>VZRO01001441.1:620585-736902 GCA_013397915.1 Daphoenositta chrysoptera | reverse complement strand
CCATTTCTCTTTGGATTTATGGGCACTTCATTCTGTTCCCTGTCCCGTTTTCCAGTGCAGGGAATCAACCACAGTGTGTGGTGGGTTTACAGGACTGCTTAAATTGAAGTGGTCCAGACAGCTCTGCTAGTTAATAAAACTCAACCCACTTGTAAACTCCTGCTCAGCTGAATTTTTGAGTCATCTGGCTCCACATAGCCGTACTATCTCAAACATCATGGCTCCAATACATCACAGGAAAATGGCACTTTTTAGTAGATGGTACAGCAACAGCAGATCATCACTATTTTCCGGAAGTATTTCTTAAATATTTTCTTACCTTTTCCGTAGAGAAATGTCCTATCTTTATTATTACTGTAACAGCCATTCCAAAAATACTGTGGAAAAAAAGAGTCTACCTCACTTCTGTGTCAAGTAATTCAGATCAAATCTGTTTCCAGCCTCTTCATTTTCATCAAATTCTGTGTGCAGGTGTTTCTCATTGAATTCAATATGATCCCAAAGAATGCAGCAGAGGGCTGAATTTGGCCTCTATCAGCTAGTCTAAATATGTGATGCGGTTCTGTCTTTACACTGTATTGGAAAGATACAGTACCCCTTTAGTTTATGAGTCTGCTTATTATCAGTCTTTGGGAAAGAAAAGATGGTTAAATTTAGATTTCCACAGAATGTTTTGATTTAAGCAAAGGAATTCAGTGACCACCAGCTTGGAACATCCTTCTGGTGTCAGAAGTAAGCAGTAAGCAGATTCAAAAAAGCTGTGCACGTACACTTAATTGATTGAAGGGGAGAACAAAGAGAATGTCAGCCCTCCAGGTTTAGATGAGGATCAGGTGCTTTCAAGCTGAAAAGAAACAGGGACCTTTGTTATGTTTTAAGCAAAATTCTGGGAAGCTCCATGGTTCCAGGCATCCTGCATTGTTCTAAAATGCAGGAGGAAAAAACATCTACAAAAACACTTGTTACCGTTTTTCTCACTCATTCATTCTGATGGGATGTGAAATCTCCCACATTTCACATCTTTGAACAGACTGCCTCAAAAAAATTATTCTTATTTAACATTAGGTAAATAACAACTGAGTGATATAGTAACATTGGGCCACAACACACTGTAGGGCTGGACATAGCAATGCTTTGACAGGAAGATCCATATCCTTCAAAGCAATTTTTAATTATTTAAATTCTATACTAAATTATTAAATCATCCTCCAGGAAATAAATAAATAAACAATAGACAAAGAGATAAATAAAAGCATACGTGAAAGCAGTACACTAAAAGAGTCGGAATGATTGGCAGTGCCACCAGCAAACTCTAGATCTGGGAGGATTAGTGCTAGCAACCAGAGATTCCTCTCTTATTCCTGTCCCAACACTTGGCAGCTCCTGCTGCTGCCTGGCTGAATTTCTTCCTTCACACTTCTGCCCTGTAGGGTTAGAAGATTCCAACTTGCTCACACCTCCCACTGCAGGGACTTATGCAGATGGTAAATTAATATTCCACTGTGTTTGGCCCTCTGATCATTTTGCTAACATGGAATTAATCTGCCAAGTTTACCTCAGAAAATGCACCAAACAAGGGGTCCAGGCACGGAGGAGAATACATTGCTCTCCTATAACATAGCCAGGAATGCTGTATCATAATTTGACTTGGTGGCCAAGTGAATTAATTTCAATAAACAATGCATTTGGCGGGGTGGGGGGGAGGTGGGGGGAAAGACTATTTCAAATGAAAGTGATTCTTCAATGTGAATCAGAGTTGGCAAATTTGGCTTGGCGCAAAAAAAAAAAAAAAAAAATTAAAAATTACAGATTTTCTCATCTATGCCTTTCTGAAAGAAAAGGGTAAAGAGAGGCTACATTTATGATATAGATTTGGAACGATTTACAAATCAGAAGAGGCATATGCCTTACAGGTTCGGATAATATTATCCAACATACAAAGATAATATTCAAATCTTCCCTTTGCCTCATTCAGTGTGTGAGCTTAAAATGTGTCCTTTGACTTAGCAGAGCACATAACCAGCCTAGCAAACACATGGGTTTTTCAGTGGAAAGCTGTTCTATTTTGCATGACAAATGGGAGTCACCAGGTCTGCAGTCAAACAACGACCTTCCTCTCTCCACTGTCTGCACTATAAACCTCTAGTCTTTTTCTTCCCCCAATTCCTATTTATTTCAAGTGCAGATTTCCATAGGACAGTAAAGTAGGGCCTCTCTCAAGCTTCCTAGTATTTAGTTATTGGAGTTTAATTCCCTAGTGGAAAATCCTAACCCAGAGCCCAGATCTGATGAGCTAGATGAAAGTGATTTAAATGCGTGTGTGCCTCCTTCACCACCAGCTAATATATTTAACACTAACATTTGTATCTAAAGGAGATTAAACTATTCTCCCTCTGATCTATGGAATTTCCACTTTGACTGATTGTCAGCCCAATTCCATAGGAGTGGTAGAAGTTTTCTCCATTCAGACATTGCTCATGCAACTGCACTCAGGTCTCCCAGTTGCCTTCAACTCTGGGTTGTTGCACAAAAGGTGGGCATCTCCACGGGCTGTGCTTCTGAACAGAAGAGGATGTGTCTACTTTGCACTGTGTGGCTCTCAAAACCAGAGAATTGTAGGACCAGCTCCAAAAAAGGTTGTTTTCCAACTGCTTTTCTTTCTTCTTTTCCTTTGATGAATGAAATCAAAATAGTTTCCTCGTTATAACTTAGAAATTGAGAACAGTGAAATGCACTTTAATGAAAGTGAAATCCACCTTACTGAAAGTGATCAACTCTGAAAGGTCCTTTTGGCTATTAAGAAGCTAAATAATTTTATCTCTGAAGAATAAAGTTTATACTGAAGTCAGCTATATATAGCAAGTTGTATTTGAAAGAGATACACAGTCTCTGCTCTGTGGCAGGGATTATCTTTGGCTGATACTATCTGGTTTGTGTTAAACAAACCTGATATTACAGTGTGCATAGTTTAGGCTATCAAATGTCCTCTTCTGTTAGTATTAATGTCATTATCAGGTTCCTCATGAATTTGACATAGGCAGATTTTAAAAAGGAAGTTGCATCTGAGTGTTCCTGTGTGTGGAAAAAAGTAAGAATTATTTCTTTCCCTGGTATATTTATCATATCACGATTCCTCTTTCTGTCTCCTGTCTGCTTTAACTGCCAAACTGTCCAATATTTCATGTATTTTCCATTCTTCTCTTAAAAAAAAAAAAAACTCAGCTATTCAAAGTTACATTGTCCACTCCTCAGTCTTGTTACAACAAGCTGAAATGCTGCACACAATATTTTTAGATTCTAATAGATTCAGCAGCTCCAGTTTTTGAATGTTATTTACCATAAACAGTTTCTCAAAATTCACATTTATTTACTGAGAGCAGCATTTTACATACACAAACAAAAATCTTTAGGAATATTGATATATGTCAATGTAAGTTCAAGTGAAATCAGGTATAAAATATGGAAATGTAGCTCTTTGGCAAGGAGATTATCTGATGTGAGACTGAAGCAGGCAAGCTGAAAATGCAGGGCTGTGATACATATTTAGAGCACCTGTTCCCTGGAACCACGGGGGCAACAGTACCTTAACTCCCACAATGTGTGGCAGAGCTCTGAGTCACTTCTTTGCACAAAGGAACACGAGGAACATATTCTTTTAAGTCCTGAGTGCTTGATACCGGAATAGGTTTCAGGATTTTGAGAAAAGAGGAAATTCCTGTAAAGATTTTGTGGAGATTTTAGAAACAGTTTCATGAGCAGCCCCCACTGAAACCAGAAGAATCTGAGAGATCCCATAGGGAAACTGCTCCCCCCAGTCTAAGGCATTTTCTTATTTCTGTCCTCAGCACCAAAAAATTATATATATAAATATATATTTGTGTGTGTGTGTATACATATATTTAAAGCAAGATACTTGCTAAAATTTGGGTTGGAGCACAGTTAAGTGAGTGTTTAAACTAGAACAGAGTAGATGGCAACTTCTGTCAGAGGTGATAGTGAAGAATTGGGCCTGTGCTAACCGCCTAGCATATGTCAGCTGCTGAAGTCTTTGAATCATTTTCAGTGACAATGTTGCAAAGCACTACAGCTATCTATAGATTTGTATAGTACAGACCTTTATAGAAAGACCATGTGCACTGCCATCAGGTGCTCAAAATTAATCCCCATATCTTAGTTTACAGGGTGTCTTTTTTTCAATCCATGACCTCATGTTAGGAGGGAAAATACAGAAGAAAAAGGAGAGGAGATTAATTTCCACATATTCGTAGGGATAATCAGGATCCTCACAAGCCTTTCACTAAAATTCATGTGCTAATTTTGGTTTTGGTAGTCTTCCAGCAACCTTTTCTTGAATGGAAATAAGATTTCAACAAGAAATCAAAACCGTTCTAAAAGGGCTAAAAATACACTGTATTTTCTCTAGACAATAGCATAATCTGATTTCTCTTTTAGAAATTTAATATCAGGAATTCTAAAATTTTATTTGTAAAAAGCAATCCTTTTGCTTCTATTTTAAGAGGAAAAGTGATAAACATTTACTTATTATCAGGCATATCTGCTTATAGACTGAGGAGGAACTTTAAAGTCTATTTGACAGTCTTACCGAGAATAAATGTGCTGACAGAATATTGTCTTTTTATCTGCACCAGAAAAACACCTGCTTATCTGTCAATTAGAATGAAGCATTAGAGTCTGGTCTGGGAAGTCTAGTAAACTAACAAAATATATTTGATTCCCAGAAATAACTAGCTTGGGATCTGAATCTTCTATTTTCCTTTTTTTTCTTCTTATTTGGTTAAATGCTGCCTAAGAAAACCCCAAGAACCTCAGCTGGCTGTTGCCGACTAGATAGCAGGAGAGATCAGTTCTCACTGCCCTCAGTGGTACATATAAAACTTACTCTGATTTTTAATCACACTATATATGTACAGATATATACATAAATTGTTCGGTGAGCAGTGGGATGAACTAGATGTTTTTCCTCGTGTATTTCCACTCCACACATCCCTCCACAGTTGCCTGAGAGCCCCAGCTCTTTGGTCAGCAAAGCAGCAGCAGGTGTTGTCCAGCAAACAGCAGTGTGTGCAAACTGGTCACCTGCAATCCCTTCAAACATTGCAGGGATGGATTGCAATGGCTTTTCATTTGGTAGCAGCCCTTATTTGGGTCTCTCTTGCCTTCACAGCCATCACTTTCTGCACAATGTGTAGGAACTTTGGGGTTCTGGGTCCTCTGGCTTGTTAGTTTTGGTTGTCACATAGCAACCAGTTCAAAAATTATTACAGAGGAGGAATGAGCAAGACGTATGGACATGCCCTTCACCATGTGATGGCCTCAGCCTCATTCATCTCAGAAACTAAACTAAACTCATGAACATATGTGTATATATTTAAGTTAGGGAAAATACTAACGCAGTTATCTCATTTTAAATATACAGATTATAAAAACTGCTAAAGAACAGTTCAAACAGAAAAGAAGGGAATCTTATGTGATACTTTCTTAGCCATTTCGCAGTTTAAACAAAGCAGTCATGGCACTTCTCATTTCAGTTACATCAAAGTGTAGCACGCGTGGAGCATAGATTCAGGCAGTTCAAGATCCTAATTCAAGCTAACAGTAAGCTTGTGAAGGGAGGCTAATGCTTGCTTCTCAGTTTTTCTCTGTGTCTTTAAAGTGTGGCTGCAACAGGTTCAAACCAACATGTGAAGCCTGAAGTGTGTTTTGGAACTCTATCAAATGATGTGAAACAATAAACTCATTAAAGCAGTAATGCCATTAAAAAATTAGTTCCAGGTACCTTGTCATCCAAGGAGTTAAAGGTAGCAATGCATCCAAGAAGGATTTTGCTTTTTGACAACTCTGGAAAAATAACCATAGATTTTTATAGAAACCATAAAACAGTATGATGAACTATTTTTTTAGGTGTTCTTGGACCAACTCTTACACTGCTGTAACAAAAAAATCCTTTAAAAGCAAACAGAAGCTTTTGTAAGGGTACAGCAGGAAAGCGTTGGTCCTCAGCCTGTCTAGGAAAAGGCTGATGCCCTAGTAAAAGCTACATTCACAAATTTGTAGTAGAACAGTATTTAGATTTCCATAAGAGATACTCTAAAGAGTGCAGGCAGCCCCAAAGCTGCAGAATACCTGCTAGTCAGCAAGCCTTGGTTCCCGTCTCTCCCACTCAAGTGTCTCAGTGTTATGTAACAGGAGAAGGGAATGTTCCTCTCTTTTGGCAAAGGACACTGAACCCAGCAATTTGTCTTGATGGGACTGAGCAGAGCACATGAAACCAAGTGAGTTATTGCAGCCCTGCGGTTTCAGGAACTGGGTTAAAGATAGCCTCCAAATTATCAAAATTTACATAAAGAAAGACATCTGACTATGGCCATGAAATACTTCTACCAAGTTTGGAAAGCAAAACTCAAGCAATGAATGGTCTATGTCATAAATGAATTTTTTGGCTGCATGAACAGGCCAGCAAAGAAAGAACATTGAATAAGCAAAGGTTTTAATATTCTGACAATTATAAACAGTCCTTTGTTTTTTCTTTTTCTCTTACATTCACGAGGGTGTGGGCTGGAGAAGCCATATATTCATAAAACATCTGGTGTTCAGCTTGTCGTTATAATCAATCAGTCTTTTTATTTTACTTTTCCAACACTGCAAAAAAAAAATAAAAGGACTTGGACTGCTTAATTAAAGAACCAAACCTCTTCCTTCTGGATACAACAGTGGGATGTGGCTCACAGTCGATTATTTGCAAGATTTGTCTTAAAGGAGGGAAGTCCTCATGGCTGGAAAGAACAGTTTCTTGTGGTTTTAATGTCTTATGGTAAAAACTGTTGAACAGATCATCTCCAAAGCAATTATCCCACAGGACTGAGAATGGCATTGCTGATTAACTGCTTTAAGGCATTTACAGTGAGTAGTCCTGATTTAGAGGGACTATATATAGTGGGAAAATGATACTTTAGCTTTTATTCACTACAATTATAAACATAGTAATAACACAAGCATGCATAGTCGTATAAACATAAACATACATAAAAGCTAATTAAGCATACATAGTAATAACACTTGCACATAACTGCCATGCTTCCTAGCTCCCATCATTTGCAATAAGGCATTACAGCTTCCCCAAATGATTTGCACCCTGATAGCACTAAGTTTGAAACCTCATTCAGCAGCTAGTTACCCCATTTAGTAGTGGTGGTATCTTTTTGCACCTTAAAACTAGAGGGGCACATTTGCAAAAGCATTTTTCAGCCTACCATCCCTGCAGAGGACAGAGAAGTTACTGTCTGCAGGATCTTTGAAAATCAGATTCTGTTTCTGAAAGTTTGGTTAGCGACACTGACTTCTACCTGCAGTCTGAACTGTAGTTCTAGTGTCACTCATGTGGCCGGGGGACACACGACTGCTTAGCACCTACATCCCAACTGTCCCTTCACATTCAGAACTTTGGACTCTGAGAAATGTAAAAATAAATACTGAGAATTAAATTACTTATCAGCCACACCTCCTTCAATATGTGCCAGGAAGACGTGTCACGTGTATGTGTGCATTTATGCTTCCACACTGACCTAACTACGTGCTTACCATTAACTATGTGCTTACCATTCTCACCTACAAGTGAGCTGAACCTCTCTTGGGCACCAGAAGGAACCTGGTGGGAGACACTTGGGCATCTCATGTGACAACAGAAACCCACTCTTAGGTAATTGAATCCTCTTCTAGCTCTTCACTTCCCCACTGACAGGGAAAGAAGCTTAGTTTTCTAGTTTACATGCAGAAACTAATTAGATACCTCAATCTGAGGTTGAACCCTAGTCAGCCAGTGTGATTTCAGTGCTCACTGGACTTCACTGACCAGTTTTGGTGACTTGGAGCTTGTCTCCGTCAGTGACTGAGGGAACTTAGAAGCAGAGTCAGTGATCATAGGAATTATAGATGCAAAATGTGATTAGCAAATATTTTTTCATTTGTGTAAATAGGACGTAGCACACATTTTCACATGTAAAATAAAACTTTAAAACTCAAAAATGCCTCGGAGTTCTTTCATCTCTCTTTGAAAGCCTTTTTTTCCCCCCAAGGTTCATCTTTCACAAACATCTTAAAACACCACAAGCAAACAAATAAGATAACTCACTGATGAAATGACTCGCCACATAAGCACCCTCACTCTGCAGGAAACCTCGTCATGACTTTACCGTGCCTACACATTAATGAAAAAATCTTGTGTTTTGTAAATAAGCTCTGCAAAGTCTGGTGGAAAAGTGCTTTCTTCCTTGTTTCATCAATAAAGTTACTATGTGACTTTTAAAAAATTCCACTGCACTAGGAAAATTTCTGTTTCCTTTTATGTCCAGATTTAGCAAGTTTTTCAAAGCCCTTCTTATTAAGAAAAGTTGTGGCTGGAAACATGGATAAGTAGCTACAGCGATTCCAGAAGCTATAAATATTCAGGTTATGATATTCAAGAAATTATCCTCTCTGAGGTGGGCTTTATTGTCTCCTAGGGCCCACCTGCAGCTAGGTAAGGGCCTCCCAAAGTGAAGTGGATGGCCCTAAATGATCATAGGTGGTTTTTAAAAAATAAACATAAAATTAGTTTCACACCTACTTAGACAGTTTAGAATTTTAATGTGCAAAGTCTGCCAGGGCTTTGCAGTGAAATAAGGCCATGCATTCAAGCTCCCTGAAGCCAATCAGAAAGCCAGGCTGAGTACTACCCATTCTGCAATTAGGAATCACTGCTCCATTCTACAGCACATCATTAATGAACAAACTGTTACTTTGATCACATTTTAACATCTAGACACTCAAAAAAACCCCTAACAATATTTGAAAAATAATGTTCTAGCCTCAGAAACACCAAGAGATGAGATCTGTTTCATGTCACTGCACGCAATCTAGCACGTAGCAGACTTTTCCAAATTTTTCTGAACATGCGCCCCCACCACCCCTCCTCCTTCCTGCTGAGAGGCTCCCTCTAGGCATATTTTGATACATTTATAGTTTTACTTGTGTCTTCTGGATGTCTGGTAGCCCTGGCACAGGTCAAAAGCTTTATACCTGGCGTTGCCAGCCATATGACAGGTCGGTCCCGTCTCCTCCGAGGTGTCCTGCCTGGCCACCCACCTTCCCCTGACATTTCCAGGGAGCAGCAGCCGACAGGCGGCCTGAGCACTGCCCCCTGCACTGCATGTGCAGCCCGTCCAGCAGGTCCCGCGTTTATCTTGGATTTATTCCACATCTGCCAGACACCCCTCACACATATCTCCGATTTGGAAAAGCTCTAGGTATGACTGAGCTATAGTCAAACCAGTCACTGCCTTTAGAGGAGAGATGGATAGAGGTAGGTTTCACTGGTTTAAATCAGCTTTTCGTTATGTCATTCAACACTGGACAGTGCTTTTTCTTACTGGAGCTCTGGTATTCTGAGTGATTTAACTCTACCACCTCTATTTCACCTTTGAAGGAGCATGACGAGGCAGCCTCAGACTGTGCAGTATTCCTATATTGACTGTGGATCCTAAATAGGAATCAGCCTTCACTCTTGGCACTTGTGTGCATTTGTATGAAAGGACATTTATCCATCCTAAAAAAGCCTCGCCAATTAACTCTGCATTGTTTTAGTTTGTTTTTGCCATTTGCTTACAGTGACTTCTAAGTCCCAAACAACATGAATTTAAGATAGCAGGATAATTCTGTCGCTATTTTTTTCGGAGTGCATTTTGTTTTAATGGATTTCAGTCCCACAAAGTTCCTGCCCAGTACCACATTTATAATACCCTTATATTAAATTCATTAAAGAACTGCAGTGCCCAAAGTGCACCTACAGTTAAACCCAGTTAACTTAATTAGTCAGTGAAGGACGGGTGTCCTAGGAGGACTCCACCATGGCGAGCATATTATTCATACAGGGAAACAATTTAGGAAATAATATATAATAACTTACTAAAAAAAATTAAAATTCTTACACTGCCAGACAATCTTGGCACTCCCTCATACACTCCCAATTACCATAAGCAAGATAATTCATAAGCACTAATTAGCTCTCTGGCTTACTTTTGAAGTGAAACAACAGGTTCTCTGTGACATCAGACTTGTGAGCCATCCTAGGCAGACACAACTTGGGGATCACTCCCACCAGCCCACCACCTCTACAGCCCTGGCTGCAGTGACATGGCTGTTTTGCACCAGCTGGAACAAATGCCTTTTGCTGTGTAGACACAGTCTCTGAGGACAAAGGTGTCCCTGAAACATTTCCTCTCTTTGTTCCTTATCTGATCCCAGCTATTTGGAGTCTGTGAGCCAGAATTATTTCCAGATTTTCCTTTACTAAGCCTCTGCTGATGATAACGATAACACCACTTTTATATAATAGCCTATATCCAGGTCTAGCGTGGCTAATTTAAGCATCCAGCTCTAGGGCACCTGGTGTGTATCCCCATTCCTGAGCAGCACAGTCCTGCTAGATGATGGGACATGCTTCCCTCTTCTCTCAGTGAAGAGGCACATGTGTCTGTGAAGAGCTCCAGAAGACAAAACAAGAACCCTAAGCACATATTTTTCTATACAGACTGAACAAAGAGTCATTGTAAATACCGTGTGACTTCTTCCCTACTGAAACCCAGGTCATGTCCCATTCTTACAAGAAGAGGAACGACATTCAGAAAGATGGATATTTTTGCACAGCAATGGAATTGTTAGAACATGTGCAGCATCATGATAAAACATTTGTGAAAACATCCCCCCTTTCACCACAGTGATCCAGCTGAAAAGGGAAGGTTTAAATAGAACAGATTAAAGTGCTAGTTGTCCTTTCTAGCTTGCCTACACTAGCAACCACACCACTATAATTTCTGCAGGGGATAGAACAGCATTAGCACTGTAAAGGAAATGTAAAATTACTTCAGAAGCTATGATTTTAATTACAGTCAGCGGAATGGGGAAGAGGGCAGAGTAGGAAATAAAAATACAAAGGGAGTATAAATAGCCTTGCCTCTTAGGACAGTACTATTTATCTTACTTTGGGTATAAAGTTGCTTTATTTTCTTAACTTCCTGCTTTGGAAAGCAGCCACTAAATTAAAAGGAAATGTGGTTTTGTAATGCAAGGAAGATTTTTTTTCTCTAAATTATAAAACTGGAGAACCCAAAGCAATGACTAATTTAAAAACCAAGTTGGAGAAAGATTTAGCTGATTCCAAATTATTTTAAAGAAAAGGGGGAAAGAGAAATAAGGAAGAAATTCCTTTCCAAATAAAAATAATTCAAATTAATAGTGATTATTAGGAACAGTTTCCCTTTCTCATATATTCATTTTTTGACTGGTTTTGCCTTTTTCACATTCATCAGCAAAGTTGTCACTGAGGCAAATAACACTGAAACTGATGTCTACTCATAATGAAAAGCGCTACTCATTTTCAATAAGGATATCATAATTCCCTACATAGACACCTTGAAAAAGAAGCAAAGAAAAAAACAGATTTTGAAATCAATTCCTTAAAGAAAATGTATAAATCTGTGAAAAATTGGTAAGTGTATAATAGGTTTGTTTAAACACACAGCCCTGTTGTGGCTATAATCACCACAGGATAGCCCAGTGGGTGCCTGTCTTCCATGCTGGAAGCAAATTCCCCATGGGCCCTGGGGTGTGTTTCCCAGCACCAAGTGGACATGTTTGGTACCCTAAGGCACCTCAAATTGCTCCAAATGCCTTTGTTTGAAACTGGACCTCTCCCACAGGGTCATCATTCCCCATCCTTATTTTTGAAAGCACTACTTAACTTCCTCCTTGAAACCCAGTATTTTATTTGTACCTCGGGCCCGTTCAGCACACAATATTCTAGTGTTACGATAGCACAAGTAACAGGTGTGTCTCTGCTGATAAATCAAAAGCCATTTGACACTGATTGGTCTGGGCCCTCCCGAGGAAATTTGTCTTGGAGACAGGTAGTTGGAGCAGTCCAAAACACAGTCAAAGAGGCAGTCGTTAAGCAGGGTGGATCATCACAGGTGCTGCACTCAAACCCCCACCCTACCCTCTCCACTGGAGCAGTGTGAGCACAAACACACATAAGACCCAAAGACTTCAAAATTTGCGTGAAGCTTCATGGAGTCCTACTGCAGTGGTGGTACCTCCAGAATAAAATTCTGGTGAGCACAAACAGTGAGATTCTAAAGCTGTTAGATCCACAGAGCGCTAAAATCTGACTGTCATGAAGGAAGGGAAGTTTCCTCTCTGAAAGGCTGAGAAATGTTTTGTTTTAGGGTAGACATGAAGCAGACTTCAGGAAAGAGAAAGAAGGAAATAACATCTTGCCTCATCTACCTCTGTAGTCAGTGGAGAAGGAGAGGTCTGCTGAAGGGATGTCCAGCCCTGCCATGCACCCATGGTTTAGTACGTACCAAGCACACACCTCGGGATGCCTGTCTCTTGCCAATCAGTAACTGTAAACCAGAGACCTGACTTTTGGATGAATGAAACAGGTGCAAGACTTCCCACATGTGACTAAACTTGTCTATTGATGAGATTGACTGAAATGTTTAGATCAGATGAGACTGGCAGAAGCAAATATTCCTGTGGATCTGGGCCTTTACAGACGCTGTGCTGGGCGAGGAGCGGCCAGGGCTGACCCGTGCCCTATACAGAATGTTCCAGACTGCTCCAACCAACCAACTGCAGTGCACAGCTGAGCCCCATAGCCAAGGTGGGGGCACCTCATGGAAAACATATTTAAGAATGGGGAAAAACCCACTGAACTCCAGAGCGCAGAGAAGGGAAGGAAAAAAGTGAGAAGCAACAGAAGTAAGGCCAAAGTCAGAGGAGGGGAGGACATCCCCCAGAGATTTCCCTCTAGGTGGCTCCCCAAGGAGACCATGGCATGGCAGATTTCCCTGCAACACACTTGAACAGGCTCCTGAAAGGAACTGCAGCCCTTGGGAACTGCAGCTAGATGAAAGAAAAAGTCTGAGGAGCAAAGAATGGCAGGAAGGAGCTGTCCCCCATCCCATTGTAAAGTTCCTGGGAAAAGAGGTAGAGGAGCTGGGAACTGAGGAGTGAAATTGGACCTGATAGGAGGGGGAAGGTGTATTAGTTTCAGTCTTTCTCACCATTCTATTCTTTCAAAGTGGCAATAAATAAAATTAATTTTCTCCATGTTGAATCTCTTTTGTACATAAAAGTAGCTGGCGAGTGATCTCCCTGCCCTTATCTGAGACCATGAACTTTTCCATCCTATTTTTTCCCCCTGTTCTGTTGAGTAGGGCGTGTGGGAGAGAGGCTGGGTGTGGGAGAGAGGCTGGGTGGGTGTCTGGTAGGTCAGCCTACTACTGGAATTAAAGTGTTTATATCTGTCATAAAATACAACTAATTCAGAGTGCTTCAAATTCCCACTGATCTAGTGGCAGAAAACAAATGTAAAAGCGACTGTAAGAACATAGATGGAATTTGCATGCACTGTGCTGATTATAAAGTGATGGGATCCAGTGCCAAGGTGGAGCAATCAAGAGTTACATCACTCTGCACCAAAACAGTGGCCCAAACCATTAAGTACTTCTTGTTTAACACTGAAAATTTTCTGTAGTTTTAGGAAGAGAACATTATAACCTACTTTCCTCAATATGCTCTAGCTCATCCTCACTTTCATTAAGCCCATTCATGATTGCAAGATAAATAGAAGTGCCATAAATAGAACTGTGTTGGCATAAACATAATTTCTGTACTTGGCACTTGACTTAGGTAAACAACCATGCACTTCCAGTGAGCCTCAAGTTTGGAGCCTCATCATTTAACACTGTCAATGGCATCTTCCACAGTTAGGCAGTTTAAATCTGAGGCAGAACTGAATTAACTGCTGGGGTTGTCTGCTTTCCTCCACTGATTAGAGAATGAGCTTTGCACAAGATCACTCCTCTGGCGCTCAGGGCAGGGAGTCAGGTCAGGATTTCAGCTGCAATGTGCCCTTGGGGCACACCCAGAGCCTGGCATATCTGCAGAGCAACTCTGAATGGCACAGAGCAGGCTGGCTCTCACACTGTTGGCATGGGCAGTGGTGAACCACAGCACACCAGCTGACAGCAGGATTTAATCTCTGGGACCTGCAGGAGCACTGCCCCCGGAGTGGGCAGTGCTTCTGGAGTGGGCAGCGCTTCTGGAGTGGGCAGTTTTGCCTCCCACTGGAGTCCCAGGAGCCAAGGCTTGTACCTAGCATGGAAGTAAGACTAGTTGCAAGACAGCAATTCCTTGCTGCCAGGAACAAAGGGAGACAGATGTCATCTTCACAGCCTGTCAGTAGCTGAGGCACTGGGTTCTCCAGGGCTTCCATCCAGTTCTGTCAGTGATGTTAATTTGAAGTTTTGGATATTAACCTAGAAGTAATTTACAAGACGGCATGTCTAAAGTCGGTTTTCAAATGTTACGGTTTGCTGAAATAACAGAATGCACAAAGATTAACGAGTGTAATCCCACACAACTTTCTCCTAGGAAAAGAAAAACGACAAGCAGTTTTAAAGAATAATAAAGATGTAATTCAGCATCTCAGAGCTGGTTGTTTATCATGATTGAAACTTCTATGCCTTAGCTGATTCCACATGGGCATGCCTGGGACTGCCAATAAATTCAGTGTGCCTGGGTAGTCTGTGTGGAGTGTCCTGTCTGTGTACAATCAGCTGCAGAACTGATAAATGCAGAACATTTATTTCCAAAGGAAATAATTTTCTTGCATTAAAAAACAGCCACACAATGTTTAAGCAATGCATTTGTGATTTTCAGCTTGTTGTGTAATACCAGTTTGTGAGTTAACTTCTTCCACAGAGTTTGCAGACTCCTTCAATGGCTGTGCTGTTCCAAGCGAAGCATGCAGTGAATAGTTAATCATTAATTCTTCATGGTTCATATTTGCTGTCTGCTTTACTGCATATAGTTTGATATAGTTCCTTCCAATAGATTTAATGCTTTCATTAGGAGTCACATGCTGGATCTTTATCGGAACTATTATCACAGTCCAGACATAGCAAAGTAGCCTCCCTTTGTAAGCCAAAGTTACAGAGTTCAGAAGGGCTTAAAACTTAATAAATACTATGGGTTTTATGGTAATGGAACAGCTGCAGTGGCAGACTGACACACACACCCTGACTGAGCCTGCCTAGTTGCTGTAAACAGGTGCACCTAGAGGCTAAAGCTCTTTTTTTTTATCCATGACACTAATTTCATTGTCAAAGTCTAGCCTGACAATTGTGTGTGTGTTAGGATAATGTAAAGGAATCCAGACACATGTGGTGAACAAAATTCCTGGCTCTTGCAAAGGGGGTGATTTTTTCAAATTGAAATTGCAGTTATCATTGTACAGATAAAACAGCCGGCCACTTGTAACAAAAAAATAACAAAAATCTTTTGTTATTATTGGAAATCACAGGCTGTATGATATGGGGAGACTGCCCTCAGAATAACAAAAATCACCACAAAGTGGTGTGAATTATGGTACATTCTGTTCATTCTAGGTACATTCCAGGAAGCTCTAAACCTTTACTTTAAATTTGTAGACATAGCCTGGGATCAGATTCATATGTGCTTTGGAAAAACTAGCTTCTCACTGTGTTAAAGTGCACAAGTGGGAAGGCAGAGGCATTTGAAAACTTCAGCTCAAGTGCCTTAGATCAGATCACTAGGCCTGTGGCTAACCTACTCAACCACACTAGAAATGCTTTCCTCCTCCTCACTGCACATTAATCTGCCTACTTCTTGGAAGATAATCACCACAATCAGGATCAACAGTAAATAATTGCATTTGGCGTTCCCATTTGTTGACACCTTCCACAGGGGATGCAGTGAATTTAATTTATATTGGATGAATCACCTCTCACACAAAAGTTTTTTTTTTTTCCTTCCAGCCACTTTTGGAGGGTCTGCTTAACAGGATGTGATGTCCCAAAAAGGGCAAGTGAAATCTAAAGAGGTTTCTGTGGAACAAAACACTCTTTGCATCCATGCATCACTTTCTATAGGCTAATAAGCTCAGCTGAGAAGCAAATTATATGAGTCTGGATAAAGTCCTGTGTTAATACAGCCATAATGCTTCCCATAACCTAGCAAGAATATCCAGGGTGGCTTCCAGTATCTCTGCTTGACACTGTGCCACAGATAAATATCCTCAGCCCATGGCTTTCAAATGGGCAAGTTTTCCTTGTTTCAGTAGTAGTAGTAAAGGAGTTTTCCTCATCAATGTGAAAGATCCCATAAAATATAATAGAAATGAAGCCAATGTAGGTGTAGAGAAATGTTCTGTGGAAATTAATTTAGAATTAAACCCTTTCTGAAAGTCTGTAAGCCATCCAGTAAAATTCAATACAGATTGCAGCTCTGCTTTAGAAATTGATGAGTTGATTGAAAGGTGGAGATTTGCTTTAAATTTCATGTGGTTTCCCTCTGGTGACTGGAAATTGTGTAGAAACAGAGGCATGACTTTTTAGAATTCATATTCTCCCAGGCAGACACTGAACCCAGAGTTTCCAAAGACAGCTTTTGTCACCCCTCTTTTATAGTGCATTTCTTGGCTTCTCAATTGGCAGCTGTGTCCTGAGCATTTATGGAGATGTCACAATCAGGCTTCCTCTGCATGATAGCTGGAAAAGTCATCTTTACTTGCCTTCAAGAAATCACTTTCTAGACAATTTCCCCATAGTGAGACAAGCTATGGAATTGTAATGTCTTAAAATTGATTTAGAGATATTTCTAAGAGAATGCTCTTAATAATTGTCAAGCAGAGGTTTTTCACATAAAGTCTGGTGGAGGGTGTCCAGCTGGGTTTGAATTTCCTTGTGTTTAAGTCCAAAAAGTTCCACACATTTTTCAGAAACTAGTCTATCAAACAGTGGTTGGCTGTCAGATTTGATAAAAGTTAGTTACCACATGTGCTTAGTATATGATCCAAAACAGGAAGCACAGCATCCGATGAAGTAGATGACAAAGTGCCAGCAGCAGATATCTGGAATATGTGTTGCTCAAAGAGAAAAGATATTTTGCCATTGGGCAATAGCTCACAAATATCAGCTGTAATTGTGTCCTTTCACGTGGTGCTCTGCAATTCAGATATTTGAATTGTTCTGAGAGCCTTCTCCACATCCCTTGAAATTCCTGAAGGAAATTATAGTAATTAATTTCTTCTCCCAGTTTGTTGATGAATGAAGAACATAATTTTGCTTTAACACTTTTTCAGTGTGCACTGCAGATTTACTAATTCAGTATAGGTTGAAATTTGGGGTTATTTCTGACAAACTTTTAAAACATATTGCTTATTTATCCATCTCTAAATCCTTTTGCCTTCCCCATAACCCCTTTCTCACAAGCCAAGATTATAATTCTTGTGGCATCTTCTGAGTTTGATTAGGCCCAGCAGCTTTCAATGCTTCTCTAATGTCTTATGTGTCCTAAGGTCAGTCGCCTGCTCTCTCCCTTATGGGAATTAACATTTTGATTACATCACACAAGAATGTTCTGGTATCTCTTGGCCCTCCTGTGACTTTCTTTCATCAATGTTGTAAAAGATTTGTCTGGTACTTTCCATTTCTGGTCAGGACAAAATAAACTATATTAATATATTAGCATGTATACATTGTAGGTTTTCTGGGTTTTTTTATCCATAATTATTGCTTAGGTATAATAGGGACAAAAGTCCTAGACATAGAAGTGACAAGGAAAGTGAGGGGCCCAACTGTGCTTTTTATGGATGCCAAGAGCTTTGGCTGTTTGGAGTGAACAGGGTCCACATAACTGGAAAAGCCAGAATGAAACTATTTATATTTCTCACCAATCTTTTGCTGTTTGTTTTTCAAATTTAAAGGGCCTGAATTTGACCACATTGAATTCCTTATTTTATGTTACCAATGTTTTTATCTTCAGTATTCTCTTGTCCCAAGTTTGCATATCAGTAAGGATCCATTGTTGGTTTTCTCTGTTATTTCCAGTACTTCCCTTATTTTGTTCCACTTTCACCTGCTTCTTTTATAGCCCTCGTCCAGATCTTTTGTGTCCAAGCCTGTTAAACAGACAGACAGCCATGACAGTATAGCACTGAAAAGAATATAACATGTAAATAATTCTGTTTCCCAGAAATTACTGTATTTCTTTTGGCTGCTCTGTGGCATGACAAACCTAGCTCTACTGGTGCCACCTAAAGTGAGGGGTTACTGTGTTTGCTTTCCCTGCAGCCAGTGTAGACCAGAAGCAAAGTAGAACCATTAGCCAGGCTACTGGAAGTGGAAATACTCACCCGCAGGAACAACGGGAAAGGCAAGTGCAATGTGTGACAATGCACGAGACCCAGCTCCTCTGCAGATCAAGATGTGACTCACAGATTTTGGAGTCATGAAACTGGCAGCAATATAGCCTGGTCAAGGGAAAAACAAACTCCCAAGGAGAGATTATATTACACAGTAAGATTTAGTTTTGAGGCTGGCTTTTATAAATTGCTTTTTTATTTTTCCTCAGTTCCTGCAGGAAGACTGCCTGGCTGCAAGATAAAGGAAAGAATAATAAGAAAATTTATCTTAATTAACCAGAACTACCAGAAAAGTTCCCATTTATCTGCAGGCTGGATTTTTGTCTCTATTTGAGAAGTCAAGCAGACTCTGTTCAGAGGCTCAGCTACCAGATCTAAATGATTACCCCAGAAACAGGGAGCATTTGAAATAAACGGAACAGCTGTCTGTATCACCTCAGCTATAAAAGGAGCTGAATTTCAATAAAGAAACACAAATAATGAAGTATTTTCTCAGGCTGTGCTAGGATGCAATTGGGAGCTTTTCCCTTTCAGCCTCCTGGTTCCCCCTGGAGCTTAGAGACCACCTGTTCCAAGGAGCTTCTGGGACTGAATGGCTGGAAGGTGGATTTCCTTCTGAAACAAAACCAAAAGGCATGGAGGATGCCATCACTCTCGAGTCAGGCAGTGACTTGTCAGTCAGTCAGTCTTGCTGCTGTTGTCATTTTGATGTTTTGGTGTGTTTTTTGCTTCAAATAGAAGGGCGACTCCAGCTAAATATTATGTGCTTGCTTAGTGCTTGCAGTTCTTTTGGGAAGGGGAGGTTGATGATTTGTCCTCATGTTTGCATTTTTAAATCTATTTTTAAAAGGTTCGGTGGAATAGTTTTTCTTCTGACAGATAAGGAGTAAGAAACAAACTTGGTAAGAGGTTTTCCCCTGACTCTCATTTGCACTGAGCTGTTTTTGGTCATCTGACTCACGTGACAATGCTTAGGCCAGTGCAAACACCTGTTTTCTAAGGCACAAAGTACAGCCATATAGCAGTTAGTTTTGCAGCTTGACACAAGTATGCATTTTCTCACGATTTTAATGAAATGAAGCCTTCATGTTTATAAAGAAATTTTTGGATTATTTCTGGGCTGGGAGGAAGGATTAGAGGGGAGTCCTTTTGATCACCGTTCTTCACTCACAGCTTTCTGCTGACCCACTGGGAGAGAGCCTGCATGATACAGGATAGCCTCTGCTGTAAATATAACAAGTGACAAACTGTGACCGCCCCCTTCTTCGTTTCTCACTAAGGTGCAACCTAGGGTGCGTTTGAGATCCAGAGATGCACTGCTGGGAGTCAGAGTGGCTCCAATGATGTTCATGGCTTTGTGGTTTTTGCAGTTCATTATGAATTTTCAAGGGAGAAATTCCGTATTCTGGATGAGGAAGAAGAGATGGCCATATTGTTTGAACAAAAATAACTTCTGTGTTTCTGTTTAAAAACAAAAATCTCTTTCAAAACAGACATGGATGTTTTGTTAAAATATAAACCTAATTTTTAAAGTGTATTAAAAGCGTTAACACAGTGCCTGCTGCCAGAAGAGCCCACTGCAGTGCTGTTGAAGGAAGGAGGACAGCATCGTTATTTATGAGCGTCTGCACTCTCTCAGCCTTTCATGAAACCCTAATTTTATCTGGCAGCTCTTAAGAATCTCTGAGAAACTGGGTCCTTTGTTACCGCTGCATCCATCTAACTTCTGCACCTAAAAAGACATGGGCACTTTTTTTCATAAATAAAGAAGTCCAAACATTCTGACGTTAATGTCACACTACTGTTTTAGGCCCTAAACTTTCGAGCTCCTCTCTCTGGGCAAGCACCAACAAGTGCCCCT
This sequence comes from Daphoenositta chrysoptera, assembly GCA_013397915.1. Classification (NCBI taxonomy): domain Eukaryota; kingdom Metazoa; phylum Chordata; class Aves; order Passeriformes; genus Daphoenositta; species Daphoenositta chrysoptera. Next base: position 716,755 of record VZRO01001441.1, on the reverse strand, counting down.
TTTTGCTCAGCTTCCAACTCTGGCTTTTACAATAGTTTTGCTGAGACCAGAATCAGGCCTCAGTCATCTGTTTTCATCGGGGAAAAACAAGACAAAACAAAACAAACAAAACCCCTTTATTACTCTTTGACAGGAGTAGCGCTAAGCCCAAGGGGGTTATTTTTCTTCCATTAACTTTTGCTAACCTCATCCCTCCCTCATTTTTTTTCTCAGATTTACTCCCAAACAGTTCATGCATATGTGTGCATGTGCCTGTGTGTCTGTCTGTGTGTGCATGTGTGTGTACGTGCACATTTATCCTTTTAATGAAAGGGAATCTATCTGTTTAGATAATTTGCTGTTGTTTGCAACATGATACAGCTAGTCCTTTTGACTTCAGTGTGAATAAACAGTCTGATCCCGTAAAATAAGCCTTTTCTCTCCCGAGAGCTTGTTCCAAGACTGCAGAACCCAGGCTAGCAAAGAACATCTGCAACAGTTAGTGGAAACCCTAAGAATTCTTGTGAATAAATAGATTGGAAACTAAGCTGGAAATTTCTCAGTGAGATATAAATTTTAAAAAATGAAATCCAGTTGAAGTACCCAGATTCCCTGGGAGAATACAAGTCTAGCCAACCCAAGTCCAAATACATGTGGTAGTGATCACTGTATGCTGTTTCCAGTTTATCATCAAAAACAATCATAGCAAAATTATTGTCATTCAGATTTAGCTTCTAACAAAGAAATGTTACAAACTTCTTTTATAATGAAGATGCTTGCTAGAAAAAGATGAAACAATGCATTTTTTAAAAACTTCCTCTCTTTTGTTTTTGTTTTTTTTTTTTTGCTGTTGTCAGATATCTTAGATAAACATTAAATTTATCGGTAAAGGCCACCAATGAAGAGCAATACAGATCAGGTAGATTTAAGGGCTGTAATTCAAGTTTTACTTTGGTCTGCTTTTTAAAATATTCGTGGTGGTAACTCCTTGCAGATCAGACTCAGTGAAAAACTCTTCAGAGGCCAAGATCACTTAACTCTTTAGACTTTCACTTTTATACTCTCTTTTTCCTTAGACATGCCTTCTTCATTTCATTTGCATGTTCACTCTCATAGTGATTAAGCTAACACAGTCCTTAGAGACTGCCTTCAATTGTTTTGATGTTTACCACTGGCAGAGTGTTATGAAGGAAAACATTTGAGTTATAGAGATTATAAGTTAATAGATATGAGTTACCAGCTTCGTGGGAAATACTTCACCCTTATAAAAAAAAAAGGCAATATTGTTTGGCTTGATTTAGTATAGCTTTGGTACGTTGAATAAATCATTTGCAGCTGGCTTAGCCCTGCACATGCTCTGGGGGTGAGGAACACATGCATGTTATCAATTCATTATTTATTCTGCAGTTACCACTTATGTGCTGGACAGCGACATCACTGTCTACTCTACATCTGAGGGTATAACAGTAATGGCAAGAGATATCAAGCTGTTGGGAAGAAAGCAAAAGCTAGACTGTGGTTGGATTAACATTTCATTGCCTAAACAGTACAGCTTTGAAAGCATGGGAAAATTTGCCTAGTGAGCATGCTGAATTTTTTTAAAAAACATAAAGCCTGCCAAGCTTCCAAACCTAAGGAGAAAAAAAGAGCATGTGGAGAACTTTAATTAAAGTAAATGGGGAAATCTCCCCTCCTTCTTCTGACAAAAACATAAATACGTTATTTTGACTCTATGCTCAAACTGGTTCTTATTCTCCACCCCAAAGAAAAAAGGCTAAGCAAGAAATTTCACAAGTGTTTTCTAGTGTTCCAGTACCTATTCCCCTCTTTTTTTTTTTTTGCCTATTATGGTGAAGAGAAGAAATTCTGTTCAAGAGAATACTGGCCCAAATTGTTCCAGAAGACCTAGTGTTTCTCAGAAATATGTGCATGTACCAAGTGTTTACTCAGTTTAGTCTGCTTTGGAGGCAACATGAAGTTTTCCCCCACTCTTTGCTGTATGGATACAGACTGCTGAAGTGACTGTACTAAGGATGCCCTCTACTGAGAAAAAAAGGATAGTAGTCTAAATAGGAGAGCTGCAGAGAATCTTCACCAGCTAGTACAAGTAATAAAAGACTGCTCGTTTTCAGGTATAGAGCACATTGAGCTTTATTTAGTTTTTCAATTTGAGAACAGTTCTGATGAGCGTGTGGACAGACTTGGCTACAGAATTACAAATTATAGGGATACTAGCAAATTAAACTGGGCCAGGGAATGTTCCCAAGCAGTTTGTCTTGATCATTGGCATTGTTCAAATGCTGGAAGGGACTCCACACATCTTTGGATGACATCAATTAGCAGAACAAATGCTAAATCCTGAACAAATTCTAGGTATGACTTGACAGTTGGCACAGGACAGTGTCCATCTTGATTTGGATTGGATTTGGGTGGATTTGGACACCTCGTCTTGGGTGGCCAAGGCACTTAAATACTATAGATACATATTGCTCTATACTAGCTGGAATCATGCCAGAAAATGAACCTTGGCAGATTTAAATTATCAGTATAGATGAAGCCTTAGAAAACAGGGATACAGGGAGCCTGGTAAGATCAACTTCTTCTTGCAGACGGGGTAGATCGAGCATGACAAATGCCCAGTGCTCCTGACAGATGTTTGTCCATTCAGTTCTCAAAAACCTCTAGGGACAGAGATCACATAATCACCCCTGGCTGCTCATTTACCTGGTAATCATACTTGGTTTTATTCAAATCTAACCTAAATACACCCTACAGCAATGTTAGGCAGCTATTTTCATAACCCAGTGGACTAAAGAAAGACTGTGTTTCTTTTCTCTTTGCAGCTACCATTTAAATATTTGGGATAACAATATGTGGTTTCAATGTTTTCTTCTTAAAAATACTGAATTACTTTAAAGTTTCTGAGTCATGATTGGCAGACCTCTGATATCACTCACATATATGAGGTATTTAAGTCAACATATTGACAACTAAGAGAGCATAAGAAAATTCAGCAAGTAAACTGACTCATTCTCTGTTATCAATATAAAGACATACCCAGCTCCCGAGGTGAGTCATCTCATGCAAAAATAGCTAACTGAGGTATGGTGAGCATGTTCTGAAGATACCCATTTCTTACTACTGACAACAGAATTGGTCCAGGTTTACTTATTCCTAATGAAAGATTTACAGAGAGTTACTAAAACAAGAGCTGGAGAAAGAGAGGTGATCTATTATTGCTAGTGCCAAATAGTCTATCAGCAAATCCTGAATTCTTGAAAACCACAACACCTGTGGCATGTTCCTATAATAGCCACCACAGGCCCACAGAGAGACCAACAGCTTCCTGGAAATATGAATAGTTTTATTCTTGCTTATATACTTTTGTGATCAATAGTTTTCTCGCAATCAGCTAGCACATGGCTACAGACATTTATGAGAAAGCAGGAAATGTTGTGTATGCTGGACAGGAGGATGTGATCACCACAATATCTTTGTTCAGAGGAGTCTCCTGAGGGAAAAATAAACATTCTGTCAGAATGTGGTCTACCGGGTCTTTGTATTATTTTACACAGAGTGACATACAAAGTGTAGAGACACTACTGACCATTTGTGAATACACCCTCAGAGTGACTGGCTTCGTTGAACCCATTCTCAGAGAAGTATTCAAAACCCATCCTCCAACATTTTATCCTCTCTTAGCTATGCATAGGAGACAGATACAACTAGTCATTCTAGGAGGTCTCTTCCTGAAGCCTGAACATCTTCTACAGTAATAAGGAAAACATTTGTAATGGAAAGCAAAACATTTGTTTTCTCCCCAGAAGGAAGGCAATACTGGCAAAATTATTTTTAAAATGATGTTGACCGCGTGCATTATTTACCAAGTTTTCTCCACTATGTGAAAAGGAAGCCCTACTTTACTCCCAATTTCTCTGTCAAAAGTAACCTCTCTTTCTCTAATGCAGGAGGAGGGAGCCCACCAGTGCTTTTTCATTGACACAATCTGGGCACTCTTCTGAGCCCCCTCCCTTTTCAAGGGTCATTGAGGTTTTTTCCATGTCTTTTGATCATAGAAAGGATGGGGCCAGACAGGCACATGCTTCCCATCACTTCATATCCCAGCCATTATTATCTGAACTCCTTTGAAACTGAGAACCTGACTCTCTTATCTGTGCCATTGTCTCACCTTTCCTGTTAACTTCTGCAGCCTTTCCTTTTAGAGTTTCCTTTGCCTTCACGAAGCACTCAGATAGGCACCAGGGAAAGCAAAAGCACATAGAGCCCCTGAAAGATTGCACAGTGTTCCAGAATTGCCACAGAGGCAGGTTCAGGGCATGGAGAAACAGTGGGATTTTTAAGAGAGTCTGCACAAAATGTCACAAGAAAGTGATTTCATGGTGACTATGACAAATCACACAGTGCATGTTGGATGGCATTCCCTGATTTCACCATGTGCCTGGAAGCTGCAACATAATGGAGCGAGGCTGCAGGTCCCCAGAGGCTGAGGCATCCTCCCACTGGGGCCACTGGTGACAAGGAGCCCTTAGATAGAGCTCAGGTATTTGTAATTCTTTCTGTGGCAGCATATTCTGTAATCTAGAAGTTATATGTCTAAAGATTGGATTGAAATCATTGCTGTGTTCTGACTCCTACAGTGCAGATTTTTCTGTACTGACATTCTCACTGTGTGATACACAAATCTTTAGACTTGTGTGAATAGTTGGTTACCTGGTAAAACAGCAAGGATCAAGACTTATGCATATATTTTGGACAGATGAGTTTTAAATTACATAATGAAGTGCTTAAATTAAGAGATTAGTGTCCTTTGCATTTCCCTATAATAAGTGGAGAAAACAAAGCAGGGTGTCCAAATTACTGTCTTGAAAATCTCTCTCTCTGAAGTAGTATTTTGTTGTAATGCTAATACAAAAAGTAGAGGTAGGACATTATGTGCAGGCAGAATTAATATCTATTACTGATATAGGTGGAAGAATTAGAAAAGCCTTTAGGTATAGAAACATTTCTTAAGGCTGGAAAGAGAAGGAACAAATGCTTTGGCATCTGGAATTGAAATTGAATAGTATATCCCTGTTAATGCTTTCGGTATGCAAACAAGGGAATTATCAATATTAATTGTACTGGAAAGGAAGGCATCCTTAGGAAAATATATTGTCAAGAAAGAGAAGAAGAACTGGTTGTAATTGGTAATTGCTGGATTTTTTTTTTTTTTTAATCTTAATAGCTTTCAGTTTTCTTTCACTGGCTTCACATAATAACTTGAAAATTCTTAATAACTTTTTGTAGTACTACCATTTTCCTAGTGAAAACTGCAATCACAGGTTTTTTCTGGTTAGGACTGGAACATACACAGAGAAATAACATCTCAGAAAAGAACCGTATGAATATTCATATTTTTGTTTGGTAGAATAATAAAAAAGAACAGAGAATGGAAAAGTGAGAACAGTTCCAAAAGAAATAAGTAATCAAGTTAAGATTTTTTTCACTTTTGAACCAAGCTTTTGAAAGAAGATTTTTAGATTAATATTAAATGTTTCAATTCCAAATGAAAGATATTATTGGTAGTTTAGATAACTTCATATCCTTTTTTTTAATTCTTTTTCTTGCGGTTTGTTTAATTTAAGGCATTGCTTAAATTAAAATATTGCTTCAAAATTAAACATTTAAAAAATAATTGTAAATATATCCAAAAATCCATAGGCAGTCTCCTGATAAGTTCATACCACAGATTAATACTATAACTATGTTGTGGGATTGTATATCTTCTTTACAGGTAGTCTGCTTTAAACTCCAATGTCAGCAGACTTTTGCTATATCTATGAGAGAGAAATGGACTTTTACTCTGTTTCTAGAAAACCTTGCCCTAAAAAATCCTGTTGTATGTGTAGGACTCTTTGAAATTACAATCATACATGTGGCTTGCTACGCGTCCCTTAATAGAACTTTTTTGGATGGAGACAGGGGAAAAAAAAAGCGAGACATTTCTCAGAAATTATATGACACTGACAAGGTTGTGAAGAAGCACACATGGGTTTCAGAATCTGCTGATTGTGAAATCTCCCACATGAAAGCTTACTGTTCCTATCCTTTCTCTTGCCTTGCTGATAAGCTACCAAGTGGCTTGCTGAGGAGCTGAGCCTGAAGGCTGCCAGGCTTTTACCAGCACACATGGTAGATAAATAAGCAGCACTGTGAAATGCACCACTGTCAGAGATTGGTGCCTATGCCTGGTGCCACAGGGTACAAATGCTGCCAGCAGTGTGTACCCAGCAGTGCTGTTCAGCTTTAGCCTCTCTGGAGAAGACCATGTCCACTTTCCATTTATCATTAAGTTACTTCTGAGCACCTTGTGTTTGCATATATCCTTAAAACACTACACGCTAAACACATGCTGACCAACAAGCCCAGAAAATCCCTGGCACTTTAGAGAAAAGCTAGGATTGCAATGCAGAGCATTACTTTGCAAAACTGTCCAAATGCCAGCAGGACTTTCATTGTTTAGACAAGAAAGATGGCAACAAAAGGACTACCTTAAATGACCTCTCTTAAGTGGAGTATTTGCTTATGTCACAGTAGAACATCAGTAGATCTTGAAAGCCAGGGGAATATCATTAATTTTAAACTGAACAGATGCTAATACAAAGCTGAACAGGCTAATACAAGGTCAGAGACAACTAAGACTGTAAGAAATATCCAAGCTAAAGAAATGAAAAATAAAAGTCAGGCATCATTCAAAGCTGGGTTTACACCCATAAGGGAAATTTATATAGTGGATGTGAGCAATGTATTTGGAGATCAATACCATTCATTACACTATGAGAGAAAGCTCTCCCCTGTTCAGCGTTAAAGTAAAATCCCAGCAGCACATGATCAAACCTGAATTTTTAGATTAGTCATTGCAAAGTTCCCTTTGTGCAAAATCAGAGGATGATTAATTTCTTTTCAAATCAGACCATAAGTAAAGACCAAAAGAAAAAGGGCCATTGTAGAGAGGAAAGATGGATATATTCATTTGTATAGATACAGAACAACACATAAATGTGATAGAAGATAATATGGTCTCCACAAAGTAAATTTTTTGAGACACATCATTGATGTAAAATATTTTTCTGTCCTCAGAGACACTACAGCATGTTTGTCTATATCGCATTTTATCTTTTGGAAAAATAAGCCACCACCTGTCTTGTATTTGGTAACAAACTTTTTGCACTGAAAATAAAGTAAACATTATGATGGTAAGACAGCTACCAAGGTCTAAGTAAATAGCCTTTTCTTTCCCTGATGAGAGACAATTGAGGACCATAACCAGTGAATCTGAAGAGTTTTGGAAGGAGACAGTGATATTTGCTAAACAAAATTAACATTTCATAATAAACAAAATAGAAATTCCATCAAGTAAGAAGAATATTTTGGGGTGAAAAAATGGACTGCAGTAAGGTCAGGATCATCATGGCCTGCTTGACTGAACAGAGGAGGAACAGACATGAGTGTGACCATTCCATTTCAAAGCTGGGATTGAGATACAACAGAAGGATTATTGAATAGGAACAAAATTTAATGTAGGAGCCTCGATCCTTACTTGTCCATGGGTAGCTCCACAGGTTGTGTTACTATAGTTCTCAGGCAGCAACAGTGGGAAAAGTGCAAACCAGTGGTTTGTGCATATCCTACCAAAAATTAAGCATTCAAAAAGATAATTTTATTTTGTTTATGGTGTTTTGTTATAAAATTGTACATGATTTATGTACTGATAAAGTTGCAGGTAGCTGAAACTGCCATGGAAGTCCCAAGAATACACAGAGGAATACTTTTCTTCTGTTATGCATGTATGGCTTGGAAAATTAATACCTTTAATAATGTCAATGATGCAATAAAGGTTACAGAATAAAACTGCTCTAGAATGGATTTTGCAGTCAGAGCATGCACCTACCAATCGGATAATGAGAGAAAGAGAAGTCTGAGAGATCTGGAACTATAGCCTGGAGATGAAAAAGCTTGGAGGCAGGGGAAGGTGGATCTTATCAAATGTGATAAAAGTATACCTTGATATAATGATGAAGAAAGGTCAACCAGACTTTTCTCGGTGGTGCCCAGTGATAGGACATGTGGCAATGGGCACAGGTTAACACACATGAAATTCCATTTGAAAGCAAGAAAAAAATCTTTTTTACTCTGAAGTTGATCAAACACTGGAATGGGTGGTCCAGAGAAGTTGTGGAGTTTCCTTGAGGATATTCAAAACCTGACTGGGCATTTTCCTGGCCAAGTTGCTCTAGGTGACCATACTTGAGCAGAGCGGGTTGACTAGATCATAAAATCATACAATATGCCGATTTGGAAGGAACCCATCAAAATCATTGAGTTCAACTCCTGGTCCTGCACAGCAACATCCTCAAGAGTCACACCATGTGCCTGAGAGCGTTGTCCAAATGCTTCTTGAACTCTGTTAGGCTGGTGCTGTGACCACTTTCCTGGGGAGCCTGTTCCAGTGCCCAGCCACCCTCTGGAGGAAGAACCCTTTTCTAATATCCAATATCCTTTTTCTAATATCCAACCTACACCTCTTCTGAACAAAACTTCAGGCCATTTGCTCGAGTTCTGTCACTGGGCACCACAGAGAAGAGATCAGTGCCTGCCCCTCCTCTTCCCCTCACAGGGAAGTTGTAACTGCAGTGAGGTCTCCCCTCAGTCTCCTCCTCTCCAGGCTGCACAGACCACGTGACCTCAGCTGCTCCTCATATGGCTTCCCCTCAAGGCCCTTCACCATCCTCGTGGCCCTCCTTTGGACACTCTCTAATAATTTAATGTCTTTTTTATATTGCTGCACCTAAAACCACACACAATATTCAAGGTGAGGCCAGCCCAGTGCAGAGCAGAGAGGGACAATCCCCTCCCTTGCCCAGCTGGCCATGCTGTGCCTGATGCACCCCAGGACAGGGCTGGCCCTTCTGGCTGCCAGGGCACTGCTGACTCTTACCTAGTTTTCCATCAACAATGATCTCAAGAGCTCTCTTCCACCCTAAACCACGGTGGGATCCTGAGACACTTTGAAATGGAGAGAGCAAGCAGTTAAGCTGTGTGGAAAATCAGGAGTTTAACAAGGGCCTCAGTGTTTGAGATACCCTTCTTTGTCATGGCATTGTAGATGAAGCCTTTTTACAAATAGCTTTTCTCCATAGTCCAGAAAGGAAGGACACGAATGTCAGTGAGCGAATTGCCCAGTAAGGTAACTAAAGGCAACAGCTCCAAGTCCAGACACGACATAACCTGACCTAATGCAATTACAACTGCCTAGCACACAGAACATCAAGACACATCTAAATGGCAGATGGATGTTTGCCATAAAGTTTCCTGTTCATGCTGTGGGACCTGCTGGAGCTCACAGTAACTTTATCACTGCTTGGGTAGGTTTCCCTTGCAGGACCTGGCTGTGTGAGAGGTCGCCTTCTTTGTAATTATGGCTTCTACTTTTCTTTCTACCATGAGGGTAATATGAGGATAAAGCCTTGCTAGGCAAAGGATGTGTGCTACAGAAATATTGTCTCACCCCTGCACACTCAGAAGAGTCCATGAGAAATTAAGTCCTTTCTTTTATTCCCTTTAGCCACACATCTTCCATCTGGATTTCCCAATAAAGGATGATAGAAATCCTCTATTAACATGGCTACTTGGTTTGTACTTCCTATCCAGCCAGCAAATGTGTGCAAAATACAAAATCAGACATACCACAGGCTACTTCTTCTTCCAGAGGGGATGTAGAAAGGGAACCCAGGTTATTTACAAGTTTGTTGAATCATCAGTGATAATTACTAGTTATTGTTAATTTTGTATTTCATTAGGAATAACAGCTATGAGGGAGAAGGAATGTGGGAAACACATTTATAACACAGTAGATTCATCATTTCCACTCTCAGTGGAAGAGCTTCAAACCTTTTTCACCCAGGAGTGACCAATTCACTTTCAAAGAGCTTAAATTGTTCATTATTCTCCATCTAGTGACTCAGAATTTTATTGATCTGTCTGTGCACTGCACCCTTTAAACATGGGCTATCCTTCAACTAAATGCCCAGTTAAAGCTTTCATGCTCACTGAAGTTTTTTTAATAGGAGCTGAATTGGAAGTTCCCAAGCTTCTTCCTGTGACCAAAGATCCACAAGCACTTATCTTTTTCCTTTTTTTTTTTTTTCAGATCACAAAGTTTTCAGTGCTCTTACAAGAAAAACAGAACTATCTTGATTAAAATATGAGATAATACCTGTTATTCTGCTAGTCAAGGACTCACACTGTAAAGCTATTACATTGAACAAGTTGAAAACACTTACAAGAATGGAGGTAGGCTTTAACTTTATTAGACCATGCTGTTTACAAGAAGAAAATTATTCTGATGTTTCAAAGAGGCTGGGGGTGGGAAAGGAGGAGCAGGGGGAAGTCAAGAAAAACTTTCACATGAATTTTAGTTTGATTTTTCTTTCCAGAATGAAATAATGGAAACTGCAACTTTTATAATTCTGAAGGAAGTTTTCTGGAAGTAGGTTTATCTGCAATTAGGTTGGATGAAACAGTCCTTAGTAGAAAAGTAAAAAACAAAAAAGGAATTTAAACTTCCAAAATGTAGAGAATAGTATTCATAAATATTTTACTGAATTGCACAGTCTAACCCTGTCAGCATCCGATTGAACCAATGTTATTACTATTTAATTTTTCAGCTATCATTGCAAAGGATAACAAATGCTCTAGATATTTTAGAGAGCAGGCACAACTAGGCAATTATTAACCAATGTTATTGTGTCTAAAACTGAGCTGAAAATAAACCTGCTTTAGAAAATTCCAAGCTGGAGCTGCTGGTGTGTAGCATGTAGACTTTAGTATCGAGCATAATAACCAATCTATAACAGAAGAAACCATGAGTATGCATATTTTTAGAGCTATAGGAATGTTTTGAATTCAACCTGACTAGACTGTATCAGAAATACTCTCAGAGAGGATGTTTTCCAAGTTATTTATAAACCCATGTGCTAATGATTTATTTTAGCCAGGCAGGTGAGATGCTATAATTCAGGGCATAACAAATGAAATATTTAGTGTCTTGCACCTGCTAATCAAAGTGAAAAAAGGCAAAGGGAACAGTCAGAGCTTTCACAGTTTGAGATGAGAATACATTTTATGTGAACAGTAAATATGTTGAAAGGGAAATTCTGGATCCTCGATTCTGGTTCTTTGTATTAAACAATAAAAATATTTTGAATGTGGGCTTGTCTTTCTTGATTTAATTAAATTTTAGACCATAGATCAAAACCCAGTGCAGTGCAAGACTACCCAGTGAATGCAATTATCAGAGAATAACTGATAACCAGTCTCTTCTGACTGGTTGAATTTTAAAGAATTTTGTGAAACAGATGTACCTTCCAGGTAACATTTTCCCTTCTCCGCTCACACTTCAGAGATGCAAATCTAAGCACCTAAAGGTAGGGTAGGAGTTCAAAGTACTGTTTTGATGGGCTAGAAATTACTCTTTCAGAATTTTCTGCTATGCACTAAAGAAGAAAACTCTCCATGAAGCATAGGCGGAATGTAAAGTGTTATAATAAAGACCACTGACGTACTTAGTGCGTGCTGTATATTAAGACCAAATATTATGCAAGAGACATTGTTTTGACAGTGGACAATAAAGTTTAGGAAACCATTAAAGTGAATTAATGCTGAAAGTTATGTATATAAGACAAACCATTCTTAGTACAGGCTCAGAAGTTACCTTCCTCAACAGCCCAGTTTCTTGTAGAACAGAAGTTTGAGGGAAGCAGCCATTTTGTACTTGGGACTAGCTGCAATCATGAACAGGTCAAACTAAACATAAAATCTATTTGCAGAAACTTATGGAACTTGACCAAGAATCTTATAATTTAATACTGTTTGGTTTAGAAGAGAAAGCGTATTTCCTAACTCAAGAAATATGGAAGTTGAAGAGAACATAATTCAATTTTATTCCCAGGATGTGGTTACCCAACTTTCTCTGAGAAGTCACTGTCAAGCAAATATTTATAACTCTCCAAGAAACTCCACGTTTACTGCACATTTAACTTCTGAACAAGATAATGGGGTGATGGGAACTGGAGGAGTGGATGGCCTGTGATCTGTGTCAAGTGATGGGGCACATCAGCTTTCCCTATATCAAAAAACAGAGTTTGCCCCAAAATCATGCTTTGGGATGTGGTGGGGAAATCAGGAGAAGGGAGCTGATCTATGCCATAGTATTTCTTGTGGAGAGGAAAGCTGTAGGGTTCCACAGACCCCAAGGACAGGGTGATATGAGACAGGGGTGGCAGAGGAGCTAATGGAATCCTGAAGGACCCTACCCTTCCTCATCCTCATCCCAGACACAACAACATCAGAAATAGTGGTTATAAATTTCTGAGAGAGAGGCCAATGTAGCAAATGCATTTATATGTTCACAGGAGAGAGAATACTGGGTAAAGAACTTTAATACTATTCTTTGTGTGTGTGTGTGTATACACTTATATATGTGTATTTCTTGATGTCCAAGGTTTGCAATGCATGAACTATTTACTTAACACATAAAGTCTCTGCCAAGGAATATTTTATTGTCAATTGAAATTGGCAAATCTGTATTCTGCATTCATCTGTTACTATTCGCCTTTGTTTTTTTTTTCATCTGTTACAGAATTAGGGATTAGAGTGTGTTCTGAAGGTGTCCCTTTGTATTTTGAGCATCTTCATGTGCTTCAGTCCCGTGTGATGACTGTTCTGCAGTTAAGCTTATGTGTTCATTCACTGAGGTCAGAGAAGTTCCAGTCATATTCACATCCCAGTGTTCAGGTAACATTCAAATATTTGGATTTAGGCCTTAAGGCTGCAAGGCAACGGACACCTGCTGTTTGATACAAAGCTCCAGTGTTTACCCAGGAAATGAAAATGAAATGCAGAGTTTTATGGGAGGAAGATGTTATACATTTTATTTGTCTCCACAAGGAGATCAGATGGGTTAATCCACCTGCTGTTGTTTGGTGAACATGGGAAGATCAGTTCCTCCAGTTCCTTTGTCATTATTGCGGTTTTATGAATGTGTTGTCATTTAAGGAGTTTATTCTTTTTACCTGCAGACAAATATATCACACTCTTATGTGTGAATGATTTGTTTGGTTTAGGATAAGAACATATGCACAATGATTTTCCTATTGGCTGTAATAAATTCTGTGGAAGAAGTGTTGCAATTTAGGAGTATTTCAACCTTGATTGATATCTATCTCTTTTTTAAAAATCTATTTATTTATATTTCTTGTGAATAAATCCTAGAATAATTTTTGTCAAAATTCATGTTTACATTTTTTATATTTTGCAAATAAAGGCAAAAATTTCTACTCCTTCAGGCAAATCTTAGGTGGTAGGACATGCTGTAAGCTTTCCCTCTATGAGGTTTTCTCTACTCAAACACCTACTGCTATAAAATCAAAGAAAGACCAAAATTTTCCATAAAAATACAATAAAATTGTCTAACAAGGCTGTCCTAGATCATACTGAAAGTCGTTGAATTCCCATCTTCCATGTCCAATTGAAAACAGGAATAAAGCACAATATTTCCATTAATTTTTTAAAAGGGAAGTATAAGTTATTTTTGTGCTTTACTGCCTACCAGTTTAGCTGTCATTGATCCTTTGCTGTGGCTAATTTGCTGTCATGTTTTATTTGTAGTCATCTGCAGCCATAAAAAGCTGCCAGACACTGCTAAAAAGACAGCACAAAAAGGCTTTGCACACATTTTGTCCTATTGTTATGAAGAGCTTTCCCTTTAAGAATATGCTTTAGGTGAGACTTTTTAAGACATATAATTGAATAATAACTAGAAATTAATTGTGCCATTAATAATGTCTGTCATTTTTCAAATTAATCATCAATAACTTTCCATATTGGTTTGTCACATTTCAGTAACTGTGCAGTTTTGAGCCAGAAAGTCATTCTAAAACAATTTTTTTTTTTCTTCCAAGTGCAAGGAACTGAATCAGGAATGGATTTCCACAGCCAGACCAGACGTGGCACTGAGCTGATCTCCTTCCTTCTGGGAGCCATCCTTGCCAAGCTGAGCTCTGAGCACCCAGTCACAGAGTGTAAGAGAGGGGAACAGACCTACACCTTCTTTTTTCCTTCCTTCTCCAAATACCATGGCACACTATTTGTATGTGGAACAGAACACAGAGGAGTCTGACGTAGACTAAGCCTTCTCCACAGATCAGTATTATAGTTATTTAAACCCAGCCTTTAGACTGAAGAAGAAGAGAGTGATGTTCTCCATCCTGCACCTAGTACAGATCTGATGTGACAGACCTATGACCAAAATGGTGAGGAGAAAACTAGGATGGGGCAGGGGGTGCTTCAGTTCTTGCTATCTGGTGATGTCTCATTGAAGGCACAAGATAAGAAACACGAGGGATTATCATGAACTTTATCAGAGCCAGAAGGATGTTTACTTCCATTTATCTGGTGGCTACCTATGAGAGATTTCTCAATATCTGTCTGGAAGCAAACACACCCTTTTATGAGGTCTTTGTCACCTCACTTTGGGTTTATACTCAGTCTCCATGGAGCCTGAGAAGCAAACGGATGTGAGCAGTCTTGACCAACAGGTGAGGTAAACAAAGATGCCAAAGCAGGGAGACAGCATTCCTCCCTGCACACTATGAGCAAATGAGGAGAGGGAAGGGAAGGGAAGGGGTAGCATTTTTATTTCAGGAACTTTCTTCAGTGCAATTTCTGTGTAACTTAGTTGAAAAAATTGAGAAACTAAATGAGAAAAGATAGACACCTACTACCCTGATCCCCAAGTCAGTTTTGGTTGTTTATCCACTGATAATATAATAGAAAGGAGATGCACACTGCTGGGTCCAGCTGGGTTCTGCTAAAAGCTCTAAGGGCTGCACAGGCTCTTTGGATGAAAGATGCTAAATAGCATTTCTGTTCTGTTGTCAATTTTCTGTCAGTGTGCTAACCACCCAGCATCTCCCTCCTTCTGTCAGCATGCGGGACACTGCGCTAATCAGCAGCACATGGGCATTGTCATTGTGTCAAAAGAAAGTAATCAGTGGTTTGACAAAACCTCATTTTTCATTTTCTTCTCCAAGGGGCTTGGGCAGTGTTTGAGAGCCTGTCCTCCTGATCTTGAATCCCAGACTGCTTTAGATGACAGACAGACATTCATTTCCTAGCAACAGCAATTTGAGTGTTTGAAGGTGAATCAAAACAGGAACTGAAGATTTCAAACAGGTAGTAAGGTTTAATGGCTTAGTGAATTTTAGATGCCTACAGGATTAAGCAAAACTGGAAATTGAGTGACTTTTAGGAACCAAAGTCACACCATAGGCAGGGTTTTGCAGACTAAATCCCACTCAACATTTTTATCATCTGATACCTTAAATGAAGTGATTCAATCATCTACAGCAGCAGGCTGATTTTTTTGTTCTCCAACCTTCTGTGTCCCCTTAACACAAAGTGTTCACATGAGCTTTTGAGCTTAGAAACCCATTTGAAAATGCCTAAATAGATTTTCTGCAACTGCATTTACAGATCTGAATTTGACAGTCTGGGCCTTCAGCATTCAGAATGTAGCCAGTATAATTGTGTTTCTTTTCCTATGATTGTGAACCTGTGATTATTTCAAAGTCCCCACCCTACTCTGAATGGAGTCACTGTGAAGCATTACCTCTGAACTTGACAACAGCATTCACCTTATTTGACACAGTTTGGTGCTGTTGCAATAGCTGATAACGCACAAGAGCAGGAGGGAGGGGACGAGGGGGAGAAAGACATCCCAGGGAATGAGCAGCAAGTGCTTGCACAAACCTTTCTTTCAGTTCAAGTATGTAAAGTGAGATAAATGGCCAAACTGCAGACATGCTGTATGCAACAGGAGCCAGAGGCTGCTCCCTAGATTGGCAGCTCCAGAAACCATCAGCACCGGATCCTCTCAGCAATTACCAGCTTGGAAATGTCCTTCCATTGATTGTGATGGACATAAACCAGCTGAGCCTCAATAGCGAGAGAACAGAGGGAGGAAGAGCCAGACAGCAGGACACAAACAGCACCAAACACTGGGACCAGCTGCAGCCTGCAGGTCACACTTCCATGTCAACAAAAAAATGTTATTTAATTTTTTCCAAATACTGAAGTAATTCATCACAAGGTATAAGTGGATCTATAATGTCTGAGATTGCCGGCTGAAGATTAACTGGATGTATCAAATTTCCAGTGAAACAACTTAAATGGGAAACAAAATAGCCCGAACCTCATAGGCAAGGCACTTATTCATTTTCTGCAGTAGCAGGGTTCCCATGCTGCTCAGCCTCAGCCATGTCATTTAGGAAATCTTCATGCCAGAACATTTGTATGCATGAAGGACGGTGCTAAAGCAGGACAGTGCCAGCCTGTCGGAATTCAGCTGATGTGAGAGTCTGATCAAATGTACGCAGCTGCCTTCATCTAATCTAGAGCCTGTATAGCGCAAAATGACTGTGAATCACCCACTGAGACCGGAAGAGCTTGATTATTGTTTAACCATAGAGACAAACTGGCAATGAATGGTTCGCTACTGGAGGGTGCCTCTAAAAATATCTGCTTTCCCCTGCAGACAGTCTTCAAATGGACACCAGGCTTTGCCCCTGTCAGAGGTGGCACTTCCAGAGAGGCAGAGGCACAGCAAGCTGCCCGCCCTCACATGCTGCACTTGCTTCACACAGCTTCAAGATTTTATAACAGAGCAAAGACCTTTAAAATACACAGCACAGAGGGAAGTCCCACACGAACTTTATAGAGAGGTGGGATTGTGCCACATATCCCAAAGTGTAGATGAAAACAAAAGAGTTTGGAAGAGGCTTCTAATTTCTGGCTTATTACCTTTTAGCACCTCTAACTCAATCTATATCTGTGTCAATTGTAACTAAAAAACCCTAATAGATATTAATTCAACCCAGAGTCATCCAGCAATGGTAATGACTGACATTTCTGTTCCCTGACTTCTGCCTGTCTGCATCCCAGTTGGACTCCAGGCACTTGACTTGCCCCAAGTCAAGAGCAGTACTCAGGTAGTGACTGTGGAACAAGACAGTTCTGACAGGAGCTGCAATGCTGTCCCCTCTATTGTCCCTTCAGAATAGTCGCTTCCTGGGAACAATGATTAAATGCAGCACTTGTATGCCACAGTAACAGCTCTTCTACCAGACCTCAGGAGTGGGTTCATGTGCCCTACTGCAGGTGTCTAAATCTTAGATGGGCAAGTCTGAATACAGCAAACAGAAAGAGGAAAAAAAAATCCCCCAGAATTTAAGCAAAACCTCTCATTGGACCCCAAAACATTTATTTATTTCCCCCACAATGTTCCTTCAATAAATTTTAAAATAATGCATTTCTACTGAGAATAAAGTTCAGTGCTGACAGTTTGAAGGTCTCGTACAGCTTTTTCCTCTATACACATCCAATCAGCTGGAAAAACACGGCCAGAGTCATTTACTTAGAATGAAGAGGGAGGAGGACATGCCTGTTCTGGTTTCCTTTTTCAATTTTTTTTATTATTTTTAAGAGCTCTCTCATTTTTCTGAGAGCAGTACCGAGGCTTGTCAATACACACCTATCTGAAACTTAAACCCTAACAAGCAAGAACTGATGGATACGCAGCCAGCAAAATTTCAAGTTCCCTTCTGATAAAATTCCATCTTTCAACAGCTTTTTTAAGAGTTAGCTTTGCACTGGAGTGAAGGAGAGGTGACAAGGAGCATTCCCTGATGTGTTGTCAAACAAAACAACTTCACTAGCAATATGGCTTGTTTGAATTCAGTTTCATGTAAGATTAAAACAAGCATGACCCCTTTTTTCTTAGAAACAGTCAGCATTGTCCTGTATTTTTGTACTACCCATCATAGTTAATAGCAGTGTCTCAGGCTGACCAGCTGTATTTAGCAGAAACCAGTTCAGACCCAGCAAAGGCAAATTCTGCCCTAGAAGTCAGATATATTAATTAGTTAATAAGTGAAGGGCTGAAGGAACAAGCTCGACAAGAAACTTCCAAGTGATGTTGTCAGGACAGGGACTCATCTCAGCATGATCCCAGCAAGAGAAACCACCAGGGAGAGAGAAAATTCCCTGCCTAACATGCAATGGTTGGCTATAGCCAAGCCTTTCGGCACGACAAGAGAGGAACAGAGCAAAGAAGGACATTGCCCTGCCTGGAGGAGATGTGAACTTCTGATCATCTGAAAAAAAAAAAGAGGGTGACTGAAAACTGATGAAATCAATTTCCTTTATCAGAGCTGGAGGTCTCACAATTAGCAAAGTTTAGGGCAATAACAGGATTTTCTTCCCTTCTAGGTTTTGTGGGTTTGTTTAGGCATTATTTTACGTTACTGCATTACTCCTGCACTTTTCAGCCTGAAATGACTTTTTGGCTGCGTGCTGAGCTCTCTGCCCTGCAGGCTGATCCATGCAGTCAGACCAGAGAAGTTTCTGCACAGTCAAGGGGCTGCACTGGGGATAGGGCTCACCAAGATGAGGGTGTTGGAGATGCCATGGTGGAAGAAGCTAGATGCTACCCAGGAAAACAAGTGCCAGGTGAAAGAAAGGGATGTACCCTTGAATTCAAAAAGGCAAGAGGAGATTTTTAATTGACAAACAAAATGAAGAAGGAATTGATTTAAACACCCCTGACTTGTGAGAATGCAGAACAGCACTGCACAGAATTAGCACCAGATCTAAAAGAGGTAAGAAAATCTATCCTGGGGAAACATGTTACAAGATTTGGTACTGTCCTTCCTGTTCAAGCTTTCCCATGAAAAAACAAAAAAAACAAACAAAGCCAGAAAAAAAACCAACACAAGTTGATCTTGATTTGTGTGGGTTTTTTGAAAGAAAAAAGGATAAACAGGTGATGTGTCATTCTATGTAATTCACATATTTTACCACTTGGAAATATGTAACATTATTTGTGCTGTGTTAGTGATCCATTCTTACAGCATCCAAACCACCTCAGAGGTGTACCGTGCTGTGCACACATCACAGGAGCCAGTCCCGTGTGTCCCTACACACACACCTACCCCTCATTTCTAGTCAAAATAAGCACACCAGGCAAAAGGTCTGAAGAGAACCCACAATTACAGAGCTGAAATGTCCTTGTTTGCAGTGAGGCAGCAGTGAGGCAGCATATTGATGGGATCCTTGCCCAAACATACTCATGTTCAGCTTCACCAGGCGCTTTTACCACTTCTAAACCCACTACTGAAGTTGGGAAGCCAGGCCTTTACTTCAAAGCTGAACCCTCCTTCCTTCCTTTTGAGACATGGACTGGGAAGACTGTCCATTTCTAGCCAATAACACAGTATATAAGGCTCAGTTCTGGTTTTTGGGAAGTAGAGGACAGCAGGAGCAAAAGGAGAGGAAGCTCTGCCTTGCCTCCAGCGTGTTCAGTTCACGCCACTCAAAACTCTGCACAAATGGAGACACAGGTGAGCCCTGCTCACTTGGCAAGTAGTCTGGATGTGCCTGCATTGGGTCACGCAGTGTCCAAACACCTGCCTTTTCTCCTGAATCCACACCACAGCCTTTCTAATTTCTTGTGTCCGCAAGAAAACATGCAAATAAAAGACTTCCTTGTTCTACGGGGTGTTGAAAATATACATACATGAAAGACAAAAGATGCTTGGACCCCACATTAAGGGAATCATTCTTCTGTTCTGCAAGAACTATTTTAGCAAAAAGCATCTGACTGTTACCAATTTTAAGATTTTTTTTTAAGTGCCAAGATGTGTGTACAAATGCATTTGAAGAGAAAACTTGATACACTCTGTTCTTTACAAAGGACAGATCCTTCTCTGTGCTGATTTTTTTTTTTAAGTCCTTAAAAAACAATAACCTGTCCTTCACCACCACCACCCCCGGACTCTTACCCAGAGGCTCCACCATGTGCCTAACTAATCAAAGTGTTGTGTTATGATTGCCATGGCGACTGCAATCCAACAGCTGCCTTGACATTTCATCTTCAGCTGCTTTCAAAATGCTTTCTTTTTGCCAAGGAAAACTTTTCACAATTATTAATTTTTTTACAAAGCACTGTTCCCTCCACTTACAAAATAAACATTTAGGAAAAAAATCAGCGGAAACTGCCTCAGTTCTAACAACATATTTTGCTAATTGCTTTTGTTCTCCTCTCAAGCAATTTTAAAGGTTTCTGAGGCTCTAAACGAAAGAGCTGATGCTTTGTTTTGCAGATCAACCAATGATTGTGCACTGCTGTGTAGGGTCACTGCAGGTGGCCAGGAGCAACCTCCAGCCCCCAGGTGCAAGGGCAGCTGCCCAGCCCTACCCAGCCTCCCTAAAGAGACACTCCAAGCCCATCCTCACCCTCCAAGCCACCCAAATGCAGCCATCTCACTTTGCTGCTCACTCTCCCACCAGTGCCTTCATCTCCCTGCACAGTTCTCATGGAACTTTAAGGTTGTTGCTACTTCTCCTGTCTTTTGAGAAGGTGAGGAGATAAGATAGTAGAGAATACAACTGAACAGGTCTGTTTCTTCCTGCCCTAAAAGAGGGAAGGTTGGCATTGTGAAGCAGCTGGCTGGTGTGGAAGCCCCCAGGAAAGGTTTGGGGGAAGCCAAAGAGGGTGCAGTGGTGGAAAACCATGATCCCCCCACTTGTGGCACAGCCATAGGGTTTAGTGGCTACATTTCATGTACAGACGGGGATAAGAAAGCACCATACACATTTTAAGTAGGTACAGAAGAGCTCTGCTAACTGATGATTCATTTCACTGCTATTCATTTACAAACAAGCATTTTTTAATTAACTAAGCTGGTCACCCCCTTTCTTTTCCAAAGGAGGGAAGGTCATAGCTTTTCTTTGAGCAGCCTGGGACATACAGGAAAGAACCTTCTCTGCAGCCTTTCAAAGCACTTGCCCCCAAAGATGCTTTCCCATCCTAGCTTGCACTCGAGGATGTCTCAGATAGACTGGTGCCAAGAAGGTGTGGCTGGAGACATGCTGGGGCATGGAGATGTGCACAGGACATATTGAAAAGAGATTGATTCAAAATCCCAGTAGATTGGATCATCTGCAGTTTGGCCAAGGTAGGAGACACATGAGACGTATGTGTGTGTCTATATTGAAAGAATTTTGACAACAGTAAGAATAAGGTTAAAACTCTGAGCCATTTGGGCTGAGAAGGAGTAGGGTTTAAAATGAAAGCTTCAAACCACTTTTTAACAATTTTTCTTTATTTATAAGCTATGATGACAAAGTCAAATTAAAAACCTTTATCTGAAAAGCATGTATGCTTAACAGGAGGAAGAAGGAAAACACCTACAGAAGAAGTCAGCTTCCTGTTTTATGTTTTTGAAGTCGAGCTGATGGCTCACAGAACGGATCTCAAATATGTATATATATAATCCCCACAGCTAAAAGTCGTCTATTTTAAAAGACAAGTGTTTGCTCACCCGAGGAACATTGTACTCAAGCTTCAGACTTTGTGATCCATATGGATTTCATCAACTTGTTTGCCAGGAATTTAAGGAAAACAAACTTTATTCATGTTCCTTAGAGAAATGAATCCACTTCATGGTCTGCACAAAAAGAAATACAGCTTCAGAAAAAAAAAGCCCAGGGCATTCCTGGAACTGGAAGGTCAGAGAGCCAAAATAACGGATCCACTTAATATGAGAAATGAGTGACTTGCAGTGGCATCTTCCTCAGCAGAGGAAGTACATTTTTTCAGCTTAGAAAGTGATTCCATGTCACATTCCATAAAGGACCCCCAAACGTGAAGTGCTTTCACAAGCCCTCCTAGAACCAGGCACTGCCACTGCTCTGAGAGCAGCATTTACCTTCAAGATTGGGTATATAACCCACTAGAAGCACATGTGCCTGGAGACTTACCTTTGAGAAGCTAAAGTTAGATGAGATGAGACCTATTCCATATTACCCTGTAACATGCCTTGGTATATTCATTTGAGGGTAAATAATTTAGTTGTATAACCCTAGGTTTGGTTTTGCAAGCTTGATAAAAACCTGTGGACCTCTACATAATTTATCAGTATTTTGTTTTCTGTGTCACAAAGAACAGGCAGCTTCTGCAAGATGTGTTAACATACATGGCTGCTGCAAACAGAGGCATTTATCTCCAATGACACTTGCTTTAAAAGTACAGTCTAATGCAGGAAATATAAATTCTGATTCATTCTTAAAGCAAATAATTATGCAGATTCATCTCCATACTGCCCAAAATTTAAATAGGCAGCCTAAAATTAATGCATTGAAAGTCTTTATGGTTGCAACATTATAGTATGGTATCTCATCAGCTTTTAAAGTTGTATTTCTGCTCTGCAAGCGGTTTGTTACATTGAATTAATGTTGCATTAGAACCCTTTCAGTAAGTCAAATCACATTACTCACTCATATAGCGTTCTTGGCAAGCATCAAAAAACATTTTTTATACTTAGGAACTGCAAGATTGAGCCAGACAGTGATCTGATGTTTAAAACAGGACTAGGCACCTTAAGTCAAAATTGCAACAGAGGGGAAAAAAAAACCTATTTAGGTTCTAAAGTCAAAAGGCACCTACTATTGGAAAATGTTTCTACATACCCCTGCATCCTGAACAGAGTAGAGTAATTTAGCCTTTTCTTCACATGTAACTGTGAAAAATAACTTGTGAAACCACAGTTCTTCTTCAAACAATACTGAGAAAAAATCCATAGCTGATCTGTTCTTAGAAAATGAACCTGATCTATTTTAATGGTGCGTGTGGGACCTGCACAGCCTGGTGCTGGCAGGGAGGGAGGGACTGTCCCCTTCTGTCCCCAGCTGTAAAGGCCTCAGCAGCATTTCCTCCATCCCTTTCTCTGAGCAGCGTAAAGGGACCAAATCACATGAGCAAATCCATGGTTACCCCTGCTTAGCATGCAGGCGAGGACTCTTGGCTTGCTTTTCTCACGACAACAACCTCCCTCAGATGCATTCAGCCTCTTGGCTGTCCACCTTTCAAGGAGTCTTCAGGTGGTTCATGGATAGACACTAAGAAAGTGAAAAGTCCCACACATCATGGGTTAACTTTTATGCTGATGATGACTGTAGCTGTTTACTTTTTAAATAAATGCCTGATATACAGTGCAACTGGCTGAGTGCACAGCCAAAAAGAGACCACAGGAAATCTTTCTGACAACGAGGTGGCAGAATTGTTAGCATGGGTCGGCATTATAGTTCTTTTCTTTTTTTTTTTTTTAATTAAAAATGAAAAGGTTGTGAGATCTCAAGAAGAAAAGCGGATGCTACAGAAAAAACCAAAACCACAAATGGCCGGTTTCTAAGAAGAGACATCTATGAATAGCACAGGCATAAATAACTTTTTCCATTTTATCTGAAGTATTATTGTGGCTTTTCACCCCAGTTTATTTCAGCGGAAGTAAAGACGACTCCATAATACCAAGCAAATAAACCAGCCTAATATAAAATGTTCACTAGAGATAAGAAAGCACACTAGGTTATTTATTGCTGTGTTTTTAGATTTTGTTTCTCTTCTCTTTTGATCTGTGCTAACACAGGCATTAAACTGACAGCTTAGGATCACAATACGACCAGGATATTGAAAGCCAGTCCTGTATAAGGGAGCATCAAATTGTTTGTTTAGAGCAAGTTACAAGTATTGGTTAATCACTTCTCCGGGGTCTAGCTCCATCCATAAAGATAAAATGTTTATTGGCTTTTTATAATATTAGTAGATAGAGAAACTGTGTGTGCTCCTGTTTTTTTTAAGGTGTAAACATCTGCAGCAGATACCAGGGTTGATTCTACTTCCAGTTACAGTGGTGTAACAAGAGTTGCTTCACAGACGGCAGAGGAATTTCAGCAGTAAATGAAAAAAGAATAAGGCTCATTGTGCTTTTAATTTTGTTTCATGTAGGCAAGAGGGGAGAAAATTGATTTTAGTCCCAGCCTTTTTTTTCTCATACATGTCACTGATGCATTTTCAACCCTTGGAGAATTGGTGAATGTGGGAATACAGGCTCTAATACAAAACACTTGGCCTGTTTTCAGTTCCTAACACATACTCCAGAGTTCATGTTATGGTTATCAGAAAGAATCTATGAAAAATGAAGCTGCACACAACTGCAGACCATCAGCATGGCTTAACCCCGTCAGGCGGGGATGAAGCAGGAAGTGCTTTGTGACACTGACTGGCAGAAATACAAACTGATGAAGAAAACACGCGGCAGGAAAGAGGGTCTTAGACGGTGAGTTAGAGCTGGGGACATTAACTACAACTATACTCTGCCAGGGCTGAGATCACAGGAGCTTGACATACTTGTTAAAGGTTTCATCAAAGGGATTAGTTCCAGCAGCTTTTTTTAACCTTTCCTACAACACAATTTACCCAAAGGTGGCCGAGGGCAACAAGGGCTGCCCTGTGAGATAACATTTTTAATTGTACAAATGCCATCCTTGATGTCATAATCCCGAGGTTAATGCAGTTGCAGGTCCTGAACAGATGCGGCGTAGGCTGCCCCGTCGTACAGAGAGGTGGCCAAGCAGGCAGGGGAAATGGCCAGAGTTCAGCAAGGAGTTAAGCAACTGCCCTGGGTGTTTTTGTACACTTTCTCTGTGTACTTTGGCACTGTATTAAATGTTCTCTGCCCATATGTAAAGCAAGCAAACAAATAAAAATAGTGCTCATACAATGTGTTACCAAGAATCAACAGTCAAGTAAGTATAGCCACTGCCTCGTGGCACAACTCATAGACAGGGCAAGGTGATCTGTGAATGAATGAAAGAAAGAAAAAGGGGAAGAGCCCAGAAAACATCTGGATCCCACCATGCTAAATCTTACGCCTTGTTGTACTTTAGCAGTGCTGATTAAAAAGAAATAAGTTTCAAAAGGAGAACCCTGACATCTTCTTTAAATTCAAATACACCTGCTAGATTTTAGCAGAGATCATATTTTGCATATTTTGGGAAGAATTTTGTGATGGGTTTCTGGATGATGTACTCTCTTCCTCCTTAAAAAAAATCCCAAACATTTCTTAAAAGAAATGTTCACACCACACAGTTCAAAGAGAAAAGTTTTCTTCACTTTTAAGCAGAGCAAATAGTTTGCTCCATGTGTTAAGCTGTTGCCTATGTCACCAGTTCCCAAAAAGAAAAGCATGCCTTGTTGATGAGACACAAGCATGCAAAGGTTGCAGATCAGTTAAATAAAGGAACTGAATCTGGGCAAATAAATTTTATGTAGGACCAGCTTGAATATTTTTGCACAACACTTCAAGTATCTTCAGCATGGTACAGAGTAGCTCAGAGAAACTCATTCATTGGGGTGGGAGTGGGTGAAAAGCAGCAGATGAGGACACTCTCTGATAAAGGGCAACCCCATTTTGTGTGTCAGAATTTGGGTTGTGTGTCACTAGGAGGTGCAGAAAGTTGGGTCAGTGTCATATAGGCTTTAGAAAAGCTAGGGAAAATCAACAATAGGTCATATTCTTGGTTTGTGTGTCATCTATGTGCCTACAAAAGAGGATTTGCCCCCATCAGATGCAGCAATTGTGATTCAGGATCTTCTGCACTTAGACCTCACTTATCAGGGGTAACTCTGGGCCTCACAAGATTGAAGGGTATCTTTCCATGGATGCACATTTCTCTGCTAATGACCACAGTCTTGTATCTCATATATGGCTGAGGAATTAAAAGATCATTGGAATGATGCTTTGATTACCAGAAATATGGTTTAAATTTTGGACTTCTGGGTTACTAAATCCTCCCTTGAACCATTTCAGTTCTACATACCAGTTCAACCTCACGTGTCCATAATTCAACAGTGAGGTACTAATGCAGTTTATTCTTGCAAGACATTGCACAGAATACATCCCTTTATGCAAGCATAACTTCACAGTCATTAGGGCTGAAATTGCCACACAAATCCCATCCTGAACTGCTCTGCATCGCTACACCTTGCAGCATTTGACAAGGAAAGCCCAGTGTTTGCAAAAGATATGTAAAAGGAGGATTATTCTTTCTGAATACTGGATAAGATAGGAATAAAGACAAAAATGATCATACAAGGAAAGGATTACTTAGTGCAGTGGAGCCAATTTACTCAAGAAAACTGATGGAATTGTAAAGGCAAGGCATAATTTCAAATAGGATTTGGGGGAAAGCTAACAGGTGCTGGGGAGCACTCAGGTCAGATGAAGACATCTGCTAGAGATGTCAAGAGCACAAAGGTAACTCTGTGTCTGAGAGTAGAGGGTAGGATAAAAATGACAACTGAACAGGAAATGCGAAAGACTGGGACTGCAGAGGTACATCCCAGCAAAGAAACAGGGTGTCAGATGGCAGAGTAAAATACAAACAGACACACAAAAACTGTGAACGCAGACACTTGTGAGGAGCCTGGGAAAAAAAAAAAAAAAAGAAATTAGAAAAAAAAAAAAAAAGAAACAGGTGCACTAGAAGGCTGGATGGCTGGCACAGAGGCATGATGATAACCTAAAAGCATTTCTGAAACGTGACAGGGTGGTAATATTAAGGCAGAATATCCTTCCATCAGTCTTTATAAGTGAATGAGATGTCTTTTGAGATGCTTTCAAGCTCCTATACACGGTATAGACTTGACTCTAAACTGCAAGCTGACCTATTGGCTACATTGCATAGGAGATCTGATAGGATGTTTTCAATCACCCTGTGACTGAAATAAAGAAATGAACCAGTGTAATATAACATATGGGCAGATCAGCTTGCACAGACGAAGCAATTTATATCAGCACTTCTGTGAGTTTTTAAGTCATTGAAAGCTGATCTTTTTCCTTTAAAAAATGTGTGACTACATTTAGTCAACTTATGGTAAAAGCACAGTGAAACATATGTATTCATACATTTAAATGAGTGAAAAAAGAGTTAAAAAATAAACTGCCAGAGCTTTTATGCAATATACTTTTGTTTAGTACAAAGACACAGAACCATTTCAGTTAATTCCATGTTTGATCATCAATATCCTGCCTTTTGCAAGTAAATACTCCCATGTAAGAAATTCAAATAAGGCACTTCTGAGTATAGAAACTTTCAACTACTTTTAGTTTTTTTATCTAGGTTATTCCATGTGTTGGAGTTCATCTTTTTCACAACAGGACTTAAAAATAACCTGTGTGATGAACTTTTTAATAAAATGCAATAAACAGGGCCAACAGTGGAAATTGAAATTAAACACATAGAATCAATAATAGTATCATATGATACATCAGGATTTATGAAACACATCTCATCAAAACACTTGATTAGTTTCAAAAACATCTGTATGTAGGACATGTGCAAATTCACACTGTGTCCACAAGAGAATTGTTTTTATGATAGGTGACTGCAGCTTTGCTCCTGATTTCTGTACAAATAAAAGTTTGTAAGCTAAGGATGATCCTTTGCCACTAAGTCTGTGGCAAAAGTCCTGTTTTTGGTAGTGGTACAGGACAAGATGCCCACCCAAACACTCCCGAGGTGTCCCAGACACCCATCTCAACCCAGAAGCAGGAGTACCTCCTTTCTGTAGGTGATTCTTGCTCGTTCTGTTGTCCACACAGGCAAAGGAACAGTGCTTCTAACCTTAGACACCTCTTGTGATTTCTGGTGCACTTAGGCTCCAAGTTTTGAGTCTGAACCACAGTATGCAGTCCCCCATGTGGAATTCATGACCAAGAGCTCTCTCTTGGACTACTGCTATTAAACCAGCCATTTCTCACAAGTGGAAGTCAAAAGAGGAAAGAAAGGCCTCCTATTTCTGACATGTCCAGAGGATACTTTAACTCTGGCTCCCTTCTTCTGCTGGCCTTTATGAGAACAAATGCAGTAAGGTTTATCCAGCTCTGGCAGTTGTTTCACAGCTGCAACCCCAATCAGCAGTAGGCATTTCTTTGGAACCTCAAAGTCAGTGTTTCACTTTCCAAAGAAGTGCCTAAACCACACCATCTAATAAGTATTTCCTTAAAGCTAGCTAAGCTTTTCCAGTCTATACTGACTTCTATGGATCTGCTTTCTGGTACTTTCTCTCTTTGTGGCTTGATTTCACTACTGACACAGACACGGATTCCTCTAATCTAATGTCAGCAGGCAGAAGGATGAATGTGTAATCCAAGCTGGCCCTCTCGGCTCCCTCTATGGTAAACAGAGAGGAATTGGTGTTTTCAGACAGAGCCACAGCCCTTACCACAACAGCCCCATCTCAAATGCCAGGCTGGATCCACTTTTAAAAGGAACTTATAAAAGAAACAAGGTAAAAGGAAATTGTGAAATATGGTACCAGTCAGAAATTTTCCCAGTTTCTACTCAACAAGATGAAAAGGTTTTTGACCATTTTACCTAAATCTTGAACACCAAGTGCATGTAAATCAGTTGGTTCCTGTGACTGTAGGATCTGAATACATTATCTTCCAGCTCAAGGCTATATAAGGCTTTCCAGTCCCAAACAATGAATATTAGAAATGGCAAGAGCCTCTGCAACTCAGAGCCAAGCTCTGACAATGTTTGAAGTCAAGCTAAAAATACAGCCCCTGTCCAGATCCCAAACAAGGCAGGCAACAAATGCAGTGGATTATAGGGGACAGAGTGGCAGAGATGTACAAGCATGTGCACAGCAAGACACAACATTATACACAACATCGTTTCTTTCTCATGCTGACTGCTACTTCCTTTCCTCATATTTCCAGGAATTTCTTACCATTGTTAACTATTCATCCTGAAAGAAGTTTTACCAAGTTCACAAATTCATATCAGACTGGGCTTGGCTACCTTTTTCCAAGCTTGTGTCATGTAACTCATTAACTCAAATGGCTTTTCATCAGTCCTTGTTGAGTAATGCAGTGCTCATTCAGGTTTCTGTTATAACCCCTTATTCACACTTTCTTAGCACAATGCAAAAATTTCCCCCAAGTCCAGAGTCATCAGATCAGTCACTCGCCAGCTCTTTGTGAGACAGACTCCAGCTTTGACTCTCCTTTGCAGCAGCAGTAGGAAGAAGACTTCAGTGCCCAGAGATCAGTGTCGGGAAATGCATTCTGTAACTTTGGAGCAAGTCCATCTTTCTTCAACTGATCTTGTTTCTTTATATAAACTAAACCAAAGTTTGTTTAGCCTCTTATTCACAAACCTCTAGTGGTAGATTTCCATAGCCTCTACTCTAGTTTAGCATTTAGTCACCCCTTATGTCAGAAAGGCTTTTGGCCAAAATAATTTCCACTCTAGTTTAATAAAATTATTGAAATTATCTTCTTAATGGACCTGAAAAGAAGATTAATTTCCTCCTTTCGGAGGTTAAATTTAACTGCTATAATCACTCTCCTCTCTTCCATTGCATCTTCTTATGTTATGCTGGGAATCAGCAAATTGTTCTAGCAAGTAAAAACTGTCACATGTATTAAAGGTAGAAGCACCATTCACCATTTAAAGAAGTCCCACAAGTGGTTTTGTGCTGTGGAATGTTTTCAGGAACTGTTACAAGTGTCTCTGTATTAACCTGGTCATTGTCTGGGTACCTTGACTTTCAGCTGAGAACTACTTTTGTTTGCTCATGGTAGGATAAAACTTGTCCAAATATTAAGCGTCTAACATATAGTAAGCTAGCCTAAGCATACTGCTTGGGCTACCCCTGAATGAAGGAGGGAAGAATCCCTGGAGAGAGAGAACCATCCTTATTTCAGACCATTCCTCTTGAGTGGGACGAATCAGTCACCCCTGACCACAGAGGAAAGGATGAGTTTAATTTGGAGTGAGAGAGACTTTAAGCCTAACAACCAACTCTGGGATCACAAATCGTGCCTTTACATGTCTGTTTCAGAAAAAAATGGTGGTTTTCAAGTGCAGATTTTTCAGGAGACACAATAAGAAGGTTTTTACCACTTTTCAATCCATGTGCTATGTGGTGCTGTAGGACATCATCAATACAGCCTGATCCTACCCAAAGTATGTTGGGGGCCCATCCTGTTTAAGGACTGTTTTTGCACAATTTTGCAAGCAATAAATGGGTCCTGTAGCACTTGTGGGAATTCACATGGCCTGCATAGAAACAAGGAACGTAACACATTAAGTTACAGGAAATACTTAGACAAAAACTCAGGGTTAAAAAGACAGAAAATAAACCTTTTAATTGGCTCTGGCCTGGTGAAGACCAGAAGGTTAGAAAATGTTTGGCTGTACTGGTACATGGCTTGCTTCTTCCAGTCTACAAAAAAAAAAAAGGAAAGCAGCTCAGCTCTTTCCAAGCCCAGGAGGATGGTGGTGGGGAGGATATTTTCCCTGCTGATGTTCAGATACATTTCCTGGCACTGCACCCTGCAATTTAATTTAGTGTGAAACTGTGCCTTAAAGCGTCAGTCTATCTCTGAATAAAGACTAGGGGATATGGTTTTGTAGCAGTACCAAGAGTGTCTTTCTTTCTTTTTTTTTTCCCTTTCTTTTTTCTTCTTAGTACTGAATGCAGAGAGGAAAAGGCAGGCAGATGCATGTCATAAATAAACCCAAAGCGAACAAAGAACAGATGTCCCGAGGAACTTGCTGTCTCAGTATTTGGAGCACAAAGAAACGAAGTAAGCACGGCCCTTCATAGAGGAAGTCCTTCACTTCCTCAAGAAGTTTGAACATGCCGAGAAAGCAAAACAATTTCACAAGGCCAGAGCATACAGGCTTCTAGTCCCATGAAGGTAGTATATGCCCTGCCACAAACCCAGAGCCAACAGAGCTTTCCTTTAACACTGGTACAGTATAGTCAAACCATGGGCCTAATACCAGGAAGGCTGCCACTTAGGAATTCTATTAGAAAGTGTCAGGAGTTTTTTTGCAGGATTAAAGCAAAGATTAGAAAAAAAAATATATCCTGGCTGCTCCTTTTTTCTCCCTTACCTAATTCAATGCATTATAACACAGATGGATCTTAACATTTTTCAGACCTGGCGAAAAACACTAGGAAAACCCGTAAGGATTTCAGAGCACTGTCTGCTTCAGAACACTGATTCTTGATTATTCATATACTGTGACAAAACCTGTAAAACAGAATGAAAAGATAGGCAGAACTCAATATACCTCACAAAGAAAAGTTGTAGGATCTGCTCTATTTGCTCTGCATTAAATGCAATTGTTTTATTTCCCATTCAGCAAATCCCCTAAAAGCAGACCTGTGAGTGAATGCAGAATTAGGGATGTGGAGCGGAGCCAGCCACCTCCGTGCTCCGGGGGCTGCTGCCACCCAGCAAAGGGGCTGCAGGCCAGCAGCAGCGGGGCCACGAGGAGACAACAGCTGGGGAGGGAGGAAGTCGAGGGAGAAACTGCTCCAAGCAGCACAGCTATGGCCACAAACATTTACTGATAAGTGCTGCTGGAGTGATGATGTTCTACGAACATATGCAAGGAAGGAGCTGGAAGGAGACATCACATCTTTTATTA
Source organism: Daphoenositta chrysoptera (assembly GCA_013397915.1). Taxonomy (NCBI): domain Eukaryota; kingdom Metazoa; phylum Chordata; class Aves; order Passeriformes; genus Daphoenositta; species Daphoenositta chrysoptera. The sequence continues at coordinate 685,306 of VZRO01001441.1, read as the reverse complement.
GTCCTAACCACTGGAGAAAAAAATAAAGACAAGATTTCATGACCTAAAGCTGAGACATTATTTCTGGAAGTTGCCTATTTTTTCAGCAGTATCAGTGTCTAAATAAAAGACATTGCCTCTCCCTGCAACTCTTGGTTCATAAGTATTTCCAGATCAGTGGTTTTTGCCATTACATTTCTAATCCAGCCTTCCAGAAAGCTGATGGGAAAATAAAAATTAAGAAGCCACCAATCACAAGTTGGAGTGAGATGTAAATAAATAAATAGACTGGAAAGTTGTTATAAGCCTAAGAACCACATGGTCCTTGCCAGTTGCAGTTTTTGGACTCTGGCATACACCTGTTTCGACAGCTCTCAGTCTTGGCATGTGCTGAAGAAAAGAAAAAGGAGGGAGGTGGTTGGTGGTAGCTGGAGTTCCCCGCTCGCCTGTCATGGTGCCACAGCAATTGACAGACTGGAATGCAGACAGAGCTGGATCCCACTTCCAGCTGTCGTGGGAGGTGGCCAGGAAGGACAGCAAGGACATAGGACATTCATAGCACAGCAGACCCATGACTCCTCAAGGTTTGAATCTGGCCCCAGTGCTACAGGCAGCATCTCTCCTTGCACCGTATGTCGGGGCTCAGTTCTTATTCTCACTAGACTGTCGCTCATGCTTGTCACCACATCCCACTTTTGATCTTTTTCTTATCTTGCCTTCTCTCAGCATCTGCTTGTGTGCTCCTCTGCATCTCCCTGCCCCACTGCATTTCCAGAAGCCCCTGCCCAGCTCCACTCTTGTCCCTCTGTCTCTTGCTCGGCACATCCACCCCAGAGCCTTATTAGCTCTTGCTCCAGCTCTGGACAGGAGCTCTTGGGCCCATCCACAGCCCCTTCCCCACCAGCATGGCAGCAAACTGTCCCCAGGGCACTGCAGCTGTGCCAGGGGACAGGGAAGGATGGCTTCTCATCTGCAGGGATGGCTCTCCCGGCCCCAGCTCCTGCTCACCCCTCGGCCTCCCTGTGCACCCCCAGTGGTGGTGAGGGGCTGCAACCAGCAAAGGGAGAGCTGTTGCCTGAGACATGTCAGACCCAGACACCTGCTTCCCACGGGACAGATTTTTCTGCACAGCCCAGATTTTCTCACAAAGGGTCTCTCACATCACCATGAGCAGGGAGCAGTGTGCTGCAGTGGGAAGCAGAAGTGGGGGATCACGGGGGCCAATTCATCTCTCTGAGTGCAGGAGCAATGCAAGAGACAGGAACATGTCTTAGTTTTGCAAAGTGCCCAAGGAGAAACTCGTAGCATTCTGAAAAATCACATCTACAACTACATGACCCCTTCTTTCTCTTATTCAAGGCTCTGTATCATCTTTTCCCCATACAGGCACATCATCTTATGTATTATCACAGCTGAAATGACAGTGTTTGCCCTACAAATGCCACAGAGAACAGCTAGAAATACTGTTTATTCTTAGAGCATGTTTTCATTTCTTCTGGTAGAATTTAAATATTTTTCTGCAATTAGATTTCAAAGAGTTAACTTACTATGATATGGAAAAAAAGATAAAATAAAAGCTTACAGCTCCTGAGATAGTATCAGCCCATTAAACATAGGTAAGAATATGAGAGGGAAAGAGAAGGGAACAGATATTATATATGTAAGGAAAATTAAAACTCAGGATGTTGGGCGTGGGGGGAATGTGCTTTGAAGTACAAAAGTTCCATTGTTAATGTGGGACAAAACCTCCCCAGTATGGGACAGAGATAAAAAGGAGGGAGTTTCTAACAGATCAAGGTCAACCAAGATATATGAATAACATAAATGCTATTAATCTCGTACAGCATGAATCAGAGAATTGCAGCGGGGTATAGCTGTGTGGCAGAGTTCATGGCATGAGTGTTTTATGCCACTTTGTATTAGATAATGAGCGTATTCATTACAGACTCCTACACATCATCCAAACTGGCAGAGAAGGAGCTTTAAGGAGCTTGAGAGAAGAAATCAAAGAGCTGGATCTAAAGCTCGGAAAGGTAATAGGGATGTTCAAATACTGCCCCAAGTTTCGATATTTGCAGGCATTCATACAATCTGACTCTGCAGGAAATAGCATGAGAAAGAAGCTCTTACTTGGACAGCTTGCTGCCTATTATTTATCATGCTGCCTCTGTCATAACAGCTGATTTTACCAATAAAGAAAAAAAAAGACATAGAGCAATACAGGAAAACACTACACTGCAAATTCAGATACACAAAGAAAATCAATTTTCATCTTGGATGGCTTAATCTAAATGTCGTTGGGAAGCAAGGGACTGAGCCCTACTGGAGTCAAAAAGTACATAACCAGATGTAATTCTGATTTCACATGTTGCATTTCCACACATTACAGTCCCCTGGAATTCCAGAGACACATGTGTTTCACAGGAGAAGCTTAAAGAATAATTTATCTTGGGAAGGAAGGAAATGAAAATGTGTGTATATAATTTTGACAACAATCTGCAACCAGATTGTTTGCAGTGGTTTGCACTTCCATTTATTTATTCCAAACAAACATTTTAAGTCAATGACACGGATCTATGTAGCATGTTTTTCCTGATTGTTATGCTTTCAGATTTTTGAAATAAAGCTGAAATACAGTTGGGACCAAATTAAAATTCCAAAACCGACTAATTCTTTCTCCCTGAGGTTAGCAGGGTTTTCTCAGCATGAACCTAGACTTGCATTCAATTCTACATTTTTGTGCCATGTAATCAATGGAAAAGGGCAAGCCCCGTAATGGGGCCAGCACTCCACAATGAGCACATCCAAACTTAAAAAAAGGGATCTTCAAAGAGGGGCTGGTTGTTTGTATGCAGTAGCATCTAGAGGCTGTGCTGCTTTTGGAGCTCTTCTGCAGTACTCCATATATGCATGTATGTACATACATATATAAATACATGCTCTGTTTGTGTACATTTGCACTACCCATGTATATATATATGCACTTTACATACATATTCATACAACACAAGCTGCTTCTCCACCTGATCTCTGGGAGATACATTGTTTGAGCTTAGTGAAGGGAAGCTGGAGCAGGGGAGGGGAGGAAGAGAAAGAGAAGAAAGGGCTGGAATGGTTCAAGGTAAACCACCACCCCTCAGCAAACATCTGAAGTCTGCCCAAAGGCCATGCCCGTACTATGATCCAGCTAATTTACAAAATGGGCTTAAGCAGGACAAGAAGAATAATGGAAGATCAAAGGATAAGCAGCAGATGGGTTTCAAAACTGTCAGCAGAATTATCATTTTGTGTTGGGAAAATCAGGTGAAGGCAAGATTCAGTCAAGATTCAGACCAACAAACTCTCCTTGTGGCTACCTATATCCCAGTAGACAAAGGATCCTGAAAGCCTATACTGGACAGCAGCATCCAAGCCTGAGGATCCTACAGTCCCTCTGAGCCTCCCTGGTGAGCCTGGGAGCTTCCAGAATCCCTTGTCTTGAGCACACTCCTCTCTGTGAAGAGGCACCCATCCTCCACAGGCGCTGTGCAAGCTGCTGCTCCACATCCTGCAGACCTTACCTCTACTACTATGACAGACCTGGGATATTAAAATGCTCTGCCTCTTGAAAGAGGTGCTTGCTGCATCCAGGGTCCCTTCTGGGCATACTTCTGGTGCCTTTTGTGCACAATTTTAGCTCAGCTGGTCAGAGCATGGTGCTAATAATGCCAAGGTTGGGGGTTCAATCCCTGTATGGGCCATTCACTGAAGAGCTGCACTCGATGATCCTTGCGGGTCCCTTCCAACTCAGAATATTCTGTGATTCTGTGAATGTCTCTGGAGAAGGGGATTCAGGCTTCACCTACAAAGCTTACATAAAGAGCCCATGGTGAAAAGAAGTACATTACCATGGGAAGTATCTTGCCCTTCTCCCTGGGCACCTTACCTGGCAGGACAGGGCATCAAAAGTGTGAGTTGGAGGAGCAGGAGGAGGAGGAGTCGGGGGCAGAAAAAACCCTACTTTACAGGCTCTCTGTCAGGGCATAAAGCTGAGATTGGGGAATCAGAAATATCAGACCAGCTTCCACAGTTTTCCAGTCCGTGCATGTCTTAGATAAGACCCATCCCCAGTGTCCTTCCATTCCCTAAAAATTCCTAGCTATACCAAACAGGTACCCTCAGGGAGCTGCTGCTCACACAGAGCTGGGCTGTCCTAGTAAAGGGAAACTAAGGCAGCCTCTATTTCTGTAGAGGGAAGAAGCACCATGAGAGGAGGCAAAAGAAATGGCACATTCCCATGAAAAACTGAAGTGTCATAGCATCTTCTTTCCAGATGTGGAGAACAAAAATGTGAATGCTTCATTTCTGACAGCAGCCCCACAAAGCTGGGAAGGCAGCAGGGGACAGCTGAACGTTCACTCATACCCCACCATACAGACAGTCAGCCAGGGCACAAGAAGAAACAAACAAACAAATTATAATATTCATAGCTGCATAGTTACAGAGTTGTGAATACAACATTTGGGGGTTTTCAGTGTAATTACTACATTCCATGTATTTGGATTTGTGAGACCAAAAAACACCTCTCTCAGAGGCTTTTACCTCATAGTTAAATATAGTGGTGAAGCAGTTAACATAGTTTTATGCATCACCGTGTTGGCATGGGGTTTTTATCTTTTATTGGCACCATTTTATCCCCAGAGACAATAGGAGATTGTTCTCGCTGTGTGTAAAAAGATCTTGTTCTGGCAAGTAGGGTTTTCCCAGTCAACAAGTTTGGAATCCTTGGCAAGGGAGAAATCGGCCGTGTTGGGACTGGCCTGCTAAGCACCTCCTCCCGGCAGCAATCGCTGTGCCATTCCCTGCGCACGGGGTGCTGCAGCTCAGAGCCCCTGCCTGCAGCCCAACCCGGGGAAGGATGGAGCACCCAACCCACAACCCTCTGGTGCACTGTTATTACAAAGATGGGACAAAAGTCTAGACTGATCTTCTCTAGGCATAAACTACACCATAACTGCTAGAAACTATGTGGCAAGAAGAAAATACTGTGTGCTTAGAAGCCATTCTCTTAGTTAAAACCCACAAAATCCGTATGAAAATAAAGGTTCTGATTCCCTGATTTGGATGATTTTGTGTATCCCTAAAAGATGTACAGGATTTTCTTTTTCATTCATCTCTTCCTGGTTGCATAAATAGTGCAATACACAATTACAGCAGTCAGAGGCATTAGGGATAAGAAGGTATTTACATCAGAGATGTACATATGAGATTATGTGAGAATGGTAAAGTTTTATCTCCATCTTTAAATAAATATTGTGCTTCATCCACACCCAGAGTCTTGAAAGAAAGCTGTTTTAGTGTAAACAATTAACTTCCTGGCCAATCATTCAATTTTTTTGATGACTTGCTGCTGAGAAATTCAGATTCTATACTGTGGACTACACCTTACAAATTTTGATCCGTCAGATAATCCACCCCAAAATCACGCGGACACTGCAGTTTATTTGCATACCACAACATTTGGCAGGCCTGGTATTTCAGTTGCTCCTATTTGCAGAGGCTATAAAGTGATTTAGTTGCTACCAGGTTTGACAGCAATTAGGAACACAGGCATGAGCGATGGCAGCCTCTGCTGTATATTTCATGAGTGCCCACAGCTCAACCCTTCTGCAAAACATGCCTCGGATGATCTCAGATTACACTGGAAAATAAAGTCTCTAGTAGTTAGACCTGCAGTCAGCTCTCAAAATGTTTACTGAGTGTAAGGCAGTGCAAAAGTGATTACAAACCCAACCAAGCCCCCAGGCTCTGCGACGACGGGAACCGCCCAGAAGGTCAGAGCTGAACTGGGATCCTACAGCCATGACTGTTTTACAGATGAACTGAAATTCATCATCTTGTGGCAGACAGAAAATGAAAAGCTATCTCCTTGCCCTGCAGGGATCAACCTGCAGCTGCATTTCCCTTGCTGCCTTTTCTCTGCAAGGCCCAGCAAGCTATAGATGTGTCAATAAATTCCTCGGGTTTTTTCATTTTGCTTAAGTCTTGAAAATAAACCACTGAAAGAAATTAAAAGGCATTTTTCCAAAGCAAAATGGGACTTGAAGAGCAGTGTCCTTAATGACATTGAAACAAACCAAGCTGTTTTGGGGCACATGAAATGCTCAAGCGGCTGCACTTCAGCATTATCTGCAAAATTAAGGCAGTAGTGCTTTTATTCAACAGCTAGCGTGCTGGATTTGGGAGATACTGGTTCAGGATGTGGAATCTTTAGCAGTCATCTCATGGGAGAGGATCCTGCCTGCCCTGACAAAGCAGCCCTGTTCTGCCAAGCTCTGCTCCTGGAGCTGTTCCACTCCTTTGTATAAAGTAATTACTTAAATATACATTGAACAAAGAGAGAGGGAAATTACTTTAAGGCCTATCAGTTAGGGCACTCTGCTGGGAGGTAAAGCAAACCAGTAAATAATTCATTAATGATGTTGCTATTTCAGAGACCTAATAAATTTTTATTGGTTAAGAAAAAAGTCATCATCAGGGACTGGGAAAATAGCCCCCAGACACCTTGTCACTTGGGGGTGCTGTTTTGGCATGGTGTAATCATCATGTTTCAAATGGATACGGATTGAAAAAATCCCCTGCAGGTAAAATGAGAATTGCAGCCTCCCCTGGCAGGTGTTTTAGTGACACAATTTTTGGACAAAATGGGAAGTGGAGTTTCTTTCAGAGCCTTGAAAAGGCTCACATCTTAAAAGAAGATAATTGCAACTAAGGCTTTTAAGGAGCTCAAGTCAGACCACATCTTTAATAAATTAAATAAACTGCAGAGTTCCTGAACTAATTGTTTTAAACGCATCCTCCCTGCTTTATTTGGAGGCTCTGGATGCTGGGCAGGATACCTCCAGGTCCCACCAAAGTCTGCTACACCTCCTTTGCTCGCTGGCACCATAGCCCAGGAAGAGGTGGAGACAGACAAATGGCCTGAGAGCAACTTAGACACCACGAAAATTAATCATAAGCTCCTACATTTCCTGAGATATAAGAAAGGAAGAAGACCAAGATTCTCAACAGTGCCACATCATACTCCCCAAGTCTTGCTGAAGCAGGAACTGGGAAATGCATCTTCATGAATCAAGTGGCATCAGGAATAATGACCATGTCTGTCATTAGATGGAACTTTTATGCCCATAATACTTTCAGCTTCCAACCACAGCAAAGAAAAGGAGGACGGCTAGCTCCAAAGGTAAGCTAATGCAACACAATGCATGTTGTTGGAGGATTTAGACCCTCCTGCTGCAGAAAGTGGTGACACAATGCCCTGAGGAGACCTCTTTGTCCCACTTCTTTCCTGGCCACAAAGAAGTCTCCCTCTGACTTCCAGAGCCTGAAAACTTTGCCATCTGTTCTCACTTGAGAAAATTCTCATTTTATCTTTTCCATTTGTATTAAATCATCTTTAAACAGGAGAGGCTTAACATGCAGGCTGTGCAATAGCATATGATACAGTTAATTTCTCTCGCCATCTAATGTTAACAACATATGGAAACTGGCCTGAGCTGCCAAGGACATAAATCTATCCTTGCCTCCTGGTTTCTTCACTGAATCTCAATTTTTTATTACTGCACATTCCTCCACAGGACTTCACCAAAACACCTGGTAGGGACCTTCCAGAGGGAAGAATTTCACTCTTCTCAAAGTAAAGACTCCTCTTCACCCCACCCCCAGAAAACAGCCCACTTCCCATCAGTCTCCTTTCCCCCAAATCCGGATTCCCTTTTCCATTGATACAGCGCATTCCATTATCAAAAAATGATTCATGTTTACAGTGTTATATAAACGTCTACAATGTTTCTTTAATGTTGTTTGGCTTGTGGGTGACTTCAGAGCTCCTGATGGCATGGGGCATTAGTATCAGCTGGAGCAAAACCAGTGGCAGGCAGGTATTGGGCCAGCTTCCTCACCATTTTGCCAGCTGACCTCACTCCTGACACGCCAGTTGGCTGCTGTTCCCTTCCCATGCCAAACTATGCAGTGGTTTTGAGATGCATACAAATAAACTATCCAACATGCTGAATAAACCAACCTTTGAATTCAAGTTCCAGGATGAAGATATTTGCACAAACCTTGAACTCTGTCGCCACCAAATTTGGTCATTTCAAGGACACTGGATATCACTCTCGAAGCTTTTATTACTTACTGTAGAGAAATAGCAGATGAAATATTGGGATGCAAACTGCAATGAAAATTTTATACAGAGCTGCAAATGGGCTTACAGAGCAGCTCACTGGAAAACCTTGGAAAAGAGAGCAATGCTGCAGACTTGAAACGGGCATTTTTCTTTCACTTTCCAAGTAGAACTTCAAGACAAACATGGATGGCTTTGTCCTTCTCCTTGCACACAGGATTAAATGGTGCATTCTTAAGTATGTAGACATAAAAGATGGACTCTGCTTGCAGTCAACATGTGCATCTGGTCTCTCACAAAGCCTGTATGTGAACACTAAAATGGAACCAAATCCGAGATGTGAAACTCACATCTGCCTCAGGTGAAACCAGATGTTAATTGATGCTGCTTATTCTCCGCTTTATGTATCCTGTCTCTTTACAACATATGTAATGTACATATTTCATCTTCACTGTAGCAGTATGAATATCTTTCAAGTCTGGCAGAGATGGAGGACTAAGCTGTCATCAGTAAAGCTTATGAACTCCTTTCTGTTAAAGCAAAAGTTAAGTATTTAAAGTTAATTAGTGGCATTTTCTTTAAGAAGACTTTGCTAAGTGTCTGTGGAACAAATCTGACCAAAGTTGCCTGTGGAAGCTAACTCAGCACTATTTTCATAAAAAATACCTGGCCACATAATACTGAGCAGTAATTCTTTTTTTTCAGTATTTACTGGAACATCATATAAAGAACTGGATTATTCATTATAAACTTCTTCTGCCATATTGTCTTGCATACTATGAACTCATCTGGGTTTCAAAGAATGTGTAATGTTACATCTTCACTTTTTCAATCAGTTATATTAATTATTTTGCTCTGGGTTTGGGGCTTCTCCCCCAGTTCTAGTTCTTAATCCCATTTTCAGGAATACATTATACCTAAAGAATATCAGCATGCAAAATGTATTATTTCAAGAACTGTCTTTTCTTTTTATGGAGAAATTAATCCAGAGTTTGTGTTTGGAAAAAATGCCAAACCTGAGAGCAGCAGGTAGAGGATGAGGAAGCAGGGCTTGATATGCCCCATCCAGACAGACGCTGGGATCTCTCCTTGCAAAGCATGACACACCAGATCCCACCCCACGGCTTTTTCGGTGCTGGGACGCACTGCACCTTTCACAAGCAGTGAAAGAAAGGACGCAGTACCGTGCAAACACGATTTTATCGCTCTGTCAACAACTGTGTGGACCCCAGCATTCAGCAAGAGGTGTTTGCATTGGACCTGAGGAGTTTCTCATCAGCCGGGGCAGACAGCACACACCACCAGTTTCTCCACAAGGCCTCTGTTTGTTTTGGTGGCGATACAGCAAGGTGCAGAAACACCGTGTCCAGCTGCTGTATTTCTCGGCTGGAGAGTTCGGGTCAAGCTCTCGCTGCCTCAGTTAGGCCCCATGGAGAGGGGAGAGGGAGGAGGGGCCGGCTCTGGGCCAGAGAGCACAAGGAGCTGCCTCCCATCCACACTGTTTGCCAATGTGGAAAGGAGTCTCACAAATAAGTCACTCATTAAAACTTTATATAGCTGAATTCAGGAAGCCTCCTCTCACCAGAACAATAGCAAAAGGAAAAAAAACCCAACAAAACAGGTTTTTATTGAGCCTTCTGGGTGGGCACAAACACCAGGGATGAAGACAAAGCTCAGGTAAAGTGTTACCTTCCAGATACCCATCCAGCCCCTCAGAGAGCAACCAGTTATCCTTTATGCTTGTGCCAACAGCTCTGCCATCCTTTCCATACCTCATTACAGAAAACCAAAGGAGGAAAAACAGCTAAAATATTAAACAAGTCACATTTTCTGTGTTTGTTCTTTAACCAAAAACATTGATTGAGATTTTAAAAAAATCAAATGAAACCTCAGTCTCACAAAGAAAAGCACCTCTTCTAAACTGCCCCACTCTTCAAGAGCAGGGGGACCACTAACAAACGCAATGCGAAGATTATGTGCTAACGTTGGCAGGATTTGAGGCCTTACAGCTTGTGAAACTACCCCAAGTGTGGTCTCTCTGCCTGGGCAGGGTGAGTGTATTCCATAACACACCATCCTTTCAGAGTTGTTTGGAGCAGAGGATATTTTCAGAGCTCTCTGAAACTTCCTTCCATTGTACGGAAACTGCCCTGCCAGAAGATGGGACATGGAGTGGAGGTGGGAGAGGGCAGGCACTCCTATGTCACACAGAATGAAAATTAAATATTAACGTGCTCCTTCTGCTACCTGTCTGGAAGTCACACAGCACAGCATTTTAACTTCAGAGAGGTGACAAGGGTAAGTTTGAGCTTACAAGTGGTGTTAGACTCTCCCATTCCCCATTTTGGATCACTTCTCATTTCATGTAACAGATTAAAACATTCAGGCTTAACCTTCTAAATCACAAGAAAATTTTGCTTATTTTGGAGCAACTGAATCAGTTTTCCAGAGTTGAGAGGAGTCTCCACTACTTCTTAAACAGCATGGAGGTTTTCCTCAGGTTTTACCTGATTGAGCTTGCAGCAAAGTAAATTTGTGGTGTCATGAAGATAGGTTTTAAGGTTATGCCCACATTGCTCTATGAAGGTGTCATGGATTGAAAGCAACCACCAGAGCAGCAATCTTCTGCACTGAGGAGCTGTTAGGTCATTCTCTGGTGCTATTTTGGACTGCCCTAAGTTCTCTCCCCGCTGACTGGACTTGGATGGAGTTCAGGCATGAAATTATTCTAGAGGAGACTCCCAACAGGCAGTATGACTGAGACTGCAGCAGGTTTGACCCTCTTTCCTCTTCTACTGTCTCAGTCCTCCAAACACTATCGCAGAAGTCCTGGGACAATTGAGCATTATATATATATATATGCAGCATGGATGCAGTCAGTCTGCTGCAGGCCTGCTTTATCTGCACAAATGCAAGCTGTCCTGCACCACTGGCCTGGGTGTCAAGGATCCCTGTCTGCAGCTACACTGCACCGAGCATCCCAGGCTGCCTCTGACAATCAGTTTAATTCATGTCAGTGCAAGTCCCTAAGCCCCATCTGGAAAGTGTTGCCAAGCTGCTGAGCAGCACTCTTGCAGCAGGATTATTCTTCTTTGTGCCAAGTGTCCAAGTAAAACTCAGAACTGGGGGAGCTCTCACTGTTACAGGGGAAGGATTCAAGAATCAAATGGAGCTGAAGGCCTTGGAGCACTTGGGTGACCCCTCAATATTACTCAAGTAGCAATTAATCCCAAAATAACATCTGGAAAGACTGTTTATAAACTAAGTAAATGAGCCTGGAACATGAAAATTTTTGACCAGCAGCTTGCTGTGTGGCACTCTTAACACACTTTGCCAGCTTTATTATGGAAACATACAGCCCCCACAAGCCATACCAAAAAGTAGCCTGGCCATGGGAACTGGTTTCTTTGGTCTTTGTAAATAACTCAGCCACTTTAATCACAACAAATACCAAAATACTGGGGGGAGTCCCACAGCCCAATGGTACGTTTTGTGAAAAAATTTTGACATCTGCATACTTGCTCCATTATGTCCCAACAATTTTTGGATCAGAAGGGAGCAAACAGCTGATCCTTATTTGCTTATGAAACAAAGTCTGTAGGAAAACAGGATTTCACAAAGCCCAAACCATTCCATTGGAAACACCACAGACTGAAGTCTATTGCCAAATACAAGGCAGGATCCGGGAGGCACCCAGGGGACTGGCAACTCTGGAAGTTGTGGTATCCTCAGCCACAGGACAGATGTTCCCGAAGGGCAGGAACACTGGAAACTGTGGAAAATTGCACAACTGAATTTCACAGAAAGAAAAGCAATTTTCCAATAAATGAGGAACTCTTCAGCAAGCTCCAGTGAGACCAAAAGCTATTGTTTTCTTACACACATTTTTTGAAAGGTACATTTTTTGAAAGGTACTGAAAGGTACAGTTTGCAGTCCCAATATTTTAAATGCTGATTCCATTGACTCCACTTTGGACATACAGCTTTGGGTGGAAAAAAGCATCATTTGAAATTGCATTTCTTGATCTGGTGACAGAGTAATCCCTGGTAACTAGCTTAGACTAGATGGCAAATGAATGCAAACTTTTAGGCAGATGAAATTAGATGACATGAGTCCTGTGGCAAGTGATCCACGCACTTAAACCTACAGGCAGTCTGAAATAGGAATCACAGGAGAACACCCAGCTGCCATGTATTAAGGAAGAGGCCTCATGAGGGAGATAATTTCAGGAACGATTAAGAGTATTCACAGCATCCAGTGCCCTGAGTGCTACAATGCTTAAACAAGCTGGAAGGAAGTAGTAAAAGACCCACAATCCTTTTTCGGTGTTGGAAATGTGAGCAATTCATTAGTTTGGACACTCTTTCCCTCCAAATGCCTTCTGCCCTTTTTCACTTGACAGCAGAGCAGTTTTCAGGGCTGCTCAGTAACCCAGAGACCTGGGTCACATTTTTCCTCATGGCAGGATTCCCCTGTGAAGAGAGAGCTTGGGGCTCCAGGGTGCTGTGGAAGGAAGCACTGAGCACATCCCTCATCAAAACTTGGTCAGTGATGACAACAAGGATAATCAAGCACTGGGACAGGTCACCCACGGTGTGTGGAAAATCGTGCCCTGGGGTTTTTAAGAGCCATCTGACAAAGTCTTAAGCAATGTAGTCTGAATTCAGCACCGGCCCTGCTTTGAACAGGAGCTCACACCAGATTACCTCCTGTGGTCCCCTCCAACCTGAATGACTGACTGCGCAGTGAGTGTGGAATCTACTGATCCAAAGGAGCAGGTAAGAAGCTGCCCAGCCCTGTAACCTAGCTATAGCACTCAGATAGGAGATGGGGTTCTTGGGAAAGGTGATTTTTATTTATGCTAAATGTAGAAATAATCCTGAAAGCAGGAATTCAGGACAACCTGTTGTACAACCAAGCAATACACCTAAATCTGGCTTCGTAAAGGAACTTAAATGTAATATACATCAGACTGATACTCATTTCTCACTATCATCAAAAAAAGAACTGGTTAATATGGATACTCAAGATGAAGAGCGTGATGCTCATGCCCAGCCTGGCCCCAAAGGCAAGTGCTTCAGCCTCACTAAATCTGTTTTACTCGTGTTACAACCAGGCATGTCAGACCCAAGCTGACTCCATACCTAAATTTCTGCACCATAATTCCCAGTAATCCTGATGATACTAGTCACAGTCTAGGAAACTAAAGATCGCTCTGGATGCGGCTAGATCAGTTGCAAAGGACTTATTAGCTCAGGATCAGGGGCACTGGGTGGCTATAGTAACTTTTCCAAACTCAAACCTAAATCCAAGCTCTTAGTTCTTAGTATGGTTGCTGTGACTAAACAGATCCAAGCACAGACTTGGGCACCAAACAAGACCAGTGCAGGTATCAGTCCATGGGATTCACCATGCAGATAAGCTGCCTCTGGATAGCTGACAGTTAATAGTATGGTATCTATCATTTGAAGTGCAAAACAACTCTGTACTAATTAGGAGTACAAATAACACTGGACTGAATTCTATGCATTTCACAAGCCCAAAATCTGGATTAAATCACACGCGTGATTTGAAATGTGAGCTGTTTAATCACTTTTGTAACACAGATGCTCTGTAATTAGAAGCTCTGAAAAAAGGTGGGGAGTGGGACTGAGCTAAACACTTGCACAAGCATTAACACAGGTATCAAAAAAAGAATGACAAAAATTCCAAGAATATAAATATGCAAAAATCACCATTACTTCTACAATTAACAGTTTAGGGCTGAAATGCAGAAGTAATAAACAGTCTGCTGAAACTTCTAATGCAAAACAAAAGCAATCTTCACTAGACTTTCTATTTAGGAAAAAATAAAAAACCAAAAAAAACACACCATCTTTTCCCTTCATAATTTAAATGTATACTGCCCACACATAAAATACAGTAGGTCACTTTATAGACAGGGACCACAGACAGAGATCAAATTCTATATATAGTACTTATATGGCCCAAAAACCATGAGTAAATCGATACAAAAGCTGCAGGGAAATAACAATATCAAAAATGCTGTGATAGCATTTACAAAGTTTGTTGTAAGAAATCTTTAAGTCATCTAGTCCAATCACTCTGCAATAAGAACGAACACCCTCCAATCTGGCCTTGAACATTTCCATATATGATGCATTCACCACCTCTCCAGGCGACCTTTCCAGTGGTTCACCATCCTCATAATGAAAAATTTCTTCCTTAGATCTAGTCTACATCTAATCTCTTTCAACATAAAACCATTATCCCTTGTCCTATCACAACAGACCTTGCTAAAATATTTATACACCATCTTTCCTGTAGGCCCCCTTTAGGCACTGGAAGGCTGCCATAAGGGCTCCCTGGAGCCTTCTCTTCTCCAGGCTGAACAATCCCAATGCTCTCAGCATTTCCTCATAGGAGAGGTGCTCCATCCCTCTAATCATGCTGGTGGCCTCCTCCAAACTCTCTCCAACAGATCCATGTCCTTCCAGTGCTGGGAGCCCAGAGCTGGATGCAGTGTTCCAGGTGAGGTCTCAGCAGAGCAGAGCAGAGGGGCAGAATCCCCTCCCTCCCCTGCTGCCCACGCTGCTTTGGATGCAGCCCAGGACACGTTTGGCTCTCTGGGCTGGGAGTGCCCATGGCTGGGTCATGCCCAGCCTCTCATCCTCCAGCACCCCCAAGTCCTTCTCCCCAGGACTGCTCTCCATCTGTCCATCCCCAGGCTGTGCTGATACCGGGGGTGGCTCTGACCCAGGTACAGCACCTTTTACAGTTATTTGACTTTTTGAAAACAAGAAGTAAATAAAGAATAACGTATATTCCCATACTATCAAGTTACTAATTTTTATATTACAGAATTAACATAGCTGTAGGACCTTCATGCATTATACACTTTTAAGAAAACGGAGGTAGGCAAGAATTATGTTAATATTTTGCATCACACATACCTGTCAGATTTAACATCTGTACCCAGCCTTAAGAATTGTACTGGCTTCATGACACCCCACTGAAAAGTCTGATCATGGAGGTAAAAAGAAAATCCCAACACCACTTTACCACAGACATTTCTTAGAAAACAGCAAGTGCACAAAATTTCAGTTAATTATTATCATAAGTCAGATACCTTCCTCAACTTACAAAATCATTAGTTTTCTTTGTAGGGAATTTTTATATTATGGATTATGTGTGCTCACTGTGGGAAGATTCCAAATACAAATTCAACTGTAAGGGCATAATTGGAAGGACACTTTCTTCTGCTGAGTTCTTATTAAGGTCAAGAATGTGCAAGGTAAGGTATTACAGAACTGAAGTTACTTTTTCACAACCAGCAATGGTGAAAAGTAAAAAAGCTGACAGACTTATTTACTTATTTGGGGGAGTGGAGAAAACAACACAAAATGGCTTTTACTTTGTTTTATTTCTTGGGTATACCTCCTTGATCAATTTGATTCCTAAATTCTTGATAACTCATTGCTCTCAAAACTTTCAGATTCACACCTCAAAGATGCATGACCCTCTAAGAACAAACAAATTGACTCAGCCTCTGAGAACTGAAACATTCACCATTTAGATGTGTTCATCCTCCATTCATATTAAATGTGAAAATTAAAGTTAGAAGTAAAATAACACTGCAACATAAAGAATTTAATATGGTACTCTAAATTTTTCACTCACTGAAAAATGCATTATATTAGACACAATTAATAAGAAGTATTATTGTGCTGGTCTATGTTCCCCTACAGCTGTTGCTGTTACTGAAAAGCTAACATTTCTAGTAGGTAGCAGTTTCTCTTTAAAAAGTGCAAGTTTTATGACTAAAATGGTAATTCCTAAGCAGCCTGTCACAAATCTTACTGACTCTTTGCACCCAGTAGTTGTAGAGAGGTCCTGCCAAGATCAGGAACAAGTGTTAATGAATGCATCACATCCACCTCTGAGATTTGAAAAAGCATGCAGGCAGGGAACACCCCTTTTTCAATCCTAAACTTGTGTAGGTACCACACTAAGCAAAAGGGTAAGGAAGGCACCAGCATCATGAGATTTGTGACAAAATACAAAGTTGACAATACTGATTTCTTCATTAATGTAAATTTCAGTGTTGAAAGAGCTGAGTCCATGACATATCCAGAGCACAATGTGTAGCAGCACTCACCATGCTTATGAAGCAGGAATTAGGCAGAGACCTGAGCCCAGTATGTAACCTGACGAGTCCAACATGTGATGACAGCTTTCAGTCAGAATTCAGGAACATTTAACTCCCAAATGTGTAAACTTAGTTTTATAACCACAGGATTATGCTGTCAGTGCTTCTTGTGCTGAACATATGAGTTTACTAAGAAAAAAAAAACCCAAAACACCAAAAAAAGCAGCAAACAGAACAAAAAACCAAACTCCAAAAACTGATTTCCCAGGGGAAAAATAGCAGCACTTGAGAATCCAAAGTACAGTAACATTACAACTGACTGACAATAACTATTTACACCAGAAATTCCTTTGTTGCTTAACTACAGCATCATACTCTTCTCAAAGAAACAGGTTTTAAATTGGGATCTGATTTACATTGCAGGTAGAAATAGCTATTGATTTAATCTGCAGAAATTATTTCCATTGTTCTGTATACAGAGAAGTGAACCTATAGTGCTGTCTTCACAAGTTCCTTGTTTCTAGAGGTAGAGGTAAGTTTGATTCATCAAAAACAGCTTGTCATTCTGTAAGATAAAAAGCCTTGTAAAGACTTTCTATGAAAATTGCAAGAGATCATGTCAAATTAATTAATTAGAAGTCAAAGAATCAAAGAATAATTATAGAATCATATATGGTTTGGGTTGGAAAGTACCTTAAAGACCATCTAATTCCAACCCCCTAGACATAGGCAGGGACACCTTCTACTAGACCAGGTTGCTCAAAGTTCCATCCAACCTGGCCTTGAACACTTCCAGGGATGGGGAATCCACAGCTTCTCTGAGTAACCTGTTCCAGTGCCTCACTAACCTCACAGCAAACAATTTTTTCCTAATAACTAATTGAAACCTGCTCTCTTTCAGTATGAAGCCATTATCCCCACATGCCCTCATAAAAAGCACCCATCCAGCTCTCCTGTAGGGCTGTGTGATGTCAGCAATGGTCCCACAGTTGGCTACCAATTACATGATGATTAGCACTGGCTTTATCCCAGTAACACTTCCAGCAGTACGACCAGCAGACTGTGCTCAAACACCCAGACAAGATACACCTAAGACTTCAGACTCCAGGAGAAAGCTGTGTACAACAGAAGCAGAAGTGGACTAACCAGCAACACTAGTGCAATTATATTGAACTACCAGACTCAGTTAATGAATGCATCCAAGTGAAGCACGCTTTACAGTTATCTAACTCATAAACAATTTATAGCAGCAGGAGTCCACGTTCCATGTGTAACTGTGCGTTTGGAAGTCACAGGACTACGCCATCCTAGAAAATTAAGAAGGATGGGCATCTGTGCAGTCGTGTATAATGAAGGATCAATGAAGAATTTCTCCTCTTACACTAAGAAGACTCACACACAAACACAATGTTTCTTTGACCACAAGAAAGATTAGGAGTGAAGACTACAAGAACAGAAGTAAAAACATGGGGATAACTGTGACCATCCCTCAGCATGAAAGAACTGAAACTTTTTAAACTTTTTTTGAATAGGCACCATTTTTGCTTACACATTAAAAAAGGACCAAGAGCTGGAGATCCAATGCTGTTTGCAATACTTTTAAGACTCACTGCATTCCACTTACCTCAAGGAGAAAATATGCCACAGTAAAAATCCAAGAAAACTGACTTAATTTCATTGGAAAAGGGTTGAGGGGGAAAGGCAACTACATATCATAAATAATAATAAAATATGGATATATGGGGATACACACCATCATTGCAAGAAATAAAAAAATTCCTTTCAGAATTGCTAGGTGCTTTATTTATTAACTGCAGCCAACATGCAGTAGAGCAGCCTTCTGCCCATCCTTGCAGGAAGTATAGCCAGTGAACAGAGAAAGGAGAAGGGATGTGGAACTGGGAAGCATATGCTAAGTAGAGAACATACAGATGGTAAAAGTATACTCAGAATTATAAAGCAAAAAATAAGGATCTCTGGATGGTGGAAAAGAACAACATACACTGGAGAAATAATAGCTTGGACTCTGCTGTTTCTGGGTAGCTGTACACATGTTAATCATGCTAAAGCATGGTTAGAAGTATTTTTTTTTTTGCCTTATTGAGATATAGTTATTTCCATACCAGAGGTTATTAATCTTCTCTCCAAAAGTCTAGGAAGCTATCTATAGTCATTTCAGGAGATAAACATTTTTTTGCTCAAATGAACAATGCAAGCAACCACACAGGAGGGACTAATGCAGAGTATTATGGGAAGACATTCTCAAAAAGTGGAAGAGAGATTAAAAGGTTTCTGATGTTACGATAACACACAAACAAAGTCACTTTTCTTCACCTGTTGTCATGGTTCAAAGGGAGGGAAGCAGATACAGAATGAGTAAGGTGTTGAAATCAGGTTAAGAGGTGTTGCAGGGTGAGGACTCTGTCCGTACCTTAGGTGAGACAGCAAAGTGGAAGCTTGGAGACAATCTCTGCTCTGAAAGAGGACTGAAAGTGGGAGTGACAGATCATTTCTGAAATGTGTTAATAGAGTCCCATGGGCTACCTGAATCACATTCAAGATGCCAGTTGTGGTGTCTACATCAATAGAAGTAGATGACAAAACTGGAAAAATTATGATAATGCCATCTGCTCAAATAAACCAAAATTTTCTCTCCCCATCTCCCCTCTTCAGCTTTTTTTGCCCCAAGCTTCAAAGCCTTATTTGCATTCATACAAAATCTGTTTACAGTCAACTTCACCGCGATACTGGAGCTTCTCCCCCCGCCGCACCCTCAAGACACAAGACACAAAGCAAAGCTGGCCAGGTGTCTCTAAACCACAGAGCCAGCTGCTCCAAACCAAGCTCACAGGAAATAGCAAGGAAAATATGCAGCATTTGACACATCTGGAATAGATTGCAGAGTCTTTGAAAATAGAGTCCCAGTTCCCTTCCTCCTGCTGATGAGATTTCAGGCTTCCAAACTGATGCACCAACTATAGAGGATTAGATAACACGTACATTTTTAACCCTACATATTCTTTCTGACCAAATAAGAATTTTTTCAAAGTAGTACACAAAGTTATCTGCATAAATACACAATATATAAAATGCATGGACCAAACAGAAGTAATTCTACCGGAAGTGCTACTTAATATGGGAAAATTGATATAGTTGAAAAATAGTTGTAGTTGATTTTGGTAAGCATAGAAAATGAAGCAATATTGCCTGCTTTGCATGGCTGCACTAATTCTGTAAAATAAATGTCCTCACAGTTTGTTGTCATAAAACATGAGTTGAAAAAGAGCAGGGAGGATTAGTTAGTACCTGTTTTGCCAAGTGATTTGTCTGTAATTCCATGTTGACACAAATACTGCAGTGTGCATTTTTCGACATGAAGTACAAAAAAACCCAAAAAGCATTAAGTCTTAATTAGCAAAACAAAGCAATGCTTTATTATTCGCTTCTTTTTCATCTGGACAATGAATGCAAAAGAACACTGAAACAAACAGAAGTTTAGAAGGAAGTCTCAATAGGATATTGAACATAATACTTAACTTTCTTCTTTCCATAAAAAGCTGAGAAGTAGAGGTGCCCCTAAAGTTTTAGTCACTATGAGTTATCTCTGAAAGATTAGGAAAATGAAAAATGTTTACATATGCATATTTTAAACATTCATTATAGATACAAAACTCAATACAGCACAAGCTTAACACAACATAAACCTCACTGTTTTTAATGTTAGTAATAAAAAAAGCAGAATTCTAATTAAAAAGAAAAATGGAGGAAACTATTTGTACTTTTTTCCTCAAAGGTGCAACCAACAGCCAATGTATTTTTGCAACTGAGATTCCAGTTGTACAAAGGACTGAGAGATGTCTTCCCCTATTGAAAGAAGAAGAATAAATTTCACAAAGTTTAAAAGAAACCACACATGCATGAACAGTAGACAGTACCCCTTAAAGAGATGATATTTATAAGAACGTAATGGTATACCTTAAAGGAATTAAAGGAATAAAGGGAAAAGTAAAATACATTTTTTCTACTTTCAGAGCTTTAAAAGATTTTTTTTTCCTTCATAGATTACTTCCCAAATCACCTTGCATTTAAACTACTTTGTTCTTATGAAATGGCAAAGAATTTACTCTAAACAAGCATTATAAAGTAGTTGAACGATTTTTATTGAGAAGCCCTCAGTGTGGATGCTGTATTTATAGTGACGTCAAGAATGCAAACTTCCAAAATGACATCTACTACTAACTAAACCTTTAATAGCCAATTAACAAAAAATATGTATATAGCTCTAAGATTAAACAAAATTTAGAGAATATGCTGTTACAAAATATATTTTGACATATTTCCTAAGAAGCAATTAAAACAGTCATTTATGCAGAGTTATTTACAGGGGACTCAAAGTGTATCAGTTTTAGCACAAACCAGTATATTGGTTTGAATTCAATAAAATATTGGCGAATATAAGTTTGTGACAAGGAAATTTGGGGTTCAGTAAACTTAAAAATGTTCTATACAATCATTAGATGAATCTAAATTATATAAAAAAACCTGTCTGAACTGGTTAATCTGAATCATTTAATGCATTTCATTGTACTCATAAGTTCAGATCACCAAGTCAGTGGTACATACAAGCTGTGAAACAAGTTACCACTCTAATCTTTCAGATACAACAAGCACAGATTAACTGAGTCTGACTGTACCTAATCTATACTTACAGATAGTTTGTTCTTACTTCAGTACTATCTTTTTAACAAGCACATATACAAATGTGCTAAAACAAAAGGCAGCAATTATAAATATTTACTAGAATGACCAGAACTGGTACTTGAGCATAACCATCCTGTCATTCATTTTTGAAGCCTTATTTCACTAATTTGTCTTCTGGTTTTAGTAGTCTTCTATCTTATTAACTTGGAGGGTTACAGATCATCTGGAAGTTTCACACCAGCATAGGAAAGGAATGTCTGTTCGATGCAGTCTGGAGATAAAGAAAAAGTTGTACTTCAGTTCATCGCCGTGACTCACCAGAAGCAGCATTGCTAAGTGACCAGCAAACCTGAACTGCAAGCAGAACAGTAGCCTGCCCACCCCCATGTCAGGATGGGAGAAAAAACCCAAAAATTTACTGTTAGTTTTGTTATGATTCCAAAAGAACACCTGAGTGTATTTTCTAACTGTAGGGGTGTTATTTGTTATTTATTAAAGCTAATAATCAGTGTAGAGGAGTCACTGTAGAGGAACTTACTTGTCTATGCAAGAACAAGGACATTTTAATGTGATAACAATTAATTTGAACTTCTTGTTTCAGTACTTACGATGCTTCAAAGACATGATATTTATGTGTTCATCTCTCATCAACTCAACAGACCTTATAAGCCCAGAACCTGTACACCTCAGTGGTGCTTACAGGTAAAGAAAAACTTCAAAGCCACTGAACTCTGACAGGACAACTCATTAACTTCAGTAAATGCTGAGTTAAACAGTGTTTTGTCCCAACGCAGAATTTTAACTACAGAAGAGCAAAGAATCCCAGACTGCATTATCTTACACTCTCACTATTCTTTTCAAACTACAGTACTCAAATACCATTTAATCCTAACAACTGTCTACAAAATAGTATTTTAAAACTTTACTGTACTGAAAACTAACTGATATTTTCAATCTCACCTCAACAAATTTCCATATTCTGAAGAGATTCTGAAGACAACACTAAGGAAAGAAGCCATATGTAACTACTGCAAAAAAGCAATCCTGCCACGTAGTTGGCAATTTAGATTGGTTACTAAAAGGCAGTATAGGCATCTGTTAATTAACTCACTGCATAATTTGGAAAAAATGGCACATTTAAAAGAAATATTATGTCACAGTTATGTTAACAGATTTTTTTCATAATCAAGTGTATATTGTATAGCACACATTCATCATTAGCTATTTTTAAATGTTTATCACTGTCTTATTGATCTTATTGAGTGACCAATCCTGGAGAAAATTTATAAATTTTTCTTTTTTTTTTTGCAGCAAACATAACTTCCCAGGTATAGCAAAATGCAGTCTTTGAGCATTTTTAGTAAAGTGCAGAGAAATGAAAATGCTGTGATACTTATTTTTAGGCTTAAATTTATCTTGTCATGCAATTTCAATAAAAAAAGTTGAACGCAAATAAAGACCCCTGGTTTAAGTTACATAGCGAAGTCCAATAAATCCACTTAACGGATAAATAGTATTAAAAAAAAAAGAGTGGATATGTGCCAGACTGATTAGTCAGCTACCTGAAGGATACATAAAGCACATTGTTGCATACACAATAATCATACTTGTACATGACTGTCTTAATCCAGTCATGTAAAGAGAGACAATACTCAACTATTGTTTGCATGTTCAGACCCATGTCAATCAGATTTAATATGCAGGCAGATTAGTGCTTCCTAACTTGCTGACAACTAAAGGCAGTTTTCCAACACAAAGGACAGTATCCTGACAGCAGCAGATACTGTTTCTTAGGAAAAACAACAAGTTCCTCTTAATTTTTGTTACTGAACATTAGTCCCAGGGAAGACTGGAGGCAATGAGGAGGCATTATTTACTTTCAAATAAGAGACTTCACACATCTCCAAGCCTGTGAAGAATATATATACAATATTCATGACAGATGTTCAAAAACCATGTAACTTCTACTTCACGACAGAAATTTGATTATTTAGTTTTAATATTTCATCCTTCTCCATTTTCCTGGGAAAGATAACCTCATCACTAAAAATTGCTTACCTTCAGTACAAGAAAAAAAATCTTGTTCTGTGAGCAGCTGCCATGCTTTCAGACATATTTCTGACTTTAAGATAATTAACAAAGCCTCGAAAGAACAGAAGTAGTCCTGAAAGTGTAGAAAATGCACAAAATTCAGTGTATTAACATAGATACATACTATGCCACATTATACTTACTAACTTAATTTTTAAAACCTAGCCTACAAAGTAAATTGAAGTCTTTATTTATCATTCACAAATTTAACAAGCAAGTCAGCTTTTATCTTGTGAAACAAGGATTCAATTTTATGGAAGGCTTTTCAGAAAAGTTAGTGATTTTCAGTTCAAGTATCATCTGCTAAAAAGACTGCATGAAAATACTTATAAAGAGAAAAAAATCCTGAAAAGTAAAAGAGTCTGATTTGCAAATTCTTTTCAAGTAGAATTCTCAAAATAAATTACTAATACGTTAGAAGACTACCTAGTTCACAAAATGTACCTTTAGTAATGTGTACAATAAATGTACTGCAAGTCAAAAGAGGGGAAAAAAAGACAAAGTAAGGATTGCTCTAGGAATAAGCCAATAATGAATTATAGTAGATTACGACTTGGGATTTAACCATCTATGAAAAAACACCTGTCCAAGAGGAGGAAGAACAATTGCCAAAGAAAATTGCTCAACATATGTCAGTATTACAGTTTTTGTCAACTCCACATTTCAAAATCTTTTAAAATATTTATATTTCACTGCATTTGAAAGAACATTTCAGCTAAGAGGAAAAAAGATATACACAGTAGTCACAGAGAAGTTACATTAGCAATAATGGTACCATGAAGATATATGCTTATGTGAATATACACATGTGCATTAAAACTCCAAAGGTTCAAATGAAAATCTAAACTGAGGTTTTACAAGTTCAGCAAAGGATTTAATTCCTTTCTTTCCTACATGGTGCACTTTTTCTTCCTGCTGTCCTGGATGAGCCCCTGATATTTTCCAATGATCATTTCTTCTCTAAATGATTTTTGTTTGTGATCTTTTTAACTTTCCTTTTGCTTTTTTAAACCAAAGCTTAAATGGACATGCATGCAAGCAAAAAAAAAAAAAAAAGACAACAGAGAATGCTCTCCTAACCCGTGGAACTTCAACTAAGCCGGACACATTTCTGTGATTAAGGTGAATTCTGCATAGAGAAGAAAGCAGTAAGATCTTGACCACAAGTCTACAACAAAACCTGCTACCCAGAGGCTACCAGAGGTAGTCCCCCTTTCAACTTAAAAGAAGCTGAAACATCAAAATGAGGGTAGGCAGCTCTTTAGGTGCTTGATAGCATATTTGTGCATTATACATGTTGGGAAACCAGTCCAAGCTCAACACATATTTTACATTTCTATGTTAAAGGAAGAAAAAAAACCACCCCACTTTCCATTGTGTTCCTCAATAAGAAATGTTGGCTAGCATTTAAATTTAAAATTTAGAATTGTCTATCTCCAATTTTTTCACTGTGCATGACAGCTCTTTGGAAGTAGACCACTTTGCTTTTCCGTGACGCATAAGCAGATTTTTCCAGCTGCTGAAAGAAGGAGAGCGAGCAGAAACAGATCAGTGAACACCAGAAGAGAGGAGATGGCAGTAGGTGGGCTCAAGATGTCAAAGGGCTATGCAAAAGAAAGGCACTAACTTATTCATTTCTGGAGAGATGCTGGACATACTTTGTGTGCTCTAAGGGAAGGTTATCGAAAACAACAAAACACAGATCTGGTTGGCAGTGTTCCCATGACATAATAATCCTCCTCCATGTCCTGATAAGTAGCTTTTTTGGGTTGAATTCCTCTGTGGTGTTCTAGCAATCCCATATAGCCATCTCATCAGTTTAAAAACATTGTTGGCATATTTCATGCAAAACATACATAAGACAAGGGAATTCTGACTGCCGGATGCACACTGTATGCCTCAGAGTGACTTTTATTCCAAGTCATATATAAACCTTGTGATTTAGAGAAAAGATAAAAAATCTCAAACACTTCAGACCAAAAATAAGGCTTTCCCAAAATAAAGTGAGCTTCTTCCTGAACATGTGCAAAAGACAAGTAAAAAGAAAAACTACAGCTTTTTCCATAGACATGCAGGGGCCGGGGGAGTGCTAGGGGAAGAGGACTATTTTCATCCTAGTGAGAAAAGGTGTAAAACCTCAATCACAGGCAGCACAGAGCTTGGTTTTAAAGACTTATCTGGAGATGTTTGTGCCTGCAAAGAGTCATTTCACCTACTTCAATACAATAACCTCAAACAATATAAAAGCATTCAAGGGACCAGGGCTGCGATATGTTAAACATTTGCAGGTTCTATGTGTTTCAAGCAACCAAGTGCACCACAGCAGAGCAAGGTGAGCATTAGAAAGTTTGATGAATGCCCTTGAACACTACTAAAAGGCAGATAGAGAAAGTTTTAGGTAATGTTGTTTAAGACTTTTGGTATTTTTTGCAAGATAAATAGCAAGTCACAAACAATCAAGATGTCAGAGTTGGTGTTTTTTCTTAATTTACTCAACACTTCGTTCTAACATTTACTGTTAGCCACTTCAATCAATTAAATCAAAGGGAAGAGCGCCACCTACTGAACCAGCAACAGTTTAGCATGCTTCCAGAGCTGGAAACAGAAATTAAAATGCATAGCAGCACTCACTTCTGTATAAGAAAATCATTCCAGATTCCATATTCAAATTTCAAAATCCACAGTTGGAGAAAAGGTATAGTAGTTGGGGTTTGGTATAACTTCATTAAAAACAAACAGAAGAGCAGAATTTGATGTGCATAAGACTTTGAACATGGGCAGGCAGAGCTCTTAAGAAAAAGCTGACATCATGGGACTACTGTGATCAGCAAGCATGAAGCCATTCTCTCATCCTACTGAGCAACTGCTGATGCAGTTTGCATTTCAAAGGACTCAAAAAGGACATTTTGTGACCTGTGCACAAGACAGCAGACTCCACCTTCCTGGGTTCAGTCACATTTCTTAAACTTACAAGTCTCAGTATTACACGTAATCACTTATGCAGAACAAATTTTTTTGAGCTGAAGGATATTTGAATAGTCCACAGTTCACACAATAACACTACTATGGTAACCAATAAACTTGTGAATACTATGGAAATAAAAACAACACACAAAACTATCAGCAGCTAAGGAAAAGCATATAGCTAAACATGTGACAAAACTCTTATATACAATGACATGATTCATCTTTGAGTACTTCCACATCAAATCAGAAACGAATTCAACTGCCACTTACCAAGTACGAGAAATATCCACCACAGCCAGTACTGCCCATTGAAATATCCAGTAAAATAATCTGAAAACTGAAATTCATACATGAGGCTTAGCTGCAGTAAGATAGATGACTAAGACATATTTAATACAAAGAGAGAAAGCACGGAGGAAAAAGCGATTAAAATAAAAGTAACGTATCCTACTAAAACGCAAAACTAGTATTTGTGCAGCAGTTTAATCCACAATATACTTCTAGTGTCAGTTGGTTTGTGGCAAAGTAATTCAAAACATCTAAAAAAATGTGTGTGCCTACATAAAAACATATATATATGAAAAAGGCCCTTGTATTATTTGCCAGTAATCCAATGTTTTTTATTATAATGAATCACCACTTGTCGATTTTCCTTTTTTTCCCCCCAATGCCTGCCATCCCAAACACATTACAGCAGCCTGCTGCTTTAGATATTAACACGAAAAGCCACATTAGTTTAATCTTATCAGACAGGGATGTTCTGCTGACCCCGCAAAAGAAGAGCTTTTGACCTTCTGTATACCCCCTACTGTTAATCGCTGCCACGAATACCAGCCCCATAAAGACCCCCAACTCATTAAAGTCTTTTCATTTTCAAACCAGCATTCAGTTCCCAGCAGTGAGCTGAGCGCAACTAAATGAACCTTGAAGTGCCATTTCAACTGTTCCTGCGAGTGACCATGGCAGGCAGTTTTGTCCTCCCTGTGATGTGGGAGGCAGCTGGAGGGCAGGGTGTGATCACACTGGAGACAGGTATCTGTGCCTTTACCAGACTCCAGACTTCATGCTTCACTGATAAAAAGGCTAATCAAATGTCTCCAAAACCCACACAAAAAGTAGAAATGGGGAGATGTGTGAAGAGTTGCCAGAAGGAATAAAATAACCTACTTAGCAGCTCTGCGCACTTTCCATACACTTCCACCCTGCTATCATTCATTATGTTTACTGCATCCTGACAGTGCTTCCCATTTCCTCTTCTAGGACATTTCAGTATGTCAACCAAGAAGTAGTGAGGTGGAAATAAAAAACCCTGCACAAACAAAAGAACGCCCACAGAAACAACAAAACAAAAAAAACCCAACAAAACAAAACCAACCAAAACCAACCAAACAAAAGATATGCAACCAGATAAAAATCCAAGACATTTAAAGAACTCTAGATATAGCTGGCTTTTTTCTTCAATTAATCCACATGTTTTTTCCAGAATAAAGCCAGATCATCTGAATTCTTGGAAGGCTTAATGTTATATACTCTATTCATTTCTATCATCAAAGAAAAAAATATCAAGGACAGAATTGCTAAGTCGAACTAAAGAATTGGTATTTACATTATCCCTATATTAATACTCAATTCCTAGGATTTTAACAACACATTGACATTGATCCCATCTCACTTGCTAGTCAGTATTTTCAATTCTACATCATATACACGTGCATACATATATATATGCACACACACACACACATATCAATATACTTTTCCAAAAGTTACAATTTCATTTAATTGGAAAGAAGCTTTACTAAAACCAATAATCAAATACTTCCCCAGGTGTGTTACTCTCCTCTCCTTGGGCAGAATCAGCCATGGCTGTAGAATTTCGTCAATAGTAAAATTGCGCTTTTGTTCCCCCTGCTCTTCCTTCTCCCCAGTAAAAACTGACACAGATCAAGCATATGTGAATTCAGGCTGTTTAGACACTAAAAAGTTTTGTACTACTGAACCTGAGTGAGAAAGGGTGACACAGGCCTTCAGAAGAGCTTGAAAGAAAGGAACAGAACAATTTGGTACTCACAGGCCTACTTGTGTGTCACCATTAAAAAGACTCAACACACACCTCGCAAGTTTTCTGCTCTTGTCTCTAGGAAGGGAGACAACAGAGCAACACAGTGATGATCTTTTTCACTATGAAAAAAATCCCACCCCTGAGGTCTTGGATTTGGGCAGCTCTAATATTTTTGAATTAGTAGTGGATTACATACAATAATTTAATTATAGTCTAGAACACAGTAATTCTACAAGGAAGTTTATTATATATTAATTTTTATGTTTGTTTTGAGCATATTTTCCAGCAGAGAGGAATAATAAAACTGACACAATGAGCAAGTTCTGCCCTCTGTTTAGCATGCCTTAAGGGAAGCTGAAAATATCCCCAATGAATGCATAGTTGAAAAATTTATGTCTTCTCTCTCCATTAAGATAAATTCCATCTCAGCCCCTGAATTCCAACAAATACACCAGAATCACATCTGGTCCAGCAGCATTCCCCTGCTCTGAATGAGCAAAAAGGAAATTTAAAAAAAGCTGTAAGAAGGATGTAGTACATGTCCAGGAAGGACCATGCAATCTTTCTACAACTTTTTTACTATCGTGCTAAAACCAAATCAAATTACTAACACACACACAAACAGGAAATTTTTTTTTTTAAAAAGTCATTGATGGCAGAACGTAAAAGTTATCTAAGTTACCCAAGACCTTTTTCTTCATTAAAAGGGATGAGATTTTAAATGTGTCTCACAGATATACAGAATTCAAGTTCAGAAAGCAGCATTACATTTCATCTAGCATCCACTTAGTCAGCTAAGTAACTTGCATTTGGCTAATATACCTTTTGGAAAAGTATATAGTTTTGTAGTGAAAACATCAAGAATCAAGCATTTAAGATGGTAAAAATGTGACTAACTTCATATTCAAGTTGGGCTTGATCCCATATGTATCTTACAAGGAATAAAAGAATCAAATACAAGGAAGAAATGCTTCCTTATACTCCCTTCCCAAAAGGCTAAGACATTTATAAATCTTTTATACAGGACACTATAATACCAGTGATATTTTAGGTACTTGCTCCACTTCATCTGCAGACTTTTAAATACTTGTGCAAAGAATGAGTCATTCTGCATTTATTTTAGTGGAAATGCGAACATCAAATGCTATGTCAGGTAAAAAAAGAAAAAATACTGATTTTTAATTCCCTCATTATATCCTTGAATAAATTGTTATGGGTTTGTGCTACAGAGTCTGTACAGTGTGAATCAAGAAACGTACCCGTACAATGAGAATCCATTTGATCAGGGAGAGACCAAATCCACAGATTGCACCATACCTTCCAGCTATGGTATTTGTTATACAGAAGGATAAACAAAATCCAATCCAGTTGAAAATAAACGCCACTATAAAATAAAAGAAACAGTAGCTTCTGTTAATCTGTATAGCTAAGCAAACAGACTTAACAGTCATTTCACTTTTAAACTGCTAAGGACATGCTTACACAGTCAGTTAATTCCCTTCCGGTAATTCAGGCTTTCAGAGATTGACTTTGAACCCAGACATTCCCCATGGTATAGTCACTTAATGACAAAGCAAATGGTAAACAGGCTGGAACCTACTACTTTCCACAAGAGAAAATTCCATTATAAAAGAAAGTATTACACTGAAATAGACACCTAACCAGATTATACTGGACATGAAAGGTAAATTCACAAAAAGGACTATAACATACAAGATTTGGATTAAAACAAAGAAGACAAGCCCTTGCTACACTTTTATAACCAAAAATATAGTTACATGCACACATACATTCATGTATCAAGGCTGCATATTCAACTTCACAATCAAACAGAAAAAACTATCCAACTCTTGCTCTGTAAACACAGCGTAGAAAGGAAGATAAGTTGAGAAGCTGATGTTTCATGGGTCTCCTTTAGATCTATATTCATGTCTTCTCTTTTAAATCTATATTCATAAGACATAAGAAGCCTTGGAAGTTTTACACAGAAGCTTAAGAAATCAATGAACAAAAAGGACATTGAGTGTAACTACGACTCCTGCTACAATTAACACTTTTACACAACCCCCAGTTTAACAACTTAAAGTTTCCTATCTGTATATGTACTTGGTAATCAGCAGCAGCAGCAGCATCTGTATTGACTGCAGGTTGGATACATTACATCAGAGTGTGGGAATTCACAATTAGGGGAATGTCCCAGTTTGGGAATAAATGAGGGCGTCTAAAAAGAAAACCACCAAACAGAAAAGCTGGAGGAGTTGGTAGAAGAAGGCAACTCAGGAATTCTGGAGAGGACATGACAATGGAAAACTGAAAACATTATGGAACTCCACAGTAAACACAAGAATCACAGCGGATGGAAACAGGAATGGAAAAGGGACAGAGGGGAACAAAACCCCTGCCCTCAAATCCTTCATGTTTAAAACCCCAAATTTAGCTACATAAAATTCAGACATTAAATCATCACAGGAAAAGTAAGTCTGTCTCTTCAGTTAAAGTTTGAACACACAACTAGGAACAGAAAATTGCTCAATAGTTTTCCTTAATTAAAGCATTTTGAAGTATTATTTATAAAAAACAACTATTCTTATACTTTAAAATCTTCTTACAATTCTTCCAATAATCCACATAAAGTGCAATTATATGCTCACAAATGCAAAATTAGTCTGTAAAACTGCAGAAGGATTCCATGAACTGTAAAGAAACTGAAGTTCCAAGAGAAGTTTTGGAAGGCTTCACATCAACATAGTCATTCAGTACAACTGAGAATACATCTTGCTTTAGTCAGATACATGGGTAACAAACAGTGGCAACAAGAATCCTTACTTTTATACAAATTACTAATCTAAAAGAACCCCAAAAACAAAACAATAAAATAAAAAAAAACAAAAACAAAAAAACAAAAACAAACAAAAAAACCCCACAACCCTCACAACTTTGAACAGATGCTGATCCAAATTGGCATATGCAGAGGAAAAAAACAAAACCCTAAAAAAAAAACCCAAAAAAACCCTAAAAAAAACCCTTACAGAACAACATTGGGACCCTAACATTTACCCATCTTCCCAAGACACCTTTACATTTGAGAGAGCCTAGATAAACTGTTTTGATTTCCCTATTTTAAGCAAGCTCTCCAAACCCACCATCTTTTAACAGTAACAGATTTCAAAAGCTCCTTATTCAATGCATTCTCTGATCCTGTCTCAGCATAAGAGCTCAATGTTCTTTCTCCCCACTACTCAAGCTACAAAGGGTGACTTTGATTATGGTTCCAAAGACAGGCTACTAATGTTAAAAAGGACACGGGATTGACATGTTTCTAATGGTCTATGAGGACTAGAGGAATTCTCAGAAAATGTACAATTTTAATAGATTCATATTTTAAAAAATTACCTCAACTCATTTGTAAATGTATTATAAAAATTAGAGATTTCCCAAACAAAAATACAGGAGGGGAAAAAATTGGTTTTCATAATTAAATATGAACACTGACAATTCTACCCTACTTTCAACCTGAACTAAAGGAATATTCAAAATAGAATCCACAGTGACTGCATAGGTATTTGATGGATATTTAACATCAAGGTGAGTCTTGAAAGTAAAGGCATCAGCATGTTCCAGTCTTGTTCACAGTAAGGGTTTTTTTCTCTTTAATCAGTCTGCTGTTCCATCAAGTTACATAAGCAGTTAATGCAAGCAGAAAAGACACAAACCTTATAAAAGTTGTAAACTATGCAAGTTCACACATTCCAATAAAACTGAGTTATGTACAGAAGAAAAATCTCATTATTTAAGTTTTTATCTGTAACCATTTGCTAGAAATCTTGTACAGTAAGGACCTAATCAAAAAATTGTGTCTTTAGCAGCATAAGGAACATGTTACTTCCACCTCTCTAAAACTCAGGCAATGTATTAGAGAGATTCTCCCAACACTGCCTTGGTATTACATCATTTTAATAAACTTAAGATGGGCAACAATAACATATACATGTTTTCCATCTTTCCCTTTACTTCAGTCTCATGTCCCATGTGTCACTGCTACTCTGAAAATCATTCTCCTTGCCTCATTCTGGTTAAAATACATTATTTGCTTTCAGAAATGCATCTCCAGCCTCTGAGCAGACTACAATTCCTTCCAATTCCTTTTCTCTACATCAAGATCAGCCTCATTTACTTATCTGTGTATCTTTTTCCATCATGTGCATCCATGTGTATCTTCAGTCAGCCATGCAAGTTCTGGGCTTGCAGCTTACACTGCATCTGGTAAAAGTTACTGCAGTTAATTCCTGTCTCAGCTTATTACTGGAATGAGAGTTGTTCATAATTTTCATCCCTATGTTGCCATAGAGGAGCCACAGCACAAGTTCCCCCATCAAGGTGAGGAAGAAACTAGACTGGTGAGAGGAGTGACCAGTAAAAGCAATTATGTACTAATTTCTCTAGAATTACCAACTTCCTTCTCTATCTGCTAGAGACAACTAAGTCGTTGTACAAGTTCCTTACTGTAACAAATGCTATCCTCCACTCTTTTTCTGCATCCACTCACTTTGTGAAATGTAAATGACACTGCTCAGCTGTTCAAGAGATGATCTCATCCTTCATACCACATCAGCCTCCATGACATTCCCACACAGACAATGTACCTGCCGTGACACTAATACACGCTATCATAAGGAAAGCCATTCCTAAAACTGAGGGGGAAAAAATCTAACGACCTGCTACAACCACATCATGATTCTAACTAAAAAGGTATTCTTAACTTCTGCTTGCCCATCCTCCTCATGCAGCCAGGTTCTGTGTGCATCCTGTAGATCTCCAAATCGAACCACTCTGCAACAAGAATTGTTTTCTATCCCAAAAGTGATTATATTCCTACTTGAGCCCAACTTCCAACTACTGTCAACTTCCTTTAATAAATTTCCAACACTTAGATGAAACTCATGCTGACTGCACTGGCATAATGATTTCAGTATCTACTTTTGATACTCTAGCACCATTCAGACAAATGGGACTGATAAAAGTATGGCTTTTGAATTTTATAACTTCTAAGGTGATGACAAGAAGAGACAGTAAGTCTATATTAATGTAATTCACATACAAAGAATATAAACATTAGTATTATTTCCTCATGACAACAAAACTTATAATGAAATACATAAGAAATTGTTTTTTCAGAAGAGGAGGGTTGAACTAAATGTCTTTCTTAAAAAAGAGCATTCTTGATCCAATGCAGCGCCTACATTTATGCTGTATTTCTTCTTAAGGTTTTCAGTAAGATAATCCCAGCCAAAATACAAAGTACAAGACTTTTGAGTTGTACATATTGAAATACATCAGATGAAACAATAATCACAAGCACACTACATTGTAATTTTTCCCCAGTTGCTCTAGCACTCCACATGCTGATCTTTTTTACTTAGCTTTCCACAGCTACACGTTAATCACTTGTTTTAAGTTTATATTCAGTGTCACGAAAAGAAGCCAGCAAAACTGATCTGAAGACTTATGTTCCAAATTTTAGCCATGGCTCAAGCCTGTAATAAGATTATAATGGCAACTACATATACAAAAAGCAACTATGCTCAGTTATAGTCTTTATTCCACAATTCATTTGTTAATTTACTAACTATTTTAATAGATAGCAAATACCAAAGAGCTTAATGCTTTATACCTGGCCTAGACTTACTAAGCATACTACAATAATAAATAATCCTCTCCACATCTTCATGCTCCACTAGGAATTGTTCTTCCCATTCCTGCATACAATTTGTTCCATTTGTTAACCAGGACACATCTTTGTTCCATCCTGAGCGTTCACCTGCATACTGATGATGATCACTAAAAGTATTGCCTATCAGTTTCCACAGAAAACAGACTTTTATTTTTTTAGTGATTAATGTTCAGAAACATTCCTTGGCAATTTATTCCTACTTCTTCATTACCCTTGTTGCTATGTTTTCTCTTACTACCCAACTAGAAGCTTCCTCATTCCAATTATTTTGTATTATATCTAATCCATACAGGAAAGCTATGTAAGTCAAATTGTTTCTACAATTGGTGATTGTGTATGAAGGTCAATCAGCCTGCTCTAATAACCAGAGAGAAATAAGCACTCAAAACAGTTCCTCTATCTCCTTCCAACATTTAAAATTTTAATGAAACGACTTCCCCTCAGCTTCTCTTGCATGACTAAGGGAAACCTGCATACCATTTCTGATGCAGGTAGACAGAAGTCAGGTTTCCTAAAGTAATGCAGAGGATTCCTCCATGGGAAATTCAACCATGCTTACCACTCCTCAGGAAGCATACACCAGGAGGCTGTGCTCACCCTGAGCTTGTGCTACAACTCTGCCTTCCAACCTGGGCCCAATTGAAACCCCCAAAGGAGGTATCCCAGCTTGTGTGCAGTTTATTGACTGTTTGAGGCACCTAATGTTTGAAAATGGTATAAACATTAATTTACAAAACTTTGGCATAGTTATTTTCTGTTCAAATTTAGCGTCTAGGACAACATGTACATTTACATTCCCCTGTAAAACAAGATTTTATTGCTGTCAGTTGTATATACTGCTTAAACAGGCCAGATGTTCAAAAGGAACAGGTAAGATTTCTGTATGAGAATTTAAGCTTCAGTGTGCTACTGAACACTTTTCTCCATTTTTTCCCCCTTATTAACCCATCTGTGAAGTTCAAATTCATTTTTCTATGTTTTAGGGACAATCCAAAACTCCCTTACATGGTTTCAAAGAATCCAGACAAGCTCCACAATTCCTCTTGGGGCCCACAGGAAAAAAGGCTGGTTCTAAAGCATTCCTTAAATATAAAGGAAAACCATATAAGCCTTTTATTAATGTCCAAAAGGACCTCCTTCAGATAACGTACCAGGGTGAGTTTATCATAAGTCAAAAGACTTCCGCTACAGGCAGATTAAGCATGAAAACCAAACCCTTTGGTCATTACAGTTACTTGCTCTATCACAATTACAGCTGTGTTCAAAATGGAAAGAAACAGCTCAGAAATTCCTCCTTTTTGTTGTATATATAAAAAAATACTGAGAAACTCACCTACTAATAACTTCCTCTGGCATTCTGAAAAATTTCTGCTATGCTGCTTAAGGCACAGCTGTCTTAAAAATAAGTAATAGAAAAAAAACACATGAAGTGGTCTGACAACAATTTTTTTTTTCCATTTTGCATTCATAGCAAAATTAATATAATCACATATATATTCATTTCGCTCAAAATGAGAAGCTGACAGACATCAGCCATGACCATTAGACAGCAGATTCTTAGCTCACCAACATAATCACAGACTTCAAGAGCAACACCAATTTCTTGAAACATGATTTTCCCATTAGAAATAAAATAGGCTGTTTTCCAAATTTTTTCACCAAGTTTCTGCATCAAGCAAAAAAACCCCCACCTCTTCATGCAAAGGACTTCTCTTCTTTAGTGTGTATTGGCTCATTCTGTTTAGTTCTGCTAAACAGAACAACACTTTATAGCTTAGGTGGGAAACAGGCCTGTAACTGGCATGCCCCAGGCTTCTAAAACAACCGGAACTCCTCAACGAACAACAAACAGATCTGGCCACTAGATGGCCTCGAGACAGCAATTTTATGCAACTTGGGGCAGCTACCACTAGATGGTGGCTACATGTCACTAAGTGATTGCAATATGCAGGTAAGCTCAGTAAAAAGTTTATTTTACTACCCTTCACTTGGATAAAATGAAATTAAGGAATGCTAACTTACTGTTATACTTAAAACAAAGCTATCTGCCCCCGCTTCCATCCCCAAGATCTTCCAAAACTGTACTTGACAATGAGGGGAGGAGGTGGGAGAGCACAGGGGAGGAGGGAACAAGCCATTCGTTCACTCTCCTTTCACTAGAGAACAGTTGCTGATACAGTTCTCCTACATTTTAACTATGTGAGGGAATTTATTTGAGGCTTTTTGTGATCTGCCACCTCTCCTTGCAGTGTTTAAA
Organism: Daphoenositta chrysoptera; assembly: GCA_013397915.1. Lineage (NCBI taxonomy): Eukaryota > Metazoa > Chordata > Aves > Passeriformes > Daphoenositta > Daphoenositta chrysoptera. The sequence goes on along the minus strand of VZRO01001441.1, from coordinate 649,204 downwards.
GTTATCCCACCCTGGAAAAAACCCCAAAAGGTAGCCTTACTGTAAATTTCATTTTAACTGTTGCTCTCTTAAATCTACGTTCATCAACTTTCTGTAGACTTTTATCTCCTTATTGGACAAACGTGAATACACAATCCACTATATACAATATACCCTCATTATGCTAAGCTCATTTTTCATTTAATTCTCCAATTTCCCAAGAAAAACTACTAAAAACTAACATCACAGGTCTATTACTATCTATAGCTGATTTTGTGAACTCCTCATACTATCAGCACAAACAGCAAGTAAAGTTTATCAATTTCCCTATGCAACCAGTATCAATAATACCCAGCACATCCCAATTAAACACACATTTGCATAAATACCTTACAGTGTTGTAAGCACTCATTTTATGCATTTCCTTCATAGGCAAGCAAAGTTTGCAATAAAATGGTCTCAGAACAATCAAGAAAAATTATGATCTACAGAGTATTTTTGTCCAGTGTGTAAGAGTACTGCTCTGTGCAGTCAGACTCAGCTAAATATCTATTTGAAGAGAAAGTTGCCAGTTTATCCAAGTTTATCCAAGTAAACACTTGCATTCTTGAAGGTGGACACAAGGTTCTGGGAACACAATTTTGGACAACTGTGACTTAAAGGACTTTAGACATATTAGAACCAACAATCCCCTTGACCTCCAAGTGCAGTGCCAATGAAGGCCTGAACCAGAATTTAAAAGCAAGAAAACGTTCACACAATAAAGGACCTAAATAGGTTAAATACAAAAAGTTACAGCACATAGAAAAGGGAGAGGAAAAAAAAGGGAAAAAGAAAAATGAAGTCACACCTCCCTTTGCCCCCAAGAATATACTCTTTCTATGCTCCAATACAAAAAGAGGTCAGACTACAAAACTCACTACCCTGTGTCTTTACAGATTTGCTATCTGAGGCAGACACATATATTTTTATCCCAAAATGCAAACACCACATTGTCCCAGTACATCACACACCAACATGAAAAAAAATCCTTCTGTGAAAACATTGTAACCTCCATCTGTAACAGTTAAAGAGATTGCAAAAAAGATTACAGAAGAAAGAACTACTATGAAACCTAGGTTGAAAGACATAATGGAGATTTCAGTGGATAAACAATCAGCTTTAATCCTGATGAATTCTCAGCAGAACAGATATATCCCCAACACCAAGCTTCCATGCAGGGTGCCAAACACATTTATTTCAGAAAGGGAAAAAATCCTCAGAAATTAGAAGGAAATAAACAATTGGTAAAACTAACACAGCTTTCTTGTAGAAACAGCTTCTAGTTGCTAAATCTAACCTTGCTTATTGCAGTACACAAGTTAAAAGACATGCACAGTACGTGATGAAGAGCCACAGGAGGGCTGGCTGCAATCAGAGGTTACCTGAAGACAATACATTTTTATATGACAGTGGTTAGTTCAACCTGAAAATGAGTATGGTTGGATTTGTTCCAAAAATCCATCCACGGCTGTTTAATTCACTATGCTAACATCAGCAACTTTTATACAGCACATCTCTCTCAATTTTTTTCTAGTTAAAAATCAATTGTCTGATTCCTGTGACCTGGCCTTTAATTCAAGTGGGTGGTCCAACTAGAAGATGACAGAATTTCCAGTGCTCAACATACAAGCATTTACTATGATTTTGCTTTGTCCCCTTATCTGTGACAGATGCCACAAAAAAAAAGAAAAAAAAAAAAAAAGAAAAAAAAAAGGCAGGATATTTGCTGTATCTGGAACAGGAAGTGTTTATATCTGTGCACAGGCAGAAAAATCTGTTCATTACAGTACATTAATGCAATTTATCACAGCTCTCTTTTATATTCCATAGAAAATAAGGTACAATTAATATATACCTCAGTAGGTCTGGGATACAAGATAACTTACTGAAAAATGCCAACATGAAGATGCCATCATTGCCAACTCTAAGCTGATCTGCATCACTGAAATCATCCCGTGGTGGATACTCTTCTTCCTGGATTTACAGGTTAGTGATAATTTAGTGAAAAGTTTAGAATAACTATCTATAGGATAAAGTATTAATCATGTTTCTAAAACTAGAAGAAAACTGACATTTCTGTAACATGTCCACATAAAGGAAGTTTTTAAAAAATAATTTATAACTATAAACCAAGTCTTATTTGTTGCTTATATTGACAGAGCCCAAATCTTCTGTGAAGTTTCTGTAGAAGATATGTACATGCTGTCTATTCATCTTAAATGAAGCTAAAATTATTTCAGATTAGTACTTTGACAATCAAAACCAACATTAATTTTTTTTTACTGTAACTATCTTGACATGTAGCCAAACTACTAAATATTTTTTTGAAAAGTCATCACACAGTACGGTCTATAGTTTTCCTGCTGGAAAAGTCTTCTAATAATTCCCTAAGATAAAATAAGTCAGAGAATAAGGTTAGTATTTTAAAACCAAGTGCTGATGCATCAGCACTGCACTAACAACCCACAGCAAACACAAGCAATGCAAACAGTTACACCTCCAGGGCCACTAGAGGGCGCGAGCACATTAAAAGTGTCTAAAAGGCTTCTAAACTCAAAAAGCACAGTACTTGAAGTCAAACAAAGCAAACAGATGTCAGTCAAAACGATCCAAAGATTTCTCCCATTGTGTCAAGATGTTGGACCTTAAAATACTGAAAGGGGGAGTTGCTTTGCTTCTCAGCACTCGATTTTCAACAGAACTTGCCAGATATTACATATGCAGTTCTATGCACAGGTGAAACACTGCTCCAGCTGTAGACTGGCAAACACAGAAGTCTTCACAATGACAGCACTTCCTAAAGAGCCTGATGAAAACTAAGACCAATTAAACACCATTTATACTTAAATGAGTAACATCAAAACAATGCAGGATGGCCCAAGTTAAATAATGCTGTCAGTAGCAGCAATAATATGGTCTACACAGAAGCACATGTAACATTCTTTTTCCTCATTTTTCCTCCTGTTACCATAATGTATTGGAACTGACATAAGAAATTACCTATAAAAACAAATGAAATCAAGAGAGATCAATTCAAATTAAAATTACTTGGCTGTTTCACCCACAAGCACTTACTACAGAAATAATGTTTATGACTGAAAGGGCATTAAACAAGCACAGTGTTCTAAAGCTCTGTCACATGTTCCCCTTTGTCAACAGAGCAAAATAATTTACCAGGGTATGGCAATTAGGTTAAAAATGTGCTCGAATGACTGCTGTACCAACTCAGAGCAGTCAGCTTCACCCTTAGTAACACGGCCATGAAATTCCAGCTGTGCTCTGTATTTCAGATTAATTAACCAAGACACTGTATCAGATAACTTACTTTAAAAACATTGCTATTCACACAGACAATTCCAAGGGAAGCACAAAAAAGCCAGATGAACAGCAATCTTAAGGGGCTATAACTCAACCCTCATAATTTCAGGTATCTCTAAATGGTCATCTTAAGTGACTAAGAAAACATTAGTTTATTTAGCTCAACTTTGCTGCAGCTACAAGACTAATGGAGAGGAAGGGAATGGGAGGGAAGGAAGGACTGAAAAGGCATTAAAAAATGAGCTGCATTTGAAAGTGTTTATCTCTGAAATGCATGGCACAAAAGTTCCTTTTTCAAGTCAGGACAAAAAAAAATATTTTCGATTTTAATTTCACAAGGTCTACAAAACCCCATACATAATAATTTTGGACTTTTTTTAAACTGTCTGCTAACTACTGTACTTCATACTGGCATTTTCAAAACAATTAGTTAATTATGCTGCATGCAAAAGTTCCCTCAGAAAAAAGAAAATTCTGCTCAACGACAGTAACAAGTTTAGCAGAGGCTTCTCTGAAGCTTACACATGTTAGAGACATAGGTCAATAAATACAGCTCAGGAACATGAAAGCAGACATTTGTAAGAAGCACTGTTGTATCAAGTGTGAACAAGTAGTAATTTATCACACCCCATAGAAAAGAAAGAGAAACTGAGTTCCCTTTATTGTCTCCAAAAACTGGCATACAAAAATTGTAAGAGCGTTTAAGAAATTAAATACTTAGAATACTAAGAAATTAAATCAGCCTATATCTACATCATTTAGGATTATGAGGTTTTATGAGCAGTCCTGCAGACAGAAAACCCTAATTGACCACTGCTCAAGTCCCACTAATACTGGCTGTCTTTCAGTGCTCTCATTTGATCTGGTTGGTGTCAATTGCCCCAGTCTGTCTTCAAAACAAAATTGTTTGCCACCATGCACTGAGGAATGAAAATGGGCAATGAAGAACAACTGTCCTCTACGCTGATGCTTAGTTAAACATATTTTCACCAAATACCTCTGTTAAATAGTGACATTTTTATGAATGAGATTATATATTTTATTTATATTTTTCTTTTTAATGAGAAGTATGTAACACAACACACACAAATCTATAAGATATTTAGCACTGTTTCAGTATCTCATTGATTTTTGACCAATTTAGCCAAGTTAAGAAAGACAGACAGAATTTCTTGTTTTCTAAATAAGCTGACATCTGTAGGAACAGAAAATTCATTGCTCCTATGACCAGAGAAACATCTAAACAGCAAGTTTTATTATCAACAGAAATGGCATGTCACACAGAGTAATTTCACTAAGCAAAAGAACATCAAATAGTTCACAGCATCTATTGAAGTTGAATCTATTAACTCCCCATAAACTACTGCTCTCTGTAGTATTCTGCAAGAGGAGGACTGGTTTTTCTCCTCAATCTTTTTTAGCTTTTTTCAACCCAAAATCTAGCACAGCATATAGTGAGACAACCACCTTTAATCAAGTAAAGAATCACTAAACTGATATAACTCTTCCCAATGTAGTGTTTACAGAGAAAAACTTCTGAGGAAAGGGTTAAATTACTTAGTAAACCCCATAAAGGATACCTTCAGCATACAAACCAATATGGAGAAATTAACAGTGGAGGGCAAAAGGCACAATTAACCCCAGAAGCATTTGTTTGCCAGCAGGAAAATTCATAGCAAAGTCTAAACTAGAGAGAACTATACCATACCTCTGGACGACTGAGGAATATTTCATCAAACAGACTCCTAGATTCCCTAAACTGGGCGTGCTAAGCATGTAAAAACAGAAAAACATAAGACAAATGCAACTGAAAAGCATTAAGTAAAAGCCATTCATTGCAACATACAAACAAGTCATTAAACTGTTAGCAGTATTTTTGTCCATTTAAATTGACCTTTCAAAACTGACCTTGAGAATTTGAAAAGAAAAGGCCAGTATAACTAAAGCTATCACTACTGATGACACAGGGCTAGTACAATTTCTTTGATGGAATGAGCTATCTGGGAGCATTTGAAAGGAATACATGCTTATACACAAGCTATTCCTTTAAGACAAGCTACACAAAGAATTATAAAACTATTGAAAGTTTCAGTAAATGTTTAGATTGTTCATTTTATTTGTTAATAAAGGGTCTATTATGAAGTATGTAATATGATCACATCTTTTTTTTCAGGTGCCCTACATGATTTGGGGGGAAAAAAATATAAAAGCTGCTTATTAAGTGTCTTGCCCTTTCCTGTCATTTTCCTCTCTTTTGCTTAATGAATAGATTTGTAACCTTCACTGCACACTTTGGAGTATACCATGAAAATTATCAGCTTCGCACATCACTCAAGGTAACATTTAACTTTTTCCAACTGTTCACATTATTGCAGTAAAGAGGCAATATGTCCTCAGTTTACAAGGAAGAGACCAGAAGCACAGAACAGCAGAGTTCACATTTGTAAGAGCACTAATTTCATAAGGCTGAAAATAAAAACTGAAAATTCTACATGTTACATCATTTGTCTATGTTTTGCTAAGTGTGTAACATGCAGGTCAGATAATGTCTGCAGCTGTCACTTGTGAAAGTGAGAAAACAATCAAACTTTGCACTACTGTTATATAATTAAGTTACTTATCTGTTCTTCCATGTGTATTCAGAGCTAAATCCTTCCCCCTAAGATGGCAAACCACCACTGAAACTGTAACAAGATCCTTCTTTCTTATTCCAGCCATCTGCCACATTAAGACAGCCTTATTACACAGTCTTAGTCCATCTCAGTATAAGTCCAAAGGTATTAAATAAGGTAGGGATTTTGTGGCAGCATCACGTGGTAAGATACTTAAAATGGCAGTAATTAAAACTGCACTGGCACGTAATTTTAATATCATCTACAAAACTGAAATTCAGCTTCAGCATTTCTTACTTTTTCCCCAAATCGCAGCTTTGCAACTTTAATGCTGTTTCTCTAATACAGGTTGTGTGTGTGCATGCATTTGCTTAAAAAAATGAAGGAAAAAAAAATACAGAAGCAAACTGAGCAGAAATACTGCCAAACTTGAGCTCTTCAGCAGTCAGCAAGAATGTGACTTACAGATACACTGCGCAGACTTCTGATACTAACTCAGTGCTGCCATAAGTTTAGAACCTTTTAGTCAATCTCTGTGTTGGGGTAATGATAGTGTGTTCCTACTGATTTTTCATAAGTAAGTGAAATTCTTGTGGTGTCAGCATGTAGTTTTGAAAGTCAAGTTCTCCAGTATGTTCTAGCAAAGCAGACTTTGAAAAAGTCTTATTTTTCACTTAATCACTGTATCCAACTCTCTTGCCTCTTAACGCCAGATTCCTTTTCCCTCCCTGCTCTTCTTTTCCCACATACCAGCTTCAGCTCCTTTCCCAGTACTACGTTTTGTCCCCACTCGGGTTCCTTTCTCCACCAATCCCAGTTTGCCCTTTTCCCTCCTGTTTCTCATTTAAGTCTTTCTACTCTGTCCCTACCATTGCTCTCCATTCATCCTTGCCTTTTCTAGCTTTGTCTTAGACTCCTCCTCTCTGATCCCTGCTGGAGCCAGTTACCTCCTTGCTCAATCAAAACCAGACGTCTCTTCCCACGACATGTAAGGTTGAGAGGCTCAGACATTGTCCTTCCCTGCACTCATCACTGAAGACAGCTGAATCTGGTGGCTTTCCCCTTCCCCTCTAACTGAAGGCTAAGAATAATAAAACTGCTTCAGGGCACACCAGAAACTGCTGTTTCTCAGGTTCAATGTTTTTACCAAAAGCAGTCAAGAGCAGCCATAAGGTGTATCTACTTTTAGTTCTGTAATTCTACTCTGATACAGAACATTTGAGAATGTTCTCTGGGAACAGCACATCTGAAGTCCTATTCCCTTCAGAGCTATGAGCAGCCTAAACTTTTTCATGCAAGACCATATCTCCATGCATTTACAAAATTTGAAGATACATGTATCAACTGACGAAACTCATTTTTCAAAAATCTGTGGTTTGACCAAAACCAGGCAGACTGTTTGAGGAAGGGCAAAAGATGTTTCTGTCACAGTGACTTGAACTTGTAAGAAAGAGTAAATAAAAGCTTAAAATGACAAGACAAAAAATACTTGTTGTTTTGGTTTGAGGCTTTGTTTGTTTGCTTTGCTTAGCTTTATTCTTGCAATAAGAATAAAAGACTGAGTTGTCAAGGGAGGTTGCTTGTATGTCTGAAATTTGCACTTCATAGGGTTCTAGATGTAAGAACAAGAATCTTGCAAGAGCTGCACATCCTGTCTTCAGCATCACAGGTACTCTAAAAGTTAGCATTTGGGTTGTTAATGCTCCAAGTCTGTCATTTCAGAATAAGGGTTTCACTCAAACCAGTATTTCAGCAAAAGTTTTATTTATGTGACAAGAAGTAAGGACAGACTACAGAGAATCCATGCTCCTGTTAGGAGCAATTAAATATTACAATAGAGATCATCCCCTCACTGCTAAAACTTGGCAAGTAACCATTCAAATCTCCATGGTTTCCTACCAAATTCAGACAAACAGATTCGTGTGACACCATCACTGGTGATGTTAGACAAATCCACTTTACCTTTAGCTGTGTATACCTTAAAGTGAGTGTTGTACATTGCAAGCACTGTGCAGCAGTCAAGGAAGCACCTGCCTTGTGCTGGGAGAGTAAAAGTTTTTTTCCAGCTGCAAGCACACTGCAGCCAGTAAGGTTTTAAATGTGTATCAAATGTAATCACATTTGATCTCAAGGAGGAGATTTTTAGTGAAAGAACTAGAAGCCTTTTTTGGGTATGGTATATTATGGTCAATACTACCAAGCAGAACGTCCACATTCCAAAACTTGAGAGACAAGAAGAAACTTGCTTACAAAACTAACATTTATCACTAACTGCAGATATCTTCTATTTTGAAGACTGTATTCTTCTTAAGGTTAATTCTTACAAAACTAGTAACACTGAATATATGCCTATTTACTGTTTACCACAACTCGTGTAGGCACTTTTTTGTTTTAAGTACTTGGAGAATTTCTTTAAACATCAGTATTTAAGTTTCCATAGATCAAACAATAGGAACCTTTCCTCTTGAAAACAATCTACGTGATTTGGGGTCATGACCCTTCCAGACTGTTTGAATTCTCCCTTCATCTCTAAAGATCTTTGGTAATTATTTTGTTTCTACCATCCAAAACACTAAACAACAGCAATAACTCTACAAAGTAACATTAGTAGGGTATACCTAATTAAAAGTTGACAAATACTAGATAAACTATTAAAATAGGGCAAAATTTGGCTTTTAAAGCTGTTTAGACAGCTATGTCTCAAAAGACTGAATATGATGTGCTTTTCATAGTATTTTACAACTAACTTACACTATCTATAGAAACCTAAACATCAAAAATATTTACATCATCCGCCCACCATTATTACAGTAATGGGTCATAATATGGTCCCAATCGTTATAAATAATTAGCCTAACACGTTCCACAAAAGTGAAATACAGCAGAACTGTATCACTTACTCGCTGGGCAACTTCAGCTGCAGCAGCTGCCATGGCTGCAGCTTTGGCCTTCTCTGCTTCATCATACGTAGGAAGAGAGGTAGCTACACTGTATGGAGGTGGTACAGGATAAAACTCATTGTGTGTGTCTGTTCAAAATAAAGAAGTTATTTATTTTCAAACAGAAAGATGCCAAGAGTATTAACTTTCACATGCACATAATTATTTACCTTTAAAGTATATTTTTTACAGAGACTAAAACTGAGGATATTTGCATTTTAAGTTTGTAAAAATATTTTTAAAATAAAAAATTTAACAGCTTGATGGTACTTTGAGCTGCTACCCAAGGCAGAAACCTCAACACAGTCGCTGGCAAGGAGTCAACAAATGTATGAACAAAAAAATTGTATTTGTTTAGTTATATCCCTAGGCATTCCAACCAAATGTTTTTTATCCAATCATACAAAAGACATACACACAAAAATCTTGAAAAAAAAAAAAGCTTTTAAATATCATTATCAATCTGTTACTTCAGTCTGGTAATAGCCACGCTGTATTTTTATTAGTGTGGCCTGGTTGCCAACTCCAGTTGCTCTCTGAAAATCAGTTTTTCCAAGATTTCAATTTCAACACATTCTTTTAAAAATGTTTCTTCCATCAAAATGGACTACAGACTTCATTCTTCTGTGTTGTAACAGTAGAACATCACTATATAGCATAGAATTATTAACAACATTTCATTAAAAGTACTTAAAATATGCCTTGAGCTTCCTCCTACAGCCAGCAGTAGCTTATTACAAGGCTGCTTACGTGGTAAAGATTTGTCAGCATAGGTCACATGGTCAACAGATTTGTCAGCACACCAACACAAGGATGTTATATATAGGGATAATTCCACACAGCTATGTATTATACTTGCAAACACTGTCTCAAAGAACAGGGACAGGAAACTGTTCTTTTAACCAACATTAAAAAAATTAGGTTGGTAGTTACTTCTAAAATATTTATTTGGCACATGGGAGACACAAATCCGTGCAACTTTACTTAAACAGGAACTTTGATGTTGCCTGCTGTTAAGTCTCCCATATCCCCAAGAAAAGTCAAAATCTCCTAAGAAAGGGAGCAGTGAATAAATGGATGAGACCCATTACTCATTTTTCATGAGAAGTTTTATCAAGAGCCTTTAAAGCAAAATTAACCTTTTCATGGCAATATTTTCACCAAAGCATGTCACACACTAAAGAAGTCTGATGGTTTTTTTAATAAAGAGGCAACGAAAATTGCTAATGAGGTCTAATAATGGAGCGCTACTCAGAGATGTAGATTAAATGTGGAAATTAACTACAAGCAGACTTAAATAAAACCTATTAAACTAATTAATGAATATCCATTTAGTCTAGCAATTTGGAACAATCAGCGTAATTTACAAGCGTATTTCTTCTGAACAAACCAAAGGGCTGCACATCAAAGGACAGCTTTTTACTGCAATTGTGTGCATGGAAAAAAAAATACACGGCAGCATGAGACTACTTTGAACCAAGGGCTGATTCATACTCACTCATCCCTGACAAGCTGCTATGCAAGAAAAATACCTGAGTTTGCAGCTGCTTCCACAGCTATGCTACAGTAAGGTGGAGGGGAAGTATCTGCCTCAGGTAAGGCTGCTGTCTGCGGAGGCTGCGGAGTCTCTGCAGACGTCGAAGGCTGCTCAGCTGCTGAAGGCTCTGGGGAGTCATCCTCATTGTGAAGCTTAGGAGAAAAACACACACGTTTCAGAGGCGTTCAGGGAACGCTTCCCAAGACAACCTAATACTTGCAGAGACATGATCAAAGAGAGACAAGATTATTCCCATCAACAAAACAAATTATTTACAAAACAGCACGTGACCACTTCAAGTAGTCCAGCTAAATTCTTTAAAGCAATCAGATAAGGATTATCTTAACTGCCTTGCCTTCTTTTTTTCCCAGGAATGGTTTTCTTCTCAGTGGTGTTCAGGGAGTCTTAAAAATCTGGAGTTTTCCATGTTTACTATATGGCAAAACACTACTGAATGAATATTTTAATACAACTATATTTTTGTTCTTATATACAGTCATAAAATGTATTAACCTATTTTAAAACACATCAGGTGAGAAATACTAGTCTTTATTGTATTTATCTAGAAGAAAAAGTATTAAGACACATTTCTACTTCTGTAACTGGGACTTTCATTCTCTAGCATCTTGTCAACAAGCTTTTCCGTGCAAATTCTAAGACTTCCCAAAATATTCTGCTTTTCTTTACACTCTAGAAACAAACCTTTCCAAACAAAGCTTCGAGTTGCTGGTTGTACTTTTTTTCTTGATTAAGATGCAGTTTTAAAAAGACATGTCCAGTAAAGCATATAGAGAAATAAGAATTTGGATAAGGAAGAATATTGATCAAAACTGTCAGATCCAGCAGCTAATATCTTTCCTTAGAGACGACATTTTTGACTCTTTTAGCTAACTTGATAGTGCATAGAATGTATAAAGCTTTTAAAAAGAAAGAGTACTGGAATTTAAAAAGTGCTAATTGCAATAGCGTGAACTACAAGATAATATGCCTAGAAGGCAACAACTGAAGCACCACATGTAAACGCAGACCAAAAAATAAGATTAAGTTACGTATCTAAAAGAAGAATTCTATAACTTCAAATTGGTACTTGTTACAAACACCCTACAGAAAAATATTAATTCAGTAACAAATATTAAGAATAGAACTACAATTATTTCCCATTAGGCAAAGTACAATCAGATTACTGGAAAAAGTGCATTCTGAGAAGAAAGAATGCTAAATTTCATATTAAGCAGTGTAACACACCAGATTGTTTTAATATGCAGATTATATCAACATTCACTGAATGGTTGAGGTTGAAAGGTACCTCTGAGCCCATCTAGTTCAACCTCTCTGCTCAAGGAGAGACACCTACAACTGGATGTATGAGACAACATCCAAACACCTTTTGGATACCTTCAAGGATAGAGACTACACAGGCTATTCAGAAAACCTGTTTCACTGCTTAGTCACCTTCACATTACTAAAAATAAGGAAAAGAAAAAAAGAAAAAATGTTTCCTGATGCTCAGAGGTCACCTTCAATAGAAATGATAGGTGTTTTTGAGGGTTTTTGGGTCCTGAGCAATCAGGTCATTTAATGCTTAATCAGTGATCCAGAAGCAGCAGTAATATGAGAAATATTTTTAGCCATTTAGAGTAGCTAAAGCCAAAGAAAATAAAAACACATCAAAATAACCTAATATATGCTGGGATACAGAAAGCAAGTGAGAATACAAACCAGTCAACTCTAAAAAGGTCAAACAGATCAGAAAAGCCAGCTGAGAGCTACAAATGTTATGGTTCTAAATTAAGTACAATCATTCACAAGAAAAATCTAGTATTGCAATGAACATAGCCAAAATAAGCCCATTTTTAAATAAACCTGTCATTTGATTAGCTAAAATACAAAAAATGCACTACTGGCATAGTTCTTACACTAATACCTGGTACACTGACCCTCATTTTGGATGTGTGCAGTTCTCACTACCCCAACAACCTGGTCTTTAGGCAGAGGAAAAAGTAAACCAAACTTAAATGGATCTCTGTTACTTCCATTCTCCCTCTCCTGTCCTCCTCCTCTTCAATCACTGCAACTTTTTTTCTCTACCATGCCACTTAGTGCTATCACTATTCTGAAGATACAGAGATTATTCCTAAAAAAAACAAAACAAAAAGCTTTGCCGTTCCCCAGAAATTTAATTTTACGTCTCCTACACGCTTTCTTGAAAGCTGTTTTACTGTAAATTATCTGTAATATACTAACAGTGAAGTAATTAGTAGATGATGGAGTTAACATGAAGATCAGACAAGAACATGTACATGAGACTTCTTGCTTTCAAAGACAAAGTTAACAGGCCTTTCAACGGTTATGGCAACTGCAATTAGGAAATGGAAAAATTCCATCCTAAGGGCTCCATACAATAGAGACCTGTTATACCCTTCAGTGCACTCAAAGTGTCTTTATTTTGTAAGACTTATATTCAGCAACAAAGTATTTCTATTTATCCTCTCTTCTATTATAAAGGCCTCTCAGAATTCTGAAAAGCACCAAGGTTATCCCAATGCAGCAACTTAAAGAAAAATCCTGACCCCTTTAATTAAAAAGAAAAAAATCTAAAAACTACAAGAATTGGATTAAGCAGCTTGAGTGTTTACAGCTAGAATAATAAACACAAGTTGTTCCACAAACACAAACCAGCTTTTGTTAGTGCTTGTTCAAGTGTCCTGTATCCTACTCTCTCCTCAAGGCAGTAACTTCAACTCCTTCCAGAGGATGACTTTGCTGGGTTAAGAAAAACATAACAAAACAAAACCCCACAACTGCAGCAGAACTTGCCCCAGTAAACTGGAAATTTTACCCACACCAGTGGGGTAGACAGCAGTAGTTATATCATTTTGTCTTATAGCAACTCTGCCTTGTCTTCAGAAAGCACTCTCCTCTCTGGAATCACCAGCCTGCCTGAAACCAGTAAGAATCTGACTACCTTTGAGCCTCCCCCTTCACTTTTAATTTTGGATTCTACTGGCGGTAAATTTAGAAGTTATTTTTGGAGACAGGGGAAGAAGAGGCCTGACACTCTGCATAGACTTCATTGCCATAGAAACCAAGCTAAAAACACCCAGAAAGGAACAGAAGATGTCTGTTTCAAGGCATTACTTATGCTATGTACTTAAATGTCACCTGAAGCAGCATTTAGCATTGAACGTATATAAACGGTACCCAAGATTTTCTTTTTCCAATAGTAAGACTATTTTACCTACTTTTTAATTAAAGGACTAAGGAGAACTCACAGTTCATCATCTCAGCCCCTCCCAAGCCCTTAATGAACCATTACTTGATACTAAGCAATATAGCTGCTTTTGTCAAGATTATGGTCAAAACAATTACCAAGACCTATTAAACCACAGACAACTGTAAATTAGTACCTTCCCGTCTTCCCTCCCTTACATTTTAAAAGCTGGTGACACAGACTTTTTTTTTCTTTCATGTTTTAGTCTGTACTTTGGGTATCTGGTTGACTATATGGAGCTTTACTATAACAAAGAAGTGAGTACTTTGCTATTAGACACATTACTCAAACTGTTAATGCCAGTATTTCATTCCCTGCTTTTGCAGCCCTCAAACTACAGTACATTACAAGCTCATATTCTCAAGGTGTATCTATGTTAGGACATATAAAATTCAAAGATCAATTGAGGAGCAATGGCTGTTCTGCTGACAGTGACTCAATCTCATGGCAACTACTAAAGGATGAATAGCACAGGAAAACATAAAAGTTTCCTTCATGTGACTTTTACCCAACATTATCTTCAGTTTCCTTCCCAGGAAAGATCTACAAAAGTGATTCACTATTTCATTTCAGAAGGAATTAAAATCAATGCCAGGCCTTTCAGCACAAAATCTTGTATAAAATACAGCTGCCTTTATTTTCTACTTTTACATCAAAATTTTCTTTAAAAGAAGAAATTATTCTTACACAATGTATACAATTATTCCTTCTACAATTGATTTCCTTAAGTCTGTTATTTTGTGTAATTATTTCCAAAGTAATCAGATGCAACATCTGAAATCAGCTGACAGCTTACAAAGAAACATGACCCAGGAGAAAGTGCTTAGAACAGAAGCTTTTACTGAGGGGACTGATGCAGATAGTTTAAACGTTTAGGCTTATCAAAATAAAAATTAAGAGTGGAAGATCTCATTCTCTACACAACACTTTATCTATCTGCAGATAGTAACTTTATCTAACCTACAGATGTCTGCTTTCCTGGCTAAACAGTTTGCTTCATTTCTGATGAACTGACTGATTGCACAAGAGTGGCAATAGAGGCAAGTTATTCAACTATGCCACTTAAAAAAAAATCAGGAGAAAAGGATATAATAAGATGTCTATTTCACCTGTACCATACATACACAAGATTAGAATGATGATTTCTGATAAAGTGCATTGAAGTAGCACACGCTAATTCTAGTCACAGTGTAAAAACATCACTCAATTTCTGTTACCTGATTTTACATTTCAAAAGCTGCTCTTTGCTCCTTTCATGAAATATGATTTATAGAAACCAGTACATTATAAAATTATTACAACACAACTTAAACAGCATATTGCACATATTTTAAAAAACCCTTTTTTTTAGAAACATATGCTTTTTTCACTCTGCTTACATAATTTCTTTAGTGTAGCACAAAATTATGCAGGGGATACTGCCATACAAGTTAAAAACAAAACAAAACCCCAAACAACTAGCCAGCTTTCTTTTCCTGTTTCTTTTAATACCTTTGTTACCTGCCCATCTTGTCAAAATCTGACTTTTAGGTAAATTTTAGCAGTGATGGTTCTGTCTGGGGCACCACAGAGCTACACAAAACTCTCATTAGCAATCATAAATTACAAAGCACTTTTAACATGTCCTTTCTACCTTTCAAATGAAATCACATTTTTGAAGAAGCTTTGACTCCTCCAGTTTTGACCTCACACTGATGGGTCATGGGTGTGTGGACCCCCATGGGTTCTTCCAAACTGTATTAAAACTGATAAAATACACAGAAATTCCATGATGCTGGACTTAATACTTTGCTTTAAGTAAAACTGTGGAGACAATCAAGTAGATCATGCAAGTTCAACCTTTGTATGCAAAACAGTCCATTGATACAGTTGCTTCACATAAAGCAACTCTTGGCAACTGAGATTTATCTTCTTCAGTTGGTAGAAGTTACTTTGGCCTTCTATTCTCAATTTTTCAGATTATGACAAAAGATGAACAAAAATATCCATTTATTGCAGCCTCTAGCATTGGAAGGAAAGGCATGACAGACTAAAGATTGCCAGTGCAGGGCATAAAAAACTCTGACATTTCTGCATTAGATTCATGACATCTTCCATACTGGTACACATTAATTTATTCCACAGAAATCATAACATTGTAAATATGATAGGTGAGTAAATATAGTAAACATAACAGTGGGTTATAAAAAAAGTTATCATCTTCATTAAGGTTACAGGGAGCTTCTCGCATCTCTGTGTTTCACCTGATGCTTTCATTTTGCTGAAAAATTCAAGTCCTTTTACACTTGCCTACTGGTAGTGATTTGTAAGTCTGCACTAAGCTGCTCTGCACAAATGAGGCATGAAAGCAGAGATCTCTTGCTACATAAAAATAACTTCACTTGAACAAATACAGGCTGCAAATTTAATGCTTGTTTTGTAACCACATACTGCATTTTTCAGCTTTGCTACTCTAAAAATAAGACTTATTTATCTGTAAATAGCAACATCTTAATCTTGGTATTTTCAAGACAAAAAAAAAAAGATCTTGAAATAAAATTTGATTCCAAACCTGTTAGAAAAATACTTCATGTTGTTCCTTGTTTCTGAATGCCACCTAAGAGTATCAACAGCTCATACTATCATTTTTTTATTTTTAGAAAAACACATAAAACCTCTATTGTTAAACCATAGTCACCACTCACAGAATCACAGAATGGTCTGGTTTGGAAGGGAGCTTAAAGATAACAGAGTAACAAAAGCCCTACCATGGGCAGGGACACTTTCCACTAGACCAGATTGCTCAGAGCTCCATCCAGCCTGGCCTTGAACACTTCCATGGATGGGGTGCCCACAGATTCTCTGCACAACCTGTTCCAGTGCCTCACACCCCTCACAGTAAACAATTTCTTCCAAATACCTAACCTAAACCTACCCTCCTCCAGTCTGAAGCCGTTCTACCTTGTCCTGTCACTGCGTGTCCTTGTGAGAAGACCCTCTCTGGCTTTCTTGCACAGCCCCTTTAGGCACTGGAAGGCTGCCAGAAGGGCTCCCTGGAGCCTTCTCTTCTCCAGGCTGAGAAACCCAAACTCTCCCAGCTTTTCCTCATACGAGAGCTGCTCCAGCCCTCTAATCATGCTGGTGGCCCTCCCCTGGACTCACTCCAACAGCTCCCTGTCCTTCCTGCACTGGGAGCCCAGAGCTGGATGCAGTGTTCCAGGTGGGGTCTCAGCAGAGCAGAGCAGAGGGGCAGAATCCCCTCCCTCCCCTGCTGCCCACGCTGCTCTGGATGCAGCCCAGGACACGTTTGGCTCTCTGGGCTGGGAGTGCCCATGGCTGGGTCATGCCCAGCCTCTCATCCTCCAGCACCCCCAAGCCCTTCTCGGCAGGGCTGCTCTGATCTGTTCATCCCCAGCCTGCGTTTGTGCTTGGGATTGCCCCAGCCCAGGCACAGGACCTTATACACTTAGCCTTGTTGAAATTCATGATGTTTGCACCCACCCAGCTCTCAAGCCTGTCAAGGTCCTTCTGGGTGGCATCCCTTCCCTCCAGCATGTCAACCACACCACACAGCTTGGTGTCATCGGCAAACTTGCTGAAGGCAAGTGCTAAGATCAATCGGCTCTGATTTAGGTCACTAGTAGCCACTGAAAAATCGAAACTAAAACCAATAATCTGTAATTACACTTAGAGAATAAGTTTAAGAGCAGAAGAGATAAATAAATCCTTCTGCAAAATAAATGTTTTCATTTTCTTGTTTATTTGAAAAAAAAACCCATATCCACAACAGCTATCTTAAATAAATATTTCACAGTTTTCTAGAATACAAGAATTCTTGAGAAAATAAGCCAAACAAAACACATTGTATTTTAACTTACTAGCTTTCTCCTCAGTATCTGGTTTTTATACTCCCCAAATAAGGCAGTTTAAAACACGCCTTTTTCTTCATATGCGAGTTTTAACACCAATCTGTCATGAACCCATGCAGACCAGCTAGCAGGAAGGCAATTATTTGCAGTTCACTACCAAATGCATGTCCTGCTGAAATACAGTCCTGGCCACAGCCACAACACTCTAGAGAAACACCATCCTCTAAAGACTGGTGAACCTTCAGGTTAATAAACACTGCAGTACTACGAAATTTTCAGCTACTTTTCACTTTTATGTATTCAAGACTAAGTGATCAAATCTGATTAGAATTCCTGACTGCACAGAACAGATGCACATCATTTACTTTTCCTCACCATCCCATCACTTGGCAAGCATCAACTATCCAACACCCACATCTAACAATATCCCTTCATGAAAGCAAAGAGGGTTGGTTTGTTGTGGGTTTTTTTTTTTCATGAGGCACCTCTGCAGAAAGTTTTCAACAGTAGTTAACATGTCAGAAGGTCAAAGGTGTAAAATCTGCACTAGAAGCAGGAAAGCTGAACAGAAGTCCATTGCTGCCATTCCACAGCTGTGTAGAAAAACCAAGTGTGTCTGTCAAACAGGGATTAGACACCATGGAAACCCAGAACCTCTGGAGGCAAACTTCAACTGAAAAGAATCCAGAGATTTATAGCGAATGCTGTTAAAAAATAAGCTGCCAGAGAAGGGCTTTTCTACCACAGTGAATTTCCTTGCGCAAAAATAAAGTAATCTGTAGAAAGTGAAAGTGTTTCACATGCATTAAAGTGATACTTAAATTATCTTAGCTCTCTTTTAAGTAGGGATCTTTAAACTATTGAATTTTTCAAGGTTTTTTAAAAGAATCTTATAAGTCTGATCAAAAAAAACAAACAAACAAGTAAAGCAATGGTGATCAGGACTTTGTGAAGGAATATAAAAACATTATAGTGTGTGTGTAGATAGATCTATATAGATGTGTCTCTCTGTCCATCGCAATGACTACCTCACATATAAAATTTCACTTGCTCTTTCATTTTACATGGATTATAATCCAGATTTAACCAATTAATTACACATGTAGTAGCACAACGTACACATCTGCATTCATTCCCTATGGCTTCTATTGAGATGTATTCCTTCCAATCCCTCCCATTAACAGTAAAAGTAGAGCTATTACTGAATATGAGAACATACCTGGTGTGAATGTGTGAACTCTTCTGGAAAAGTAAATGTTTTAAGACTAATGATACTAGAAGTATGGTCTTATTCTTTAAAACATATCCATTTCTCTCCACTTTTTTTGAAGGTTTCTTGTCTACTAAAGAATTATGCTACAATAATTTTGAATACAGGAATTTTGGTATGATCTAAACAGATTTCTGATTCATATTTATTGTAAAATTATAAATTGGGCATTATTTCCTAGTGTTCTTCCTATTGCATAATTATAGGAATTAATAGAGAAATTTGCCAACAAAAAACTGGTGTCTCTAAATAATAATAACAACAATGGCTGGGATCAACATTTTCAAATCTTCACACATGAGCATAAAAAAAATTCTAGGAAAAAGAAGTTGTTAAAAGCTTTCTCTAAAGCTTGTACACAATGCAACTCCGATCTACTCCAGAATGTTGAAGTTACCAAAAACATTACCACCTATCATGTAGCCTTCTGTTTGTCAAATACTAACTTGAGAACAGCTTGAGGAACTGGTTTAAAGTCTATAAACAAAGTACAAAATGAGGTTTTCCTCCTTGAACAGTTTCTAGATAGAAGAAACTCAGTAGCAAAACAGAAGCATGTTACCGAGACCTGAGGTCAGTCTAAGGGCGTGTTGTCTCCCACATATATAATTATCAGCACACGAGCCTTAATCACTTATTTGACATCCATTTTCCTCAGACTCCCCAATAGTCACAGCAGTTCCATTACAGCTGGTAAAGTGTACATCTCTGCCTATTCCACTTGCATCTGTTATGGAGTTGATGCACGTGAGTTTGTTTTCTTGAATCTGCTAGTATAATCTGCCTGTATAATCTTGTGTATTAACAAACTGTGTATGTTTGCTTCTTCTTGTGTAGTTTCTTTCCTAAATCAAATCTCAATGAGCACTCTACAATTTTAATATTGCACAATTTGGTGAGTAACAGCTCCACAACTGCTTTACCCACCGCCTTGGTGACTCTGTAAGTGTTGGTCACTTCCAGCTCCCAGGAGCTATTTCAGACCACTTTTAAGAAGTCTGCTTCCCCTTCCTTTCTGTAGCTCCCCTTGTGAGCAACCAGAACTGCATACAGTACCCAACACACGGGCAGCTCTTGTGTTCCGTACAACGATACTTCCTGCTCATTTCTCACTGTATTCCCTAACGATGGACAATGCTGCATCGGGATTTGTTGGCAGCTGCCACCAATCATCAGCTTCAGCAAACCACCAGTCATAGCTCATGTCTTGACTTAGCAGCAGCTTTATAGAATCAGTACAGAAAGTAGATCCTGGTCACTCTTAAGTCACACAGAACACACACAACAAGTAAACTGTAAAAGTAGAAGGAACAGGAAAGCCTGTAAAATTAGGAAATGTCACCAAGAGCAGACTCAATATTCAACAATTAGTTTCAGCTTCCATTTTGGCCTACATGCATTTGGGCTGCAAAATTCAACGTAGATTGGAAAACCTGAATATTACTCTAAATATGTTATACATATTTCACTTAAAGTACAATGGAAAAGCTCAAGCACAAAAGCTTCTTAAAGACAATGCAGGAGGATGCTGTAATGATAAATTTATTTTACAAGGGAGTAACAAAGATGAAGAGGAGTTTCTTCCTGGAGATGTATTATGGAAACTGAACTGCTAAAGCAGCATACACTTCCACCTCAAGGCCATGATTTGAAAGAAGGAGGAAAAAAGGACTCAAGTTTGTGTCTCCTGTCCCATGTATAAGTGTTGTTAAAAATCCTACAGAAAAACTATAAAAACTTTAAAAGTCTCAAGTTTATCACCAATCCAGGAATTTTATTGCATGTGTACTTAAATAAAGCCAGCCAAGCAGAACAGTTTCCTACTCAACAATATGACTTAGTGAAATCATTAATTAAATAAAAAATGAAATCATTAATTAAATAAAATATAAATCAGAGGATACTATTAACCAATAACAGCAAATTCTAGTCTTATTAGTGGGTCAATCATGCTTGACTTTTTCAGTATAACTCATTTTCTTAGTAACTGGAAATGAAGTAGTTGAGCTCCTCAACTTACACACATAATACAGACAAATTTCAACAGCTTAAAAAAACCCACACACATACACAACACCAGCTGAACCCACTTATTGTGAATTGCAAGAACAGTCTCTACTGAAAAGATTTTCATTTTTATTTGCAACTCACACAACATTGATAAATATTCAAGGTCCTTCCTTTTAAAAAAGCATGTTTATGTCCCAATAGGTAGTTGAGAATTTTTTCAACTGTACTGTTAAAGAGTGCTGAGCATTTTAAAGCAATCCTACAAAATATNTAGGTAGTTGAGAATTTTTTCAACCCTACTGTTAAAGAGTGGCACAAAGGACAATTCTCTGGATCTCTCAAATGCATAGTAGATGATGCACACATCTGAAAGCAGGCACTTTCCAGCAGGTTGGTTGATTATAAGGCAGCTAACCAAAACAAAAAAAAACAGCAGTCCAGGAAGTTCACCTCTTTGGAAGACAGCAGAATATTACTAAATCATAGAAAGTATTTTCAGGAGGAAAGGAAAAAAAAAGTAGTAGACATTGAGGCACGCAAGAAAGGAACATAAGCCACACCACTCAACATCAGCTGTGGCCCAGCACTGCAGGGCTTTAGTGGCCAGCTCATTTATTTGAATTATGCACTTATTCTAGAATTTGGAACAGATTTTAAAGAGCAAACAGCTTGTGCAAGTTTTTTTCCTAACCATTTATTACATGTATTTGATGCAAGTCAATTTTATTACCACAACTCTGGAGATTCAATTAAGAGCCTTAATGCTTCAGTACATTCCTTAAAAAATACTTTAAGGACTGTTTCTGTTAAATTTCAAAATAAGACAATTGATTCATAAGTACCATGATCAAAATGGACAATTGGCCTCAGTATCAGCCAAGACCCCTATCCCAATTGTTTCATGTTTTACCAAAGGTGTCACTTATTCCTCAAAGATGACAAGTGTTAATTACACTAACCATTACCAAAGCAATCTTTGACCACGAGCCTGTGCCACTTTAAAAGAACCCTAAAGTTCTTCCCTGCAGTAAGGAAACAACTGCTACCGCAAGTATCCTCTTCTCAATAACCTTTTCTCAAGGCTGCCCTATATAACCTTTTCAGATTAATCAGGGAAGGGCAAAAAGCATGTTCAATAGCTCAAATTACATATACATCTTTACAAAGGACATGATTCTGACCTCCTCTACAAGAACAATCAGTGAACATTTATAGGACTACTTTCAACAGGTAGAATATTCTTCAAAGCTAAAATAGACAACCTATGTTTATGACTATGTTAAGTTACCCTGCAATAGTGAGGAGACCAACTTTTTCTTCACTTTTTTACAAGAAATCCACTTTTTACAAGTAAGACAGTGACAAATCTCTGCCAAGCACCTAGTAACTAAAGAAAAGGAAAGATGGGTTTACAAACAAAAATAAAGCAATATACAGCTTAATAACCAGATTTTATTGTGTCTACACCACTCAAAGTTTGGAGGATTTTTTCTAAACTGTTCTGTGCATTCCAAACACAGCTGGAGGCATAGCCATGGATAAGGTTGTGGGGGGATGACTCAATATCTAATGTTTTGGCTATGGAGTGGTTGAGGAGTAAGTTAGACTATCTCAGTTTTAGACTAATCTTAGCGTACAATAATGGAAACAATACTTAAGTGGAATAAACAGTTAAATGTTAAAATGGAAATATATTTTTCACTTTCACTGTAAATCAGACATGCTCTGAGTGAGGGCTGTGCCTAACAAGACTTAAGCACAAACCAGAAAAAGTTAGTCATTCTC
The DNA here is from genome assembly GCA_013397915.1 of Daphoenositta chrysoptera. NCBI lineage: Eukaryota > Metazoa > Chordata > Aves > Passeriformes > Daphoenositta > Daphoenositta chrysoptera. Next base: position 626,593 of record VZRO01001441.1, on the reverse strand, counting down.
ATTAAAAAACACAGCTGGTGAAGGGGGTGCCCAATTTACTAAAATCAGCTACTTGTGACAGTACTTGCCCAGGAAGTGGGAGACCTAAGCCTGAGGCAGCTCAAACCCACAGTCTTGGCTCTGCAGTAGTTCAGTTTCAGTAGGAAAAGTTGGCAGTGCCTTTCCAACTTAACATGTTGCCAATTTTTTTTCATTCTTTTCTCACTGAATCTCTTAGGATTACTTTTCTTCTTCATTTGAAAATGGCTTCCCTGATTTGAGTGTACTGGTATATACCCATTTGTTCATTTCCCTTTCCAAAACAGCTAGAAATTTAGAGGGAGATTTGAGGCTAGGAAACTTCAGAAAATACTGAAATCTGTGACTGTAAATTGAACACTGAGGTCTCACAAAGTTAGGTGTGATGACATTACCGGTTGCCAAATCTTCCTTGTTTTGTCAACACTGTTGCTGGGAAGAAAGTTTCAAAATATGCCTAAAATTAGCCATTTGTCAAAAGTAACTCCTTTTTCCCATCTAGAAGACTGCTACTAACATTTTGTATTAACGTAGTGCTTGATTTCTGAGATTATCCTGATGTGGTTGCCACCACATTTTTCAGACACAAGCAAGCTGAGAAAGGGCTTACAGTTTCTCCTTTTTAAAGTACCACAGAAAGAACATCTAGTTTGGCCACAACACAACTGACCCCTGCTCAGAACCCTGCTATTTGAAGTCATTTTATTCACATTACTGAAGCTTCCTAATAGGATTAGAAGACTTACTAGATGTGACATGCATGCCACAGCCTGAAGCTGCCTTTTTACATTACGTGACTTCACGTCACTGCACAGATCAGGTACCTCTTTCTTTGGGCTTCATGCATCTTTCAATAACCTAAAAATCCCCCAGTTTCACAAGATAGGCTCAGCCACACCAAGATCTTGCTGCCACTAGAAAGGCCAATCTTGTTCCCAGCCTCTCCTGTACTACCTTTGCTCAGATCCAACCTTAGATCCTGGCCTACCAAGACCTTTGGTGAAAAACCTGAGTGGAGCAACCCAGGTATATTTTGCTGGTTCTACATACTCTTCTTTTTTTTGTTGTTCAGTATGGTAAAACTGGTACCTTATAAAACTAAGCCAATTTGTGTGCAAAATTGCTTAGGTCATTCTATGCCCACACCAAAAGGAAAGGAAACTGCCCACATAAAAACCCAGAAAGTTACTGTAACCACTGATATTCCTGGTGTACCAGTAAGCCAGGGTTCCCTCCTATGAATCAGCTACAGAGCAGGGTGTTATGTCACTGGCCCTCCAAGAGATTCAAAAATCAGATAGTAATGGCAATACACAGTTAAATCACCCTGCTTTAAATTTATACAAAAAGTATTGTACCTGTCCAGCACCTCAGCACCTTTACTTAGGAGCAACATACAGAGATATTTGAAGCTTTTTTCCTTGATTGTATAAAATGAGAAAGGACTTAGAAACCTAACTAAAAAGTGAAAAAAAAAATGTAAAACATAGTCCTTTAAGTATTAACTGCATCCCTGCAGTATATGCAATTTTCTCAACACTTATAATTTTTCTTCTTTGTTTGTGGCAGGATTCTTCATTAAAAAATAGGGAAAAATGTTAATGAAAATATTAAACCTATTCCTTCAAAAAAAAAATACTGTTTAATAGAGAAATTTGTCACAGGTAAGTGCTACAAAAATAAATTAAAAATTTAAAATGTCTACTACTACATTCAAAAAAACAACTAAGATGCAAGGACAGATCATTGTCTGAAAGCATCATTTACCTCATTCCGGGAGATCTTCATTTGCTTTTCTAAGCTATTAAAAGTCTATACTAGGTGTGTCACATGAAAAAAGTCAGTGCAATGACAAATTTTATCTTCTTACAACTGAGGCTCATATCACTAAAAATATCAGTGCAACTGTCACAAGCAAACAATTGTAACACTCATCAGTTAAGGCATCTTTCCTCAGTACTTTTCAGTATTATAGACTTAGCCCTCCAGATGCAGAATTTTATCTTCAAGTTATGACATCACCTCATATCTGTGGAAAGCAACAGAATTTCCCTAAGCTAGCTTGAGCTGTTCAGTAACACCCATTATGTAAGATTTTCCCTAGGACAATAAATAATGCAGAAAATACAGTAGATATATAGATATAAGCTAGCGGTCTTACATCAAAGCTATAGAATTACCTATATTTGGAGGTTTATTTGCCAATCACTATTAGTCTCAGTCCCCTGAAAAGAAAGAAGGAAGAGATTTTTCTTTGTTCATATTTCCTGTGTAGGTTGACTTTCATGAGAGTTACAAAGACAACTTGACTTTAAACAAGGTTTTTAACCAGGTAACATCGGGAGAGTAAAGAGTCAGCAACAGTGGAGGTAATAGATACAGAAAATAAAGTCTTATCCAAGTCTGTCTTTTGCTATAGTGTTTACAGTACAAATTTTAATTTCTTAGTCCCATTTCTATAAGCAAACAACTTACACTCATACAAGATTGACATCCCTTTTAAAACCCATAATTTCTTTACCCCTGCATAGTGCCATACAACAGCAGGCTGCCATCAGAGTCATGCCTCACACATCACCTACAAACCCCCCCAAACCCAAGTAACCATGCTACAGTGGCATGGCAAGTTCAGTAACAGCTGAACTGACATCCCTGTGGACAGCTGCCTCTGCATCCACCCAAATCGGTTTGTTACCTACCCGTTTTACCACTTAGCTATTTAGCTCTGACCAAACCCTACGTCAAAGACCCAAGACTACCTGACCCCAAATTGGATACCCAAAACTTTAATCAAGAAAGACTGGTTATTATAATTCGTGAGCAGTACAGCTTGTAAGTCCTGCAGCCTTCAATACAGTTTCTGTGCCTAAATCACTCACATGCACGTGGAGCCTTCTCTCACAACTCAGTTAGCTGGAAAACCACGTTTCTAAGTAAAAAAAGGCAATCTCAAGCTTTAATGCTGAGTTGCTCTCTCAGTTTTATGTGCTGCAGAAAACAGCTGCATCTCCTTTCCTTTGTTTCAGTACAGATTCACAAAGCATCATGCAATCACTTTTTCTGCAAACAGGCTGGACTAGAAGCAGACGTTTTGGAGAAGATAGTAATGCTATTAAGGTCAGATGACAAAGAGCTAGAAGGTAAAAACAATCAGGAGAATGATTACTGAAGAATTTTTATTATCATTTTCCCAAAATTGATGCCTTATCCAACAAAGAGCAGAAGAGGGAAAGAAATAGAAAAAATACAACAATAAGTAAATGATACAGCTGAACTGACTTATACCTGCAAGGAATGTCAAATGTAAAATTTAAGACACATTTACCAACAGGAATGCAGTCATGCAAGTGACTAAGGAAAAGAAAAAAGGAAGTAAAGCAAGACAGCAAAGGTTGGCTAATTTACTTCTAATGTCATACTCCTGCAGAGAAGCATGACAAATTCTTACCCATCAATTATTTGTCTTTTTGCCCTCCGAAGAGAGACAAAACAGGAGGGGCAGAAAGCAATACAAATCACACATGCCCGCGGCAGATAGTTACGTAATGCTGACGTACTGCCTGCTCTTTGCTCACAACACTTACTTTGCTGCAATTCCAAGTACCAGCTTTTAACAGCTGCCCGGTTCGAGCTCTTTTAAACTGCTTTGTAAATAAAATGCAGACACACAAAGAAGAACCAGATAACTCTAAAGCTTCATAATGTATCTCCAACAGAGATAAAAATAAGAAAAACTGAGAGTTAGCTTTATGATGAGACATTTTCTGTTTCATAAGAAGTCATAAAAGTCATATCAATCACATGGCTTTTTGTGATAAAACTCAAAACTAAATTACCTGTCAATCCAAAGTCTGATTTAGTTTAACTTAATCAAAGAAACCACAAATAAAAAGAGAAAGACAGCTCCTTCAACTTCACTAAAGTGCTACTGCCAGGAACAGAAACACAAGTCAGTAATTCTTTTGATAATAATATACATCCAGAAATCTTTCTATTTAGAAGAGAACTTGTCCTGAATAGAGTCAAACAGATCAGCTAGAAGTAAAGGCAGAATGGGTACAAGCAAGACCAAAACGTGTTTATAATTAATCATGGGAGAAAGAAAAAAAGAAAAAAAAATACAGTGAACACAGCAGAACCGGCCAGATTTCATAAAACTAAATTCACAAAGCGTTCATAAAATGTGATGTTAGCCATATTTAGTCATTTTTTCCCTATATTTTGTCTTTAAAAACTAGGACACAACCATAAAATCTGCAATGATCTATTGCTTAGTACCTATCACAGCCATTATGTAAGCAAATACATCACAACACTTAAGATCACATGCTTGAATAATCAGCTGCTAATTAAGTATATCTGCAATTGCCTTGTTCCTTCCTTTCTCTGACCCAAAACAGTAAGTAAACAACATCACAAAAATCTCAATCTCCAGCAGCCAGATATAACAAATAAACTAAAACAATATACTCCTTCCTATGGGACAGTAATCAGTGAGGCTGTATATTAAACTCTAGAGCACATCAGACTGATTTCCAACAAATGACTACACAGTTTAATATACACAGCAAACTGCAGAGACCAACTCATGCAGTTAAACATTAAGATAAGCCCTTTTGGAAGGCCACACCAAAGAGTGTTTACCCAAAGCTGGGCATCAGCACCATCACTGGAAGTTCCTAACGAGCATAAGATAAAAATATTACAGAAACAAATTATTTCTTCATGTGTTTTGGTTTTTTTGTACTCCTCTGAGTAATTAAAGTTTCCCTTCTACCTGTCTGACCTTTAATAACATATGCTTTCAAGGCCTTTTAAAACATGCCCAGGAGGTTACCTCAGGCCTTGGGGAAGATATTGTTTGCAGGTTCTCAAGAAAATGCTCTGCCAGCATTTTCCTTCTCTGTTGCAGAGAAGAAGGAATGACTTTAGGACTGCTACTGATTTCAAGTTATGGACGCACGGTGCAAGAAAAGAAGTGTGCTAGAAAGCACTGACCCATAAAGCAGTTGGTGACCAACTACCATCCTAAAGGCACACGTCACAGGGTGCGTGGTGTGTTCATCAGCCCTATGACAATCTCTGTATCTAAGTGCCCAAAAGCATACAGAAATTTACAATGCTGTAAGACTATCCAAATAAATATTCCAAATACAATAAAGGTCTTTCCTATTATTTTTTTCTTCAATTATAACCTAGGAACAATCTGAATGTAAGTACCAGTATTTACACAGGCACAGAAGTTAGTGTGATTACTTCTGTGGATATTCTTTTCACTGTTCAAGCTGTAAAACACAAACACTAAAATAAATAATTCAGGATTTAGCTGAAAGATTGCAGTAGAAATTTGAATCACAGAGAGTAACAAAGATTTCAGACTTCCTTATCTTTACATTCATAGCAAAGCCATAAAGTACAAGAAACTTAAGGATAAAATTGAAACTTTTAAGGAGATTGACTGCACCCAAGTCATTTTTGCACTCAATAACCAGAAAAGCTTATATATTTTGAGTACAATTGACATTAAGCTAATGACTGCAAGATTTATGTAACTGACATTAAACTAATGACTGCGAGAAACAAACAGGGCAATCAACTCGGGCAGGATGAAAATCTTTGTATTCTAAATGATAACTTCTGCGGTTAAGCTCAGGAACGAAAGAAAAATTGGTCCCAGTGACCCACAAAGCTGCAGACTGTTCTTGAGAAGAATGTGCTTATGCATGTGCGTACACACAGACACACACACAAACTGAAGGTCAGTCTCCTCCCCGCATTTTGCACTTCCTTCCCTCCCTCTAATCTTCACACAGGCCTTGCGCTATATCCCCGTGCCAGACAGCTAGGGGCTATCAGAAATCACAAGGTTTCGGAGTTCGCTCGCGGCACGTACTCAGCAGAGACAAGGACCGCTGCCCCTTCCTCCCCCGGCTGCCCCGCACTGGCGCGGCGCGCCCCGCTCGCCTCCGCGCCCGCGCTCTCCCAGGAGC
>VZRO01001441.1:583832-620191 GCA_013397915.1 Daphoenositta chrysoptera | reverse complement strand
CCCTCCGCCCCCGCCCGCTGCCCGGCCGCTGCCCGGCCGCGCTCCGCTCCGGGCCGCGCCACGAGTTCTGCGCCTCTCCCCGCTCCCCGCTCGGCAGCTCTGTTCCGAGAGCCTGTTACGTGCTGAGCCCAGGGCCTTGCCTAGGTGTTTGTCGCTATTGATCACCATGGGGCAAGAAGAAATACAGCATGGCACAGAAGACATCTTGGGGACCCGGAGAGTGATTGTGGATAGGCATCTACCTAAAGTAATTAAGAGCCCGTTTGCCTGCTGTTCCTGTGAAGGCAAAGCACCGTTCTATGGCCAGAAATTGTTGTGATTTTGCTCTTCTCTCTTCCTCCTAAAACTAAATATTCAGAAGTTTATGACCTCCTGGAGTAAAGCCAGTTAAAAACGCCTGCACCCATAAAGGTGTATCGGATGAGACTGACTCATTTCTAGGTTCCCGAACTGCCAGATGTGTAGCTGTGGCATGCAACAATTCCAAGTAGCCATAGATGCATCTCTCGGCTGCAGTGGAGAGGAGCGTTCGCTTGTGCTGCTGTGTAGCTGATCTGCAAGGCAAACGCTCTCACAGAAGCGGCTTCTCGCTATCGCTGTTGGCCGGCACGCAGAACTTTATCCTGCAGCTCAGGTCATCACCTTTCCGCAGCTGCTTGCTGACCTGAGCAGCAGGGTAAGTGTTTTTGTGCAGGCAGCCATCACTGGCGAGCTGGGTGAGGACCTGCGGGAGTGGAGTGAAGCGCCAGTACGAGCGCGTGGGAGGGCAGAGGAGTGGAGAGCGAGCTCTATTATTGGAGTTATGTCTCTAGATGGGGATGGGAGCGAAGACAGGCAGGATTATAATGGAGGAGGAGGAGGTGGAAGCGTGAGACTTTGTGTGTGTTTGCTTGCAGCCCATACCTGGCTAATGCAACAGCTACTGAAGATATCCAAATGAAAAGAAAAACATGTTTGGAAAGTTCGGGCCTATTCTCTTGCATTTTTTCTTGTACAACTCTGTTGCACAGCAAAAGCTCTGGCAGTTAGGAAACAAAGTTGACAGAGAAATATAAGTTTGAAATGGATCAATATTATTTTCCTAACAGGATTTTCTCCTTTTTCCTCTTTATATATAATGAATGTTTAATTATTCTGTCCTAAAAGGAACGGTTATTAGTAAAGGTCATCTTGAGTTTAAGAAAATTTGTACAGAGTATTGCAGTGTGTTTCAGTTACCAAAATCTCTTAATTATATTTCCAGATTTCATGAGACATGGAAATTAGAATATTTGTGTAATCAGTTTAACATCTTCTGTATCGTTAGCAACAATTATCTCCAAAACAATCTTTTTCTGAAGTGTTGCACGTGACATCTCAGCTCAGGAAGTTGTCACCTGATCTCCATGGCTTTTAAAGCGTTGTATCTCAGCTCTGTAATACACTGTCCTAGCAACTCCAACTAGTTAAGAGCTGCCAAATGGAATTTGAACCTGCAAATGTAGAAATACAATTGAGTAAGCATTTATTAAGATGTAACCTTCAGTTCTGAACTCATGCAATTAATGTCTTTTAAGGGAAGAAAGGACAGTAGGCGAGAACCAAAGTGTATTTAATAGGAAAACTGGAAAATATTCCATAGCACTTGGGAAAAGAGTCACTAGAGGCAGGAGCAGATTCAGCAGAGATAATACAGTTGTGTGTGGAGAGGGAGTTTCATATTTAGGGACAAATTTTGGATGGGTGATATAGCTTATATACAAGACCAAACATCTTTTACTTCCGTAATACCAGTGTACTTATGGGACTTGTATCAAAGCAGGCCATATGACTAATTTAGGCTTTAAATATTCCCTTCTTTTGATTCCTATTCTTTCTGGAACATCAAAAAATATTTTTTAAAGCTATGTAACTGGATAGGAAGTTATGTCATTGTATTGATAAAAGGCTAAAAATGGAAGAACATGCATTTCTTTCAGATCTCTGTATTTTCAAAAGAGTGTTATCTGTATATTTCAATTTAACTGTCTGGCTCCAGAGGTTTTGACCATGGCATAATATTAATCTGTAATGCAAAGCAATTGGCAAGCACTAAGATTCCTTCAAATCACAGAATCACAGCATGGTTGAGGTTGGAAGGGACTTCTGGAAGCCATCTGGCCCACCTGCCTGCTCACGCAGGGATACCCAGAGCAGGCTGCCCAGGACCAGAGGGTTTTTAAATATCTGCAAGAATGGAGACTCCACAAGTTTTCAGGGCAACTTAAAGGCAATGCTCAGTCACTGTGACAGTAAAAAAAAATTCCTGATGTTCAGAGGGAGCCTCCAGTGTTTCTGTGTGGGCCCATTGTCCTGGTTCTGTCACTGAGCATCGCTGAGAAGAGCCTGGCTCCACCCACTATGCACCTTCCCTTCTGGTATTTATGGACATTGATGAGATCCCCCCTGAGCCATTTCTGCTCCAGGCTGAGGGGTCCCAGATCTCAAAGACTTTCTTCACAGGAAGGATGCTCCAGTCCCTTCATCACCCTGGTGGCTCTTTGTTGGATTCTCTCCAGTGAGTCCCTATTTCTCTTGTACAGAATATATATTGAAGGCAGGAAATGTGTCTTTCAGAAGTGCTAGGACTTTATTACTTATATGAACAAACTATGTGGACTGTCCTGTTGACTAAAACACTTAAATGCTAGTTTTAAGATTTACCTTTTTAGTTTAACCTTCTTAAACTTTAGGGGCCTACAACAACAGTAATGGTTAGGACTGTTTTTTTGGATCCTACTGAATATTTTTTGTCAAAGAACCGTATTTAAAGAAACAAAAATAGTGCTTCAAATAACCAAGTGCATGTAACCAAAATAGTTTAAAATTTACATTTAAAAAGAATTATATCGTTGGTTTTTTTTTTAGGAAAAAAAAATTAATTGCTGTTAGTCAGCAAATTTACAACAGTTTAAACTTTGTTCCACCATGAAAACGAGCCAAGAAACGATTCAAAGATTCTTCTTGGTAGCAACAGCTCTTGCAAGCCCAGTTCTGTGAAAAGTTGTCTTGAAGGATGGCATCTGAATTCAGACAAGTCTGAACTTACTTGTACAAAAGCAAGCAGTACAGGACTGTTAGCAATTTCAATCTTGTTTTTCATTCATTATTCAATCAGTGGCCAGCAAATAAGAAAGCACAGTATTTATCTTTACATTTCTTCATTTGTATAAGCCTATCCAAATTTTTAAGGTTTCTTATGGAACTTACAGAGTAGGTAGATTTCAGAACCAAGTTAATGTTACCTTAATAAAAATACAGAAACCAAATACCACATATTTATATTATTCTATAATTTTGCACTATTTTAAATAAATATAGCAGTTACTATAATATTTTAGTTTCTGTACTGTATAAAGAATTAAAAAATTTAAAAATAAAAGCTGTACATTCCTATCCAACATCTGGGAAACAAAGTAAAAGTTCAGGTTTTATAGCTTTGTTTTACATCTTTAGCAGGTGTTTTTAAACTTCTAGTAAAGATAATGTCAGTGAGAAATAAACAGGTGTTTTTTTCCAAAGTAAATCTAAAGAAATTAACGTACCTAATTTACTTATGGACCAATCCTACAGCAGTCTGTGAATTTATTGTCTGTATTTATTTTCATCTGTATTTTCAAACTCCTTTTATAAACTATTTGCTTTTAATTTTTATGTTCCTGGTTATGTAAACTGCACAAAATTTGCAATCTCTATATGTGCTTAGATAGTTACTTTAAGCAGGAAGTTGGCTTAAACAAGAGACTGGGACTGAATTTCTTAGAAAGAAGCAGCAGGACTTAGGGTTGGTTTTCTTTATCTTTTCTTCTCCTTTTTTCAGCAACATAGGCAATGCCAGAGCCATCGTTGGTAGGAAAACTGGGCTACTTTTAAGATTTTGTAGATGAATGTAGATTTTCAATTACATTGTCATCATTTCTGTTCAGTGTGTATATACATGTGTTCAGTCTTGCAAATCTAGCTTTTGGGTATGTCCAAATACCATGCAAATGTGTCTGAACCTGGTTTAAAAGTCATTACTGCCACACAGAGCTCAGGTTGGGAAACATCTCAAATATTTGCCTTGGTCTAGGACAGATTTTGCAGCCTGCATAAATCTCTTTACTGCCACAGCTATTTCCTGCTGAGTCACAGAGACAGTTCTGAACTAGCTCAGGTACATTCTGACAAGCTCCTCCTACTTTGTCTAAGCTGATGGCACGGTTAGATCCCTACACCTCTGTTGTCTCCCTTACAACCTACATTAATTACCTTTGCTGACTACAAGCACAGTTAAAGCAGGAGACCACAGAAGTGAAGGAACATCATTTAAAAAGGCTTCAGACAAGTTCAGGGAGCCAATGCTCACATTAGCAGCTTCTTCAGTACAGCTCAACGATTTGGCAAGGAGAAAAAAAGAGCATGATGAGTTGTCACTGCAAGATGACTGCTTAGCCAGTTCTGTGCAGTAAGCTATGAGCCTAGAGGAAATGGTGCAGTCCAGAAACAAAGGCTGAGGCAGCGTGTGCTTGTCTCTCAGAGCAGATTCTTCTTAAGAAGTTGTATTTCCACATAATGTGACACATTGAATGCAAATGACACAGAATGAATGCAAAGCCTACTGGTGTTTCACACGGGTGACAGAAGAGGGTCTAACACTGAGTAAAAAGGAACAGCATAGTCCCACCTATTTGGAGAGGCACATGTACTTGAGAGAAGTCAGAAGAATCACAGGAGTAAACACGTGAGTGTGTGCCCATTTGAAGTTTTTCACTTAAAACTCGTTTGTCTCTTAAAAATCTGTGAGTTTATAACTATTTTTTTTAAATCCCTTGTCATAAAATATAATAATTTAAATATTTGTGTGTTATGAACACTGATGGTAGATACTACCTAAACAAACCACAAATATCAAAAGATGAGAAGTAACTAGAATTTTCTAAAATTATATGGCCTAGCTTTTCAGTGTGTTTTCAGCTACAGATTTGATGCTAAAAACCTGATGTTGACAGTTGCCAACATGTGCTGTTATGTAAATACACAATGTTCAACAAACAAAAAAAATTCCCCTATGGCTTTGAAGTTTTCATTTAACAAGTGAGGTTGAATGGAATGTGCAGAAGTCAGTCAGAGTCGATAAAACCGATGACAGTAAAGTTGAAATACAGAGTAAAGAATGTAAATATACACCAAACTGTGAAGGAGTGTGGGAAATATGTGAGAAAATACCTCCGGCTGGAAGACAAAGAACAACAAAACAATCCCCAATCCCTTGAGCTCTGCTGGGGAAAAATGGAGGAAATGGTAGAAACTAAAGACATCTGTAAGCTTAGTGCATTGAAAGTCAATGCAGATGCATGCTACAAAAATAAATCCAATGCTGTTATGAAGTCTTATTTGGACAAGATATTTCTATTCTGATCTTGGCAATACTTGTCATTTTTGTAATATCAATAAGGCATGATAAGGTCGAAAACAGTTTTAGCATGTATTCCTTAGGAAAAAGATTATTCAAACATTTGTTAATCCATTTATCCGAAATCTACTTTGATATTAAATTGGCTATATGCAAAACAAAATCTAATCAGTTAAGGCCTTGATGTTATCTGAAAATCATTTTGTTATACAACTAGAAGAGGAAAGACCAAGCAATACGTACACAAGTAACTCCGTGCTTTTAGTAGTAGTGCCAATGTTGCTGTAAATATTAACTGCAAAGCATGGTCTCTGTCCCGAAGGAAGAGAAGGAAGCTGGATACGTATTCACAATAATTTACTGCTAGGTCAGTAAGTCCGAAGTGTTGGCATTTCTCTTAATGCTTATAACACAATATAAAAATCTATTTGAAAAAGCTATAAAATGAAAATGATCTTTACAGTATCCAAATGATGCTGATCATTCAAATCAGATGTGTTGTGACACTGCCCTGCACAGTACTGATAGTGGTTTTTTTCTAAATAACTCTCAGTCTTTTCATCATTGGATATGTTCCCCATATACACAGCTCTTGAGCAGGCTTTATGCCCAAATTGATTTTCTTCTACATAAAATAAAGCTCCGCATAAATTATAAGCCTCTTTTATTAGGAACCCCCCTTTTCTTCTGTTTGTAATGCAACTGCATTAAAAACCACACAGTGGTTACAGAGCTGTTGAGCTGTTACAGCAGCTCCTTGTAATGCCAGCTTAGTCTCCTTTAAACATAAGTCAGAATACAAACAGAAATAGAGCAGAATATAACAGAAATGTTGTTAACCACCAGATCATCAACCAGACCTTGCCACCTGCAATGCTAACTCAGCCTAAATTCTGGCTAAGGCCCCATGCCTCTAGTTTCCTGTTGACTAAGCATTCTGTTTCTTCGTTCAAATGACTCTTCAAATGACTTTCAGAGGGTTTCTGATGTACATAGATTTTACCTATTAGCTAGCCACATTAGCTTAGGTAGCATGTGAATATGACCACTTACCTCAATAGTAATTTGTTAAACATGGAAAAAATGTTCTTTTTTCACTGGTCCAGCATGCTAACCGTCAAACAACATTGTGTCCCACTGTCAGAATATACTGTGCTATTTGAGATAGAGGCAGTTGCCTAAATTTTATCCAGTAGCTGCTCAGCAACTAGTAATATGCAAACACATAAAAGTTGCTCAGATCTTTTGCATACTCTTGTTTTGAAAAGTATGTAGCACTCTGGAAAAAATGCCTAGTTTGGTGAATCTTGAGTGGAAGTGTCCATCAACATCTGAGCTGACCTAAGGCTGCAGAGGTAGAAAGGAAAAATTAAATTTTGAGAAATAATTTTCAGTGGAGATTTCCACTGCAGCTAGCTTTTGTTCCATTGTGTAGTATGTGTAGGTAGCTTCAGGCATGATATTTCAGCAGTCCTGTCAGTTTGGAGGCAAAGAAGGCAGTGCTATGCTTGAAAGCCTTAAATGCTGCTGGTAATATGCAGAAGGGCTCTAAAACAAGCAGTTCAGTAAGAGTTTGATCCTGTATATGCTTATGTGAGTTCAGCTAATTGAAAGGAAGAATGCTTGTCTTGAAATATTTGTCAGATGTGTTGTCCCGATTTATTCTGCTATTGAGTGGAAAATTAGCTCACCTGAATTTAGATGTTTCTATCACAGATGTCTGCATTGGATCCAGATAGCTGAGTATTTTTTATAGTGCGTGGAGAAAAAAAGGCACTTTCATGATGCAATTCATCTCATTTTAAGATACATGCTCCTGGTCCTGTCACTGGGCACCACTGAAAAGTGTGTGGCCACTTTTTCTTCATTCCTTCCCTGCAGGTATTTATACACATGGATGGGAGTCCCCTCAGCCTCTCTTCTCCATGCCCAATTCTCTCAGCCTCCTCAAGAAGCCAACAATGAAAGGTGTTTTCCTGGACTTGGTACTTAGAAACAAAGAAGAATTGGTCAGAGATATGAAAGCTGGAGCAGCCTTGGCTGCAGTGGCCATATGACCACAGGGGTAACAGGATCCAGAAGGACACAGAGGGAAGAATATCCAGAGAGGAGGAAGCAGGGCAAAAATGAGGACCACAAGCCTGCATTTTGGGAGCTCAGACTCCAACTTCTTCAGAAAAATTCTTGGAATAATCCCACAGGATATGACTCTAGATAGGAAAAAGGATCCAGGAGAGCTGCTTTATATTAAAATATCATCTCCTTCAAGCTTAAGAAAGCTCCATCCCAACAAGTAAGAGATCAAAAAAAGGCAGCAGGAATCCTGCACAGATGAGCAAGGAGCTCCTAAATTAATTCAGATATAAAAAAGAACATGAAGTGAGGAAAATGACAGGTGACCCACAGGGTGTGCAAAATATATCTTTTAATAAGGGTATGTTTCTCAAAAAAATAGCAGAAGGTACTTCATCTCAGTGTTGGAGCTTATTTTATTTTATTTTATTTTGATATCTCATTTGATTAGTCCTTTCAACCTGGAAAGTTGAGGAAAAGGACATTTAAGGGCTACTTTTTCTTACCATATGATAAGGGAGGAAAGATGAAAGAGGGAAAGGATATTCAGGAGTTTGAATAGGAGACAAGTCTCCTGTAATTCTGGAACTGTGTTCACATGCCAGCCATATTCTCTTGAGATGAAAGCCTTGTGGGCATCAACCACCATGCTAGTTCTGTGTACAAATCAGGAATAAAAAAACCCAAACACAAACCAGGTTCATATCTCAGAAAAGAGAATGAGTGACTGGGGATCAGGACCATGGCATGTTCCAGCCATAAGTCTGTAAGTACACCGAGTACCAATTAAGTGAGCTTATTTCCATGTAATTTGGAAAGCTCTTCAGTGAGAGCTTCCAGAAGTACTGGATTGTGTGCTGACAATACTGCTATTAAGATGGTGGGAACTGAAAATGGAAGCCTCTGTAAAATCTGCAGGCAATATTGAGTCTCAGAAGGAAGAGTAGGCACCAGACAAGGAGAAACAGGTGAAAAAATAATTTACAAAAACCTTTGGAAACTTGGAAACCAACAAACGGGAGAAAACATATTGCCTAAGATGCTGGCTGATACTTCGAGGGAGTTTGACTAGAACTAAGAAATAGTCCTTTGTTCTCAGTACTTAGAGACTGCTTTTCTAGGTCCAGTTTCCCTTGACCATATCCCAACTCCTTTTGAGGGACATACTCAGGCATGCATTATATCAAAATCCCTAGCATTTGATATTTAATATACCATGTTTCAATAGAAACAAAACCAGGACTTGTGAGCTGAATGGGACCCATAGTGTTTTACAGCATCTTTTTCTGTTATTTCCAACTGGAGTTGTGCCAGAATCCCAGTAAAAGTGAATCTCCATGTAGCAGTTGTAGTTAGAAGTCTGGAAGTGCTACAGGAACAAGGCTTCAGCTTGGGTGTCAAAAAGCAACACAGAATGTTGCTCAACTCAGCACATAAATATCCACTTGGTTGGATGTGCTGGTCTTAACTACTTTCACTCTTTGACAGACGTCCCAGTCATGAAGGAAGTGTGGTATTTTTTGGGCTCATTGGGACATCAGACTTATGAGTGATAGAAAACCTGGTTCCAAATGTGGCATATACTAGTTGTTCTGATGTATGAGCTCTTGCTAAGGTAAAGCATCTGAGATAAGACTGTGGTATTTGCATTTCAAAACCATTTCACCAAGCATGTGCCTGTCAGAATGACTTTTAGAAACATTATTTGATCTTAGCAATATCAGAACTGGGTAAAGTAAATGTTAATAATTCACTCTCCTTGAAGATAAAGGAATGCATTGCCAGGATTCAAAACTTTTTCAGGACTCTGTAGGCACTCTCTGGGTGCCTCAAATGGCGGCATCTGTTACAGGGTGAGCTGAGTTATCTGTCCAGATTCTTCAGCCTGACAGCCCAGCAGATACAGTACCAGTACAAGTAGCAGGCTCTGTATGGTTTAAGTTGACAACACAATTATTAAGACATATCAGGATTCATCTGGACTTGTATTGACCTGCCTGAAGGTTGAGGTTAGTTTGTTTAGCTGACAACAGCAGTTGTCTGATAACCAGGAGAAGGTTACCTGATTTGTTTCAGCCTTTGCTGAGCTTCGTACAGCTGAATGGTATAAGGCTTATTGCAATATATATTTTTCTAAGTAGTAAATATAACATGTAGTTTTTATTTCTTTAGTGATCTATGATGATGCTAGAATAAAAATACAGGGTAGGGATGCACAGGCATAGGATGATAACTGGAGCCTTAACAGTTGAGACACAGGTTGATAACAGAGGCCCCTGGTTGTAAACAACTTGGGAGCAGCCAGTTACTGGCTGCCAAAGGAATACAACCTGGGCAGACAGGTAAAACAATTTAGGGGTGACAAAAAGAGGAAAATACAGGTATCTGATATAAGTAAAACATGCTGTACATAGTAGATTTTGCTGTCATATGGAATTATGAACCAATGAATAAGTAGCAAGCAAATTGTGTTAGGAAGTACTTAATAATGACATTAAGAAGACCTAAGGGTGAGGAGAAGGAAACCATCAATACCAACATCATATTTTCAGTAAAGAGAAGTAAGAAGCCCCCCACATCACACTTCTTCCATGGATATCTTGCCATGACATGCCTAGACTCCCTAGAAAGAAGCCATCAACTTTAGGACAGGATCTCTGTGTCACCAGAGCGACACTGGAAGGGTGAGCATAATACCAGAGAAAGAGACAATTACTATAAAGTTTGAGTATTTTGATTTTCAGTCTGTGATTATAGGGATGAGCCATAATGTTTGTATAATTGGAATTATAATTGATAGTATCATTATCTTCAGACTAATAAAAATTCTTTGATTAGACTATCAAGACTTTAGACTAGCAGTAAATTCCCAGTTTTGCATAAAATGTATGTGACCCACATAAACTGCATACGTTGTATTGCACCAAATTGGCAGGGGTGACCTAAGCTGTAATTTAAATACAACAAATCAGTATCGAGTTTGTGGAGAACCTAGTTTGTGGGCCTAGATTCTTAAAACTTGATCCAACTACCAACTCTACTGATTTGATTTCCAGGGACTGTAACGGGAGGTAGGTTGTCAAGCTCATATACAGGCATCTAGCTATACCCTGTGTGCCTCCAAAAGGGTACTGAAATGTGTTTTGACATTCTCATTGTACAACTGAAGAGATGCCAGGTACTAGCAGTCGATTCATGAGTGCTAAATACAACAATCAGAGTCACGGAATCCTGTAGCTTATGTGGGACATGCGAAGGTCAACTAGGCTAATTCTGCTCGAACCAGGCCCAGTAAGGTCAGGTTGTTCAGGCCTTGCCCAGTCAAATTTTGGATATCTCCCAGCACGGAGGATCTGTTTCAACTGGAAAACATTAATTCTGTTCTCTCTGTTGTCTGCAAGAAGGGCTTTTCTGCTAACTTTAGGCAAGGATTAATGAAACACTGAGGAACTCGATGTAAAATCACTGTCAAATGTGTAATTGTGGATTGGTATCATGGAGAGGGTGCTGGTCTAAATGTTTTTGGGGTTTTTTTTTTTGTCTGACGCTGTCTAGTTATAATGCTTTTATACAACCTCAATTTTCTTCCTCTTTCAGCAGTTTTTGGAGATACAGTCATAACTCTGAGCAAGCATTCAGATGGAGGAAAGTTCCTCCCATATAATCTCCTCATATATTTTTTAGTGAAAGAAGCCAATGGACACAAAAAAAATTGGAATCGAACCAAGGCATGAATATTTTTAGCACCAGATGTCTGAATGAACTAGAAGACCCTTAACTCTATGTGAACCAGATGTCCATAAGACGAGAGCTAAGACGGGAAAAAAATATGTCTTTTCAGGCTTTTTTTTTTTTTTCCTGAAAGAAAGGTACTGCTGAATATAGGAAATATTTTTGTTATGGGAGTTTAGGGATCTGTCACAGAATTAACCTCTACTAGCTCTGAGAAGGCTGCTTGTCACCAGGACACAAAGTTCAGATGTAACAAAGGACAAAACAGAATGGATCTTTGCTGTAACTTGTTACTCTGCTGCTTCTTAACATTATACCTGACATATATTACTGAAAAGTGTAGTGATTCATATGTCAGAGAGAATAATAGTGAAGCAGTTCAGGAAATCAGTGCCAGTATCCTCTATTTTTCAAGATAAAGAGGTTGTTTTATCCAAATATGGCTGGCAAATTAGTATATCCAATAGATCAAGTTGCTAATTCATTTCACTAGTTGTACTGTTGATACTAAATGCTTATAATTATATTTAGTGCCTCTATTTGTAAACCCCATTAGAATTAGTTTATGTTATCCTAATCTCACAGCCTGGCTATAAGAGCTCTTAAATCTGAAAAACTTAGAGGAAATACCTCTATCAGGAAAAAAATACTGTCTATACAAAAACAAATTACTAAGGCAAAAATGGCAATGAGTCAGTCCATCGATGGCCCCAGTAGTTAGTGACTGGCTTACATCTCAACAGCATGAGTAGGGAAGAAAAACACTATGTGGTGATTAGGCTTCTTTCATTCTTTATATTTTCAGTGCAGAAGTCTGTCAATATTCAGGACACAAACACAATCCCCATGGACATTGCGAACTAGAACATGTCTTAAATATGTGCACCACGTACACCACAACAGGAATATTCAAGATGAGTGCTCCAACTTGGTTCTTCAGAAAAATAAACAACTGTATGTTGGCTTTGTATTGAATGTCATGCAGAGTTCAAGATTTGGAGTACCTGCCTCCAAATCTCTGACTTATTTAAGTCCACAATAACCAGGAAAAGCTGCAGATCTTAAACAGCTCTTTGCTGTTTTCACAAAATGAAGTGTGCAAGAGTGAGTGTAATGATTGCTTGTGACTTTTGAATAGTCTCTTCATGATTCAATATCTCTTGTAGACTCTAAAATCTACCACGATTTCCTCTTCTTTTTACTTCAAAGTTCAAGGTGCGCTCTAATTTTCTTTCACAGTAACACGTAGTCAGCGATACAAACTAACCAGTTTCCCATTCTGAGAAAAACAGAAGCAGCATCTGATGTGCAGCCCCTCAGCACCAGTTATCTCCTCAAGAGGGTGGCAATGGATGCAAAAAGACATAAATAGAAGTTTGGTGTTTTATGAAAACACATAGAGTTAGTTTACTAAGGCCGCAGGAGGATCTTAAATGTCTCCCATGATTTAAAGACAAATAAACACATGTAGCTGACAGCAATGAGAGTTTAAGGTTGTCTTTGAATGAAAGGTAAATGTAGTGAAATTGCTGTTGCTGTAAACCTTGCTATAGAAAATTCATAAATGCACAGGAATGAACTCTTCCTGAAGGACAACTTCCTTCCTGTAAATTCTATGGAACAAAAGCAGATTTCCTGCAAAAACACTCATTCACCTGAATGAGAGCAGAACTGGTTACTTAAAAAGGGAGCATGATAAAAACAAGGTTACTCCAGCAGCTAACTGTAAGGGAAAATATGTTTTCCCTGGCTACCTCAGAGAGCTACTACACTGTCTGGCATTCCCCTGAAGCGGTGTCCTTGCCTGTACAGAGGCTGGATGAAAGGTCTTGCATTGCACTTTATCAGAGGGAGGCACAAATGCTGAAGATCTTGTGCCAAAGTACACATTAATATTTGATTTTTTAAAAATACCATTGTGTCCAAAGCTAAGGAACAAACACAATTTTATATTTTCCTTTATCTTAGTACAATAACATGTTGTCACTTCAGCAAAGGATGAATAATTGATTCAGTGAGTCATTATAATTTCTTTTAAAATAAGTCTAGAATAAAATACTAGTGCCTTTTGCACTAACAGTAAGTACCACAATAGTAAAACTTCCTATGTTTAAAATAAGCAAGGCTAAAGTAAACATCTTTGAACTGTGAGGGCCAGATACTTTGCATGTCCTTAACTGCTTTCATATGCTCAAAATAAAGAAGCAGCTTTAAAAACTGGATTCATAAATCCCAATGAAATAAACTCAGGTGTCATCAAACTGCTGTATTTCTCCAAAACTTTTTTTTTTTTTTTTTAAATATTATTTTCTGGAATAGAGTTGCTATCCCATGAATCAGAACACAGACTACTGGATTTTAAAAAGCACAGCCGTGAAATAACTTGTGGCAGTGATTAGATTTGCCCCAGTTCCTGGGAAAGTAAGGCTGGATGACTGCAATTATTTCCTTTCATTGTCTCTCTTTGCTTGGTTGTGCTACACAAGTTACCAAATCAACCGGAAATGCTAGATTAAAAACAGACAAACTAACAAACAAGCCAACAACACTCCCACCCCCACCCTTTTCCCATTGTTCGAGACTCTACGTGAGGGTCGTCTGAAATTCCTTGGGGTAATCAAGACATCCTTATAGGGCTGGCCAAACCTAGGAGGTACCTCAGCTTTTTGAGGTGTCCGAAGGCATCTGTCTGAGCAACCAGAGGGCCTTTGAAACAGCAACTGAAAGCTAAAGCAACTGAACCAACCTTTTGTATTTTTTCTGTCAAATTATTTTCCTTCTCCCCACTCAGCTCAGGAAACAGCAGCCACACAAGAAATGAAGGAGCTCACAGTAGGAATTCATTTTTTTAATTGATAGCATTATCTTTCTGAGATTTTTTTTTTTAAGTTCTCAAAGTTTAAAAACAGACTGGCTTAAATTTTCACAGAAACAAACCATTAGTAAGTGAAACAGAAGCATACTGACAACAGACACAGCAAATGAGTAAAATACTGTATAGATCCACAACTATATCCATTAACAACATGCTATTATTACAAGAAAAATGCCCAGACAAATAATGGATATTTTAAATTATGCAGCTATAGATAAAGGAGGAAAAGTGTGTAGAGACAAAAAATATCTTGAAAAAACAAGTTATGCCTGACTTTTTCCAAGATCTAGCAGTTATCTAGTAAATTAAAATCTCTCTCCCACAGGTCTTGCCTCATTTCTATTCTTGGATGGACTGTCATGAAAATCTTAACACTATTTCCACACATATTTTATATAGAAACAAAGAGTAAACTCTCAAGAAGGCAGAGCAAGAGATCAAGAACACTGAGAACAACCAGGACTTGAGCTGTCAGAATCTCTTTTCTAGCCATTATCTGACTTTGTTGGAAAAGAGGGTTTTCCTGGATTGTTTTTGGATAATAAAGTATCATAGAAACATAGAATGGTTTTGGTTGAAGGGACCTTTAAGATAACAGAGTAACAATACCCCTACCATGGGCAGGGACACTTTCCACTAGACCAGATTGCTCAGAGCTCCATCCAACCTGGCCTTGAACACTTCCATGGATGGGGTGCCCACAGATTCTCTGCACAACCTGTTCCAGTGCCTCACACCCCTCACAGTAAACAATTTCTTCCAAATACCTAACCTAAACCTACCCTCCTCCAGTCTGAAGCCGTTCTACCTTGTCCTGTCACTGCGTGTCCTTGTGAGAAGACCCTCTCTGGCTTTCTTGCACAGCCCCTTTGGGCACTGGAAGGCTGCCAGAAGGGCTCCCTGGAGCCTTCTCTTCTCCAGGCTGAGAAACCCAAACTCTCCCAGCTTTTCCTCATACGAGAGCTGCTCCAGCCCTCTAATCATGCTGGTGGCCCTCCCCTGGACTCACTCCAACAGCTCCCTGTCCTTCCTGCACTGGGAGCCCAGAGCTGGATGCAGAGTTCCAGGTGGGGTCTCAGCAGAGCAGAGCAGAGGGGCAGAATCCCCTCCCTCCCCTGCTGCCCACGCTGCTCTGGATGCAGCCCAGGACACGTTTGGCTCTCTGGGCTGGGAGTGCCCATGGCTGGGTCATGCC
The DNA here is from genome assembly GCA_013397915.1 of Daphoenositta chrysoptera. Classification (NCBI taxonomy): domain Eukaryota; kingdom Metazoa; phylum Chordata; class Aves; order Passeriformes; genus Daphoenositta; species Daphoenositta chrysoptera. The sequence goes on along the minus strand of VZRO01001441.1, from coordinate 604,903 downwards.
CAGCCTCTCACCCAGCAGCACCCCCAAATCCTTCTCAGCAGGGCTGCTCTCCACCTCTTCATCCCCCAGCCTATGCTGATACCGGGGGTTGCCCCAACCCAGGTACAGCACCTTGCACTTGGTGTATAATAACTTTGCATTTGGTTCTATAATATTCCTTCCTGGAATCTGACTGGGTTGCAATTAAGTATTGATGAGAAGTAAGAACTATGGATAGTAATTACACTAGCCTAATAGCCTCTACCTCCCAAGCATTTAATATTTGACGGATATCTGTAGCTTGCATTACTCATATTGACTTTTTTTCTACATCAGATATGTAGAATTTATAGATATGCTTTACATATTCAAAATGATGAGTTCAGAAGATGCTTTGAAAAATTATAATGTCAGCTAGGGGCCACTTAACTTTTGTCTGTCAGAATACTAATAGGGGAAGTTGACTACCTCGATCTTGCTCCCAAAATCTGCCAGATACTCAGAGAGGGGAGTAAGAACAAGACAAGCACATAGTGATACACCACAGAATAATTTCCCAGCCTGCAGCTTGCAAAGTGTATGCATCGTCTTTGTATCTAACAGTCCCTCCCCCATAGAATTTCCTTCAATACAATTGTTCATTGCTTTTTGAACTCCTGTGACATTTTAATATTTCAGTGTCACATGGCCAAAACTTCTATACTCTGTGAAGAGGTATTTCCTTTTCTGTTTGTTTGTTTCTTTTTTTTTAATCTGACCTTCACCACCTTCGATAACCCTAATTATTTTTTTTCTCAAAAAGATATTCAGCAGTTGATCTCTATCCACACTCTTCACCCTACTTATGTAGACTGATGCCTTCTCTTTTTCAGACCTCCAAAACAGTGAAGAGCTGGTGTTAGAAGCACTGCCTATAGAGCTCTGAAGGAGCTGGAATGGGGCAGAGGGAAGTTTGGAAGATACTATCACTGAAGTGGAGAAGATCTGATGGAGAATGAAAATGGATATCTTTTTATTTCAAAGAACACAGCTACAGAAAAATTGAGAGAATTTTTGAGTAAGCTTCTTAATTATCTCATAAGCAAACACCTTTTTCTGGAAACTAATGTGGCAGAAGTATTTTTTTAAATGAACAAGAGGAAATCATATTGCTTGGGAACAGCAAAATGACATCCTGGTAAATCTCTTGATTAATTCTAAAATGCAAAAGATAACAAAAAGACTTAAAAGCAAGGTTTAGTAGTCTGAAGATATCTCAGTGGAACAGATGAACAGTTAGACATAACAACTTTGGAGAAAACATGATGAGATTAATTTGAAAGATTATCTTGGCATCTCTACCATTAATGCCATCTTCATTACACAATCCCAGAATCAAAGGAAATGAGAAGGCAACATCAATAGGAGATTTAAAGTAAAGCTACTCCTAGGGGATCAAATATTTTATATTTGTCATCTATTCAGAAAAACATGAAAAATACTATTAAATATATTGATTTTATAAAGTCTGGGGCGGGGGGAAAGGTACATTGTGACATTTTGTAAAATAGCCTTGGGTTTTGATGAAAAATTAGGAATCTCAAAATACTTGAAAGATAAAATTAGGTGCTGGAAGCTGAAAAATGTACTATATAGATAAAGAAGGAAATCTCTTCAGTATATCAGTTTAGGAGTACTCCAGGATATATGGTGGCTTCTTTAAAATGACTACTGAAAAAATGGTTTAATAAGAAGATAAAATTTTCAGAATATCACAACTACAGAAGAGTTCCACTATCTTTTTAGATATGTTAATAATTTTGTTATGAAAGAAGATACATAGGATGTGGGGAAAAAAAAGAATTATTGGATTTGGACAAAAGAATTTCAGATCAACAACAGCAACAAGAAGAAACTTATTATTGTAGACTGACAAATTATGTTAGCCACCATCCTGTAAACATAAATATTAGTAAGTTAAAGTAATTGAAATTGCTACAAGCATTAACTGAGAATTATTTGGGGACAGAGTAAATTAAGGCCTTTGGGCAAAGATGGAACGCTTATAATTATTCCTTGGATAATTTCAGTACCAAAAATTAATTGTGAAATACTTTCTCATATAAAAGATTCTTAACAGGTTTTTTCTTGTTTTTACAGATGGAACATTTGAGTAAAACAATTCAATATATTATAAAATTAAGTACCAATTTATATTTGGGTCAGTGAATTTCATTTTTCATAAATTTATAGGAACACAATTGTCCTTTAAATTTTCCATCCCTTCTTCGAGAATACCTTGAAAGAATAAATAGGTTCAAAAGGAAAGATACACTCAAGTATCAATTTCATATGAAATAGGCTGATTTTTTCACTTTCCCTGAAAATTTTTCCACTTTGAGTTTTTCAAGGATCATCACCTCACAAAGGCCACTGAAGACTGTGTTCTTTAACAGAACTAATAATTTGAGACAGTCATACAGACAGAAAAAAGAAAGTTGAAGCGTGTAATGCAATGCTGTACAATACTGACGCCACTGTTTCTCTTACTAAAGCAATCTGAGGACTGATGAACATCAAAATACTGAGTTGTAAGTCATCTCTTTGATATTTTCATGGTTCATTGAAGCCAAAAGAAGCTGTGCACTTCAAAGAGTGAAGTCTGTGCAGTGTCTTTTTTTTCCCACTTTGAGCATATCATATGAGGTTATATTTTACATATTTGCAGTCTGAAAGTTGTTAGCTTATCAATCAGTTTTTAGGCATGACTTGCTGGAAGATGCATTGCTGTAGCAAAGGAGGTAAAGGGGTATAAGCAAACCAAGTCAAGTCATTAGTGTTGCTGTTTTATTCACAACTATTTGCTGTGATAACCTAAGCCTTTTTGTGTGGCTAAATTATAAACAGATGGGCAATGGAAGGAGCATTTCTGGGCATTTACTGAGCAGCCAGAGGAAGGGAAAGCCAATGCAGTGCTCAGAAGGAGTGATCCAGCTAGCAAGTGGCATCTGGCATGTCACCTAGCCATCAAGTTTCCTCCTGCATTAAGGAGGAACTCTTTGCCTGTACTCATTCAGTTATTTAGGCCAATGTGTTTTTTAAAATAGATCTATAATTAGGCCCTAAATCCATACATTTAACTTAAGCAATCGAACTTTCTAAATTCTCATGCACCTGGAAATTTCCACATCAGCTGGCTGGGCTATATTAAGAAGTCAAACGTACCAAGGACTGTTCCCTGGGACTAAAGACAATTGGCATGGAGCAGCCCTCACCCCCATAACTGTGTGACTAGGCTGTCCAGAACAGGGTGGCCTGACCTAAATTGGTTGTTGGGAAAGGTGCCTTACCCATGCTGTTACCCAAACCATGCCTAGGAACTGTTAGAAGGCTGGGCAAAGCCCAGACTTCTCCTAGGGATCATACTTGCAGTTTAATGATACAAAGCATGTTGTCAAGTAACAATAATAAATAATATTAGATTCAGTTAGAGTTTTCTATAATAGTCTGGTATGAAATTAATCTATCAATATGTGTGAAGTCTACAGTTTGCAATAATTATGGAAACAAAATGGACATGTCTGTGAATGAGATGCTGAAATAAAAGAATGGTAGCCAGTCCTTATTTCTGCACTCAGGAATTCTGACTCACACCCTGTTGTGAATTAGCAATGCAAACAAACTTCAAAAGGAAGTACAGATTCCCAAGGTACAGTCACACATGTCCCTCAGGGTGCTAATGTTTGAAGACAAAATACATCACATAGAAGGAGGAGTTGTGTCAGGAAGATGTACATTTTCAAATGCAGTATCACATTCTTGCTTTGAATTATTACGAGCAAAGATGGTGTTGCTTGAGTCACAAAGGAAAACGGTAATAATGTACAAAGCGATAGAAGAAAAGCAACATAAAGTGCCTTGGTGTAATGAATATACACCAAAAATCAAAGGTCATAAAGCACAGAACACTAAAAAAGCATGAAAAACAATGGTTGTAATTAAGCTAAAGACTTGGTTTTGAGAAGCCTAGAAATCAGGGTGATACTGACACTCCATGGAATTGTGGACTCTTTGTAATAAAAATAGGCAAGAATGGCAAGGGTACTTCTAGCAAGCTTAACTTTGGGATATTTTCTCCTACATAGGAGACCCATACATTGAAATGCATGGAAAACTACTGCCCTTTTCACACAAATAACCTGAATAGAGCATGCAGGGGAAAAATCAATAGTATTACCCCTATGATAATTTATTGATGTACTTAATTGTATTGTTTGTTGCCAACACATTATTAGTAACATAAATAAACATGCCAGTGTTTTTTATGTCTATATATACAGCTGTGAAATGTATTAAAGAGTTTATGCTGAGTTACTATTACACTGGTAAAAAGGACAAGATGCTGTGGTAGAATGAATGTTATTTCTTTAGTCTATTTACAAATTACATAAAAAAAGGTATTTTTAAGCAATTCAATTTAAAAACCAGACTGTGTCCCTTTGCCATAAATGAAAATCCCAGCAGAAGCGCTTAAGTGAGCTATTTATAATTTTGCTGGTGCCAACAGAAGCTAGGTTTAGTAGGAGCCATACCATTCCCTGAGGAACAGAGAGAGCTGGCCCTGTGGTTGGTTCAGGAAGAAGCCATGGGTCCATGGAAGAGAGGGGCAGAGGCACAGCCTTGTGCAAGGTGTAAGGGGCCAGAGATGGAAAAGGGCAAAAAATCAGACAGAATTAACAGAGAGATGAAAAATTTCATGCTCTATACATTTATTAGTTTGGTATCAAAGAGGTCTTGCATCAAAATATAAGAATTTGAGGAATGCAGTCCAGATTTCAGGTATCTTTCTTTTGGAACAAGTATTTTAACTGCTATAATGCTGTACAGAAATAAGTCCTTATTTCCCTCCCTGGAATCTAACTGGGCCCTTCAGGGAGCACATACACCCAGATGGGAACCACCTGACCTAGTTTTGGACACTTAACCTCTTGATAATTAGATCTGAGTTAGCTGTCTGGACTATCTTCATAGTGAAGAAACAGTTGTATAGCACCATTCCTCTCAGTTAAAATAAATACTCTTAATAAATAGGTCAAATTAATCACTTCCTAGAAATGTTGTTAATTATAAAGGGAGACCAAGGTGACTAACAGAGACATAGATCATAAACACACAGCATAATTCAGGCTGCAGAGGATCTCAGTAAGTCTCCAGTCAAACCTGCTGCTCACTGAAGTCAGACCAGGTTGCTCAGTGTTGTGTCCAGTCAAGTCTTGACCACCTCCAAGGCCAGAGATGGCAAAACCTCCCTGGACAGCCTGCTTCCCTGCCTGACTGTCCTCGTGTGGAAAAAATTCTTTCTTATGTCCAGCCTGCCTCAGTTCGTGCTTGTCATCTCTTCTCATCTCACCATGCACCACAGGGAAGAACAAGGCTTCACCTTCTTGCTCACCTCCCCACAGGCACTCTTAGGTGAGGGCTTCTATGAGGTGTCCCTGAATTCATGACTTCTTCAGGCCGAACAAGCTCCTGTCCTCAGCGTCTTCTCACAGGCCAGGTGCTGCCCCAACTACTCTGATGATTTTCCACTAAAATCACTTCAATTTCCTGTACTGAGGAGTACAGGAAATTGGATTCAGTACCAACACAGAATGCAGTATTTTCACAACTGTAGAATGTTTTGGGTCGCAAGGGACCCTTAAAGACCAACTCCCCCTGCTGTGGGCAGGGGCATCTTTCACTAAATCATGTTGCTCAAAGCCCCCTCAAGCCTGGCTTTGAACACTTCTAGGGATGGGGCATCATAAATTCTCTGTATAGCCCACCAATCAGTGTGTGCAGCAGGAAGGGGCTAAACATGGGGAAAAACAAGGGACTTGAGGATTACATGATGGCAGGAAAAGCCTCAAACCAACAAGTGTTTCTCCTTAGGATAAGACCTAACCATCCATGTAAATCTGTGTCTGTGTCTAGCCTGACCTGCTGGGGTCATGCTGTGCAGTCTTGAATCCCAGGTAAAACAGACATGGAGGCACTGTGAGTCTCTGGTTTTTGTCTAGTCTCAGTACCTCTTTCTTTCCCTCACAGATGAATAGGAAATCAATGCCACAATCTGCCTGTGCCTTGTAGCTGGCTGTGCATCTTCCCTGACAAATATGAAAATATTCCTGTGTTTGATAATGCAAACATTATCGTTGTGGTCACACACTGCTCAAGAAGTGAAAATGGTTGATCCAGTTTGGTCAGAAAAAAGAAATCCCCTAGTACTGACTCCAGTTCTGTGTCATAGCCACTTCCAGCTAGGAATCAACTGCTACTCATAACCAGGGAACCTGGACCACTCCTCAGCCAAATGATGGACAGACTTGTCTCACACAGAAATTGTGAAACAATTTAGGTTTCCTTGGATAACTTTGGCCAAGTGCTGCTCCTCACTTGGAAAATGGGGCTAATACTGGTATCTTCTGCTTAGCTTTTAAACTTTTCTTCTACAATCTTTTCCTATGCATTGGCATTCTGACTTCTCCGTTGTCAGCTGTAATTTGTAGGTATTTCAAAAAATAGGAACAGTCAAGTAGAGAAACAGCAACGTAGCATTTGGCCATTGAAACAACAGTGTTTTAATACTCAAGATGAAAAGCTGACTAAAGCAAAAAAACCCAACCATACAGTATATCACTATTTTGAATGGTTGCAAGAATCGTTTTCTGATCCATTGGTCCGTTATACCAGGACCACGACCTTGGATTTGCCTCACCACTACAGGCTTGCCTGGAGATCACTGGATGGTGGCTGACCTTGATAGTTTGTCCCAGACACAATACCCACACACTGATCTGACTTCCCTTGACCCCAGACCTGCCTCATCCCCATGGACGTCTGATTGCCAGGATGGCTGGCTGACCTGGTTCCCATCACCACCTCTGCTCCTTTCCCCTTGTTTGGGTGATGGGAATTGCTGCCCTGCCAGCCCCTCCATCACTCCCAGCTGCCAGCCCCACTGCCCTTGTAGACTATCCCAGGGCTGCTGCTTCCTGGCAGAGCCTAGCTGTAAAGCAGGCAGCACACACAGCTGTACATTGAGCACCAGGAGAGGCAGACGGATAATTTCATTATAGGTTGCACTGCTGATATTCATGGAAGCACTTGTAATGTTATGAACCAAATAACCCTTCTTCCTCATCCAACTCTCTTCTTACAACCCTCTGTCTCTCTTCCCCCACTATGGCCTTGTACTTTACTGCTTTGTGTACGCCTCAAAGTATCAGTAGCTAATGTTTTGGATCATGTTTAGGCATGAACACAGCTACTTTCTATGTATTTGCACAAACACAAACATGCATTTGAGGCTCAATAAATAACAGAGAAATAAGACCTCTACCAACTAGAAGATGTCAGAATTAAAGTGTAAAAAGGCCAAGGGTAGACAGTATATCTGGCCAACAACTTTTTTATTGTCTAACTGTATGAAAGTCCTTTATCTTCTCTTCCTGTTCATTACCCTGTAGTAGAACAATTATCCAATATATATTGGATTATTTTGGCTACATAGATATTGGGCTATATATAGCCCAAATCATCTTGGGCTACAACCTTGAGAAAATCAATAGAAATGTCTGCAGGGTTTTTTCTTAGTGCTAAGACGTTACTTCTTTAATTTTACTTATTAAAATGGTTTTTGTGTGTGTGTATGTGTGGGGAAATTAACTATACTCCACTTAAGTTATAGTTTATTCACTTCATAATTTTTGCCAAAGAAAAATAAGATTATCTCTTCCAAAGTAATTTCATGCCCTTAGCTGAAGCTGCCCACTGATTCCATATAAAAATTGACTATAATGGGGCCATACATTAATTAATTTAACTCATTTAAGTCTGGCTGGACTTCAAAGCCAGCTGGTATCTTCCTCACATGGCTTAGCTGAGACCTCCTCAGTCAGCAGAGCTGGGTCTTCCTCTTGCTTCCTCCTAATCTGACATTGTATCTATCCACAGGCTTTCAACACCCTCTTGAATAAATAGTGAGGAGCACTGTTTTTTAAACCAACAAGATCATAATAAATGTTGTCAGGAGTCAGATTCTGGAGCTGAAAGATATCCCTTTCTGTGTATCTGTGTCTATGCTTTCATTGAAAACAAATTTAAAGGACTTATTTCTCTAGAAGTGCTGTTGCAACCTGTGACTGCATTATTATCAATACATTTAAAACTTCTGATATAATTTTATGTGTGAGTTTTGCTAAAGCTATTTGAACATTAAGGAAACTTCCCTGCCTGACCATCCAGGAATCACTCTGGCAGTCACAGTCCCACCACCTGAGACAGTCACTGCTGGGACCGAGGTCCCTTCACAGTGGGTGGCTCCAGGGGGCTGACAGCTGCCCATCTTGATGCCCTACACATCCCACTCTCACACAGTCAGACCAGGTTTCCATTCTAGCTCAACCCTAGGATTTCCATAGCAGAATCTCAGACACCTGGAACCTTAAAATAATTTGATCATGGTGTAATCACAGAATAATTACACAGAATTCTGTGTAATCACAGAAACAGCTGCACCCCGAGCTACTGGCACTGAATGCATTCCTCAACATGAGTATCAAAGGAATTTCTATCCCTCATTTCTTGATTACAGATCAACATGGAAATATAAAAAGGATATAGCAAACAAATAAGTTATTATTTATAAAACGTTCTCATGTCTCTAATTCCATGGCCTAAATTTTAAAATGCCATCAGTTATTTTGAATGAATTTTGGGAACCTCACCTGAATTATAAATGTCCCTGGTTTTGATAAAATGCTACAATCAGAAGTACTAAGCAATCACCCTCTGAACATCTGTCCCTTTTCAAGTATCTCAGATGGAAAATTGAAATTTAAATACTTGAAACCACAGGCTGATATTTGTAAATGTAAGATAAATATAGAAGAAATCCTGTTACTGTTCAATTTTTTCCTAAAATTGATTGACTTATGTAGGGACAGTAGAGTACAAATTCTTAATGTAATAGTTGCTCAACAAACAAGACACATTTTTGTTGGTTTTTTTTGTTTTTAATCAAGGCATAATATTAAGAAGTTTAACTATCATTTTCCCTTTAATTTCCTTTTCTTGTCATCCCACTTGCTCCATTCAAAGCTCTGTCTATTGGTTTGTTTACATATACTTAATTAGATTAAACTAACCCACATGTATCTTAGTATATTTATAGGATATATCATTCCCTCATGGATACCCTTTGCTGGTGACAGTAGTTTCTATTTTTAGTTGAACAACATATTTACTGGTGCAAGTGTTTGGCTTTGGATTTGTAACACAGTCAAGGTTTATTGAGCCAACAATTTTGTGGACATATTAATATAGCTGATAATGAAGATCCAAATACTTGTGTACAAATCCTGTTTATTTTTACATTTCCAAGAATTATATATCTAAAATTCTGTCAGCTTCACTCCTCTGAATGTGTATAGGATTGTGTTTTTTTTAAATTGAAACACAGCAAATACATACATACATAAGAAAAAAAAAAAGGAAAAAAAAGAAGAGGAAGAAGGGCAAATACCAATATCCAGTTCTTTTTTTTTTTTCAAAACCTGAAAGAAATTTCATTTCACTACATTTTATTACATTTCATTTAATTTAATTTCATATCATATAATTTCACTGCAGGTAGCCCTTACCATTAGCCGAAAACATTCCTAAAAAGGCTTGTTTAGAGGAGAAGGGTCTCTCAGTGGAACTGTCTCCTATGAGTATTTTGGGAGAGATCTCCCTCTAGTGGGAAAAGAGAAGAGTTTTTGGAAGAGGTTCTGTCACACCACATGACAGATATGCACGATGGGTCGATGCTGTAATACGGGAAGAGAAAAGAAAAAAAAGGCATTTTGCTAACAATCAGAAGTTAGATCCAGGAAAAACATTATTGTGGACCAAGTCAGAGTGTTTTATAGAACTGTATAAAAAGTGATTATCATCTTCCACCTTTCCCAAAGGGAAAAAAAAAAAACAAACAACAAAACCAACAAAAAACCCCAAACAAAACCAGTTCTCTTATATCAGATTGCTGCATCTTTTATATATAAATATATCTGAAAATCTTTCAGAAATTTGCATGAACAGCAGGTAGAAAATCCTTGCATATTTATTGATTATTCTAGGAAGTAGTCCAGTTTCAGATTAGCTTCTGAGAAAATTCTGTGTTCTTGTTGTATCAGCATTTAACATATAAGCCTAACTAAAAACCAGAAAAACTGTCTCAACTGTCTTCCCTTCATCCACTGTGATTCATCAATTCTGATAAGCTTCATCCATTTTGATAAGCTATACCTTCCTCAGAGGCCGCAGAAGAAAATGTAAACATACTCTGGGAAAGGTGTTAAAAATGGAAAACCTTCATTTACTTTGTACTGCTATACCAGCTATTCACTACAACCCTTTGAGCCCTGTCATTCAGCCAGTTCTTTACCCAGTGCACCATGTACTGCTCATTCCACAACTGGATAACTTGTCCAGAAGGATGCTGTGAGGGACAGTATCCAAAGCCTTACTAAAATCTAGACATCTACATCCACTGCATTCTCTTCTTCCATGAGGTGGATGATCTTGTCGTAAAATGATATCAAATTATAGTTATTTAGGAATTTCTCTTTGTCAGCCCACGTAGATTGTGACTGATGATTACTGTTCTTTAAATGCCTTTCAGTAGTACCCAGCATAATCTTCTACATTATTTTACAGAAACTGAGGGTAGAATAAAATGTCTCTAATTTCCTGGGCCTCCTCTCACTCTTTTTGTGGCTGGGAATAACACTGGCCAATTTCCAGTCAGTAGAGACAACCCCTGACACCCAATACCTTTGGTAGATGATCAAGAGAGGTTGTGCCCTAACATCCACCTTCAGAACTCTGGGATGAATCCCATCAGGACCCATGGACTTGTGAATGTTCTGTTGATACAGCTGGTCTCTTGCTATTCTGGTGTCCACAAATGGAGAACCACTGTTCCTGCAGCCCTGTGACTCAGTGACTTGGCACCCCAAGGCTTATCAGTAATACTAAAGACTAACTCAAAAGAAGCATTAAATGCTTCTGCCTTTCCTTCATCACCATGTGTCAGGTGACCAGCTTCATCAGGTATTGGTTCAGTATTTTCTTTAGACCTCTTCTTGCGGTCAACATATTTTAAAAAACCCTTTTTATTGTCTTGACATAACACTGACCAGTTTCAATTCTTGGCCTTTTGTATTTTCTCTCTACAGAGGAGAACTACAGCTCTATGATCCACCTGTGAAGTCTGACCTTGCTTCCAGGGCACATACAATTTCTTCTTCCACCCAAGTGACAAAAGCAGTTCCCTGTTCAGCTAAAATGGTCTTCTGTCCCACTTGCTTGACTCACAGTACCAAGGCATTGCCTGCTCAGGGGCTTGTACAAAGTGGTTCTTTAAAAGTGACTTGCTCTCATAGAAAGCCCTAACTCCTCAAAGGGCAGGGCACTGTAAACTGGCTCCCTCAGCAACTTAAGGCTTGCTCTATTCTAGTCCAGGATAGCGACTCCACTGATCTTTTTTCTCATTACACCGAAAATTTTAAACTCCACCACTTTGTGATCAGTGAGGCCAGATGATTACCATTTGTATTACTATACCTACCACCACTTCTCCTATGAGTCCTCTATACACAGATAAGAGGTGGTAAGATCTTATCTGTTGAGTATATAAGGAGCCATGGGGAGACACAGAGAGCGTTGAAGTGACCTGTCCTGTTGCCTCGTGTAGTCTGAGCGAGAAGCCAGCCCCCTGCTCCCTGAGCACCCGGGACAGAGAGCCTGTGGCCCTGATGACAGAGCTGGCCATCAGGACAACTGCAGCCTTCACTCGGGCATTGCCTGACACGTAAACTGTCCTCCTCGTAATGCTGTCAATGCTCTCTGGACACAGATCTCAAACCAAAGACAGAAGAGTGAATCTTTTTTCAGTAGTATAAAGCCATCACACAGATTATGTATTTTAATTTTATTCAGGGAATTCTTTAAAAAGCTTCACCCAAGTCCTGCTACAGGAAAGCAATGCAACTCTTGTATATCAACTGCTTAAGTAGTAGAAATGATTATCAGGGTGAAACAAGGCACTTGTGGATGGTTTTCTCTCTAAATTCAGGAACATCTAAGTGGTATGAGAAATTATAACTGAGAAATCTAAGAAATTATGACAGAGGTGAGATATGGGAAGTTCTAACAATTGCTATTAAAAAGTTGGAGAGAATTTACGTACCCTTTGTGTCTTGAAAAGAATGCTTTTAATACCTGAAAATTACTGAGTAAACATATGATCTGAAGTTAGACTAAAACTATAAAAACACACTGAAAGACACTGTCTAATATTAGACTGCAGTGAATCAAGTTTTTCTCCTATACTTGGATTCTAGTAAACCTCACCTTCCTCGATGTCTGCAGAAGAAAATGCAAAAATACTCCTTAAAATTTTTTAAAATGTTAAAATAGCATACCAGCCATTCATAAAATTGCAAACAGATTTTCTTGCTCTTTTTTTTGCTTTATAGGAATTGAGGAAAATATCCAGTGTTTAATTACCCTAATTAAATATTATTCAAACACTTGGGAGAAAAAAAAAAAAAAGAAGAAAAAGAGGATTCCACAATGTCTCCTCTTACAACAAGTTTAGTGATTTTCCTCTGGAAATAATCCAAGCTGCCTATAAAGGCATGACCGAGAAGCGGCAATGTCAGTGCTCCCTCTCCTGGCTCTGCAGCAACATTGACCTGGGCAAATCCTAACCAGGCTGACTTTAGGGCTGAGGCCTGCGCACAACAGAAAAAACAGAAATGTAAACACTGCACTGCTTCAGCTTCTTCACTGAGAGAAACTAAAACTTGCTTCAAATGGAAATAAATGTTATTTTAAAAATATTTTATTTCCAAGCTTCTTGAAAGTTTTTTCCAAGATCTGACCGTTAAAAAATATAAAAATGCCTTGCACAAGGGACAACAGCACTTATCCCAATATTTTTCATGCTGCATTTTTAAGAATAGTTAGTTACAGACATCCTGATCTCCATGGTGGGTAATCTGAAATCTTTAAAATAATAGTTTATCTAATAAATTGTTCACAAAGAAGATTTAAATAACCTTTTTAATGCTAATATTAGATCCTTTTTAATTGTGTAACTGTAAACCCAGTAGCTCCCCAAAACCAAACAGTACCAGAAATAAAAAGTAGACAGCTTCATCCTCTCAGGAGCAATTTATTTGTATATTTCTGTAGGACAAACTCATAGAACCAAGACTTTGTCACTTCACCGTACGTGATTAAGTGTAGCCTACTATGAAGAAGAGTAGGTGGAGTGAACAATACAACTTTCACCTCAAATATGACAGAAGGTATCCTTTAAAATTCTTTGCAGTGGTTCTACTACATTTAACACAGAGCTCTTACATCTGTGGTATGAAGCCATCCTTGCTGAATTAGCCAAGTGGCATCTCAGGGCAATTTTTAACAATGGCTGGGTTTTTTTCAGTTTTAACTCATAAAATTTTTTATTTATAATTGAAAATAAATTAGTGGTTTCAAGATAAATGGATAAAGTACATTCTGGCACTTGAGATTACTTTTTCAATATACTACAATTCGATTATGATATCTGAGCCATCTCAGAAGCAATGAGGTTCATACTGTGACTCAGGAATGCTTTCTCTCCAGCACGGTGTCCTCTACACAAAAACTATGGGAAACAATATTTCTCTTCTCTTGTTCAATTTAATAGGAAGGTGACCTGGGCATGAGGGGTAGCAGGAAGGACAAAATAAAGATCCTGCTTGTTCCTCCTATGTTTTTTGTATTATTAACATCTGAAATGGAAAGGATGCAATATCTTTTTTTTTTTTTTGCACAAGATTTGCAAAGCAAAATACACTAGACAGCACAAAGCAAAAATCTGCCACTCCAGCTATCAACAGTCCACATGCTGTGTAGTGTGACCCCAAAACTGTAGGCTTACGGCCAAAAATGGGACAGAGCATTAGGTGGTGTCTAAGACACACTGTAGACAGGACTTTGGAAATAACATTTGGGATGGACCGACTTAATTACTAGGGAGGCAGCCTCCCTTTCCTAGCAGTAAATCCTACCCACAGCGTGCGGTCTTCACGACATGACAGCTGAGACTGCAGCCCCACCAGCAGCGTCATCCTTGCCTCCAGCCTCAGCCCCTCCTTCACGGCAGCTTGCCCGAGGGAACTGGGGAATGCAGGCAGCCTCTTACCCCACACACAGGCGTAAATTCAGGTGTGGCTCTGCCCCATAATCATTTGCTCGCGCAAACCAGGATGACACAGTAGCTTGAGTCTCCATTAAAAAGATTTCTGGAAGAAGTTCTGCTGGTTGGTGTCATAGGGGCACAGCTATGAGCTGTGTCTTTCTCTTCCTGCTACTCTGCAACTTGGGAAGAAAAGGAAGGAGGTATTAATTACACCCTGGCCCCTTTTCCAGTCATCCTTCCCATAGGCACAATTTGCTGCCATTGGCAAAGTGGAGCAATCCTGTCTCTGTGCTAGTACAAGTTACCAAGCAAGTCCACAACAAGCTACCCCTGCATTAGTACAAAGTAATGAGGTTCTACACCACCAGCATCTTGACTTACAAAACCAACAGTTTCTACTTTTCAAAACACAAGGCCATTTAGAGATACACAATACAGACTTAGCATAGACTGACTTCAAAGTGTGATGTCTTCTGATACGTATAAACTAAATATCCCACTACTGGTCTCTATATTTAAACAGTAATTAAAACCCCAGAATTTGTAGGTTTGATTTCTGACGGTAGCAACTAGTTACAACTTTGGCTTCCAAGAAAACCTGTTGAACAACTGTTAGGTCAGTTCAAAAATGCAATACTCTATTCTATGATTTGCAATCTGAGGCTGATTGCTACATGTACCAGCTATGAATACTTCAAACACTTGTGGCTTTGGGACACTCTGCACAAAGCCTTTCATAGAATTGTAGGGTGGTTTAGGTTGGAAGGGACCTCTGGAGTCCTCCCCTGCTCAGCAGGGCCACGTAGACTCCTTTTCTCCACCTATGTCACCTATCTGCTTCCTGCAGCAAGAAAAAGCAGAAGAGATATATAATCCCAAAGTTTAGGTCTGCTGTATAGAAAGACTATGGACAAGGAAGTTGTCTAATGTCCACAGCTTATTTAATAATTAAATTTTTGGTTTCAAGGTTAGAGGAAGACATTTACATCTTACAGACCATCTGCTCTGAGAGTTTTACAGGCCCCGTTTTTTAAGTGGCAATGGCTCTGTTTGGTTAAATTCACCATGTAGCAGTCAACAGTACAAAAGCAAAGGACTAAACATTCATATAAATATTGATCTTTTTGGACCACAGTCAAGAAAGAGTATTACAAAGCTGACCTGCTCTGTGATACCTGTGGAAGCACTAGTAGGTGCATTCGTGGGGAATGGCAGAAGTGCTTCAGCTTTCAGATGCTCAAGAACTGATAAACATTTCCTATTTGTGAAGGATGGAAGGGCGACTCTTCAGGTCTGGATCAATTCCGTGACATGATCCTCAAAACTCATATTGATGCCTCCTGAAATGAAACTGTCAAGGAGCATCAGGAGTAACATCATTTGACACTTTTAGACAGAGTAAAGACAGTACATGTACAGATACATGTCTATATAGCAACCAATGGCAAACCCCAAAACTCAACCTAAGTACAAACTAAAAATCTGAACAACATACAAAAATGGTTCAGTTCCATCAATCCATCTTGATGCCATCCAGTTTCATCAGCCCTGCTTTTTTAGACTGTGTGTTGATGCTAGGGGCTGTATGGGCTGCAGGGAAATGGAACTCTTGATCTCCAGATCATACACTCTGATATATCTGAGGTCTATAATGATGAAATGCTTTTTCTGGGAGACACTAGGAGCCCCGAGTCTGGAACGGGTGTATTATACTGTCCTGGGTTGCATTGTGTTTTATTACCATCTACCTGAACTGTTGACACCAGGTGGGTGGTGTTGCTTGCCTCCACCCTCCAGACTATCTTCTGTTAATGGGTTTTGCCACATGACTCACAGATACCCCGTTCGGACAATATTGTGTTAATGGCCAATCAAGGCCTTACCACATGACTGGCAACACTGCATCATCCCATTGTGGGATGCTCCGCCCAGAGGGAGGAACCGAGCATTCCATCCTGGATATAATCAGAGATTTCGAGCACCACGAGCAGCCTTTCCACTGGATTCCCAGAGGATGAGAGCAACACAGCCATCGCTGGACATTCTGAGACCAGACTCAGGATCACTGCTTTCAACAGGACCACTTCATTCGGACTGCTACCAACACCCTGCCCGCCAGGGTGTCAGGTTACATTTTGACTCTGTCAGTGGGGTTTTTTTTTTNCCTGCCCGACAGGGTGTCAGGTTGTATTCTGACTTTGTCAGTGGTTTTTTTGTATTTTTTGCATTTTTGCATTTATTTTTACCTTTTTTTTCTTCGGCCTATTAAATCGTATTTTCTGACTTGGAGTCTCTCACTGGTTTGTTTTCAAACCTTGACATATACCTGCTGTGCAAAACCAGAATCACATTTAACACCAGAAAAAAACCTCCAGTCAGAGATGAATGTTTAAATACAATTACAAATGAAATTGCATTTTCCTTAATAAAAAGGTAAAGCATTAGAAGTACAGATTGAAGAATTTTGTAATGACGTAGACCAGTCTGGTTTGTCTTCAAAAGAAAATTAAACTCACTTAAAAACCAAAAAAACCAAGCCAAACAAAAACAACCAAACCATACACACAAACAAATAAAAAAGAATAATAGTTAACCTTTTTTTTCTGTATGACAGAAACACTGGCTAATGAAGGTAGGGTAGGTTTGGCAAAAAGATGGATGATGTGCCTAAAATTATTCTCTTTTACAACTATTTTTTGTATTTAGAAAAAAAAAAAGGGACAAATCTGAGTTAAAAAAAGTGAAGAAAATATCTATGGACAGTTAAGAAAATGTCAGCTTTCAAAGAAAAATCTTTAACACTTAAAAATTGCAGCTTTACACATTGACAAAGATTGTTTATGAGCACGAGTTCAATGGCTTTGGAGAGGAGTCAGTGAAAATAAAATCTCAAGAAATGTCAGGAAGGATCAAGCTCTCTTAACTTCACTGGCCACATTCAGCTCTCACGTTAGCAGGTGATCCAATAAAAATGTGGATAAATACAACCCATTGTTTTTAGACATCAAAGGTCAATACATTGTGTTAGATAAGATTACTGTAAACTCAGTGTACTCCAAACCTATGAACTTTGGGATTTATTATACATGAAAACATCTATACTACTCTGAAGGACTTAACAAAGGTTTCATATGCCAAAAGGGCTGTTAGGAGTCTGTGATGCACTAATAAGTAAGAGAATCAGATTTGCGTTACTTTATTTGCATAACAGTTTATTTTTAATTTGAGTTCGTTGATGTTAAACTGCAACATTTACATTAATCCACAGAATATAGATGTCAATTTTCACAGTTTTGAAATTATTATTTAGTTTTAGTATTTAGTTCCTATTACATTTTTGAAAGCCATAGGTCATATATATGATACAGATTATCACTATCATATATCAGCTGTAACTGATTTTTTAAATGAAGGTGTTAAATTGTTGAAACCTAAAGACAGCTGTTCAACGTGTTCTTTTGTTGCTTTCCAATCTTTTCAAAGATTCATTGTCCCTTGTTATCTTCTTCAGGGCTTTTTTGTACAGGCAGGGATGAAATTTAGGGTCTGTATTTTTTCCCCTTGGACTGTTTGTGAATTTTACATGGAACAGCTACAGGAGAAATAAAAACTTACTTGTCTCACAGAATTATGACATCGTACAAGTTAATTATTACTTTGACCCTTTGTACACCTTCTCCATTATGTTGCATTAAATGAAACATGATCTTTATGATTTTTTTTCAGTTAAAATACTGACTGCACATGTGAATGAAGTTTGAGTTAAGTAAAAGCTATTCCTTTTTTTGTGTGTTTTAAAACTTGCTTTTAAGAACCTAAAGATTTTATATCTTAAGTAGAAACCACCTTATATATAGAAGACACTTTATTTTTCAGAGGAAATTATTTCCTCAGATATAATAGTTTTATTCTGTACTCCTCTAATTCCAGCTGTGAAATGAAATGAACATTGCCCAAAAGATGCTACTAAACATTGCAGTCACTTCTGAAGATGTGGGATGTAAATATTTATAAGGCTTTTAATATTTCAAGTCTGCAAACTCTAGAACTGGGAATGCCAGCAGCATTTATTTATTTATTTATTTATTACAGTTACTCTGAATATAGGCACATAAGCGGTAACAGCACACTTCCATAAACACAGAAATTTTCAAAAATTACCACATGCAGACAAGTCTTATCCAGTGCATAAAATGTATTTGTGAAAACCTTTTTGTGATCACTAATTTCATTTAGTTACAGCACTGTGCTTCCAAATGGCTGAAAAAGCAGTTTAGAAAATGAAATATCAAACACAGAAAAGTTGCTACTGTGATTATGTCCATACATTTACGTGGGGAAGCCTTAGAGGCTGTGTTTTCTTGCTGGCTGTTGTATATCCAAGGATCAAAGGTAGTTACAAAGATGAGAGTGGACTGATGCAGTGCTTGTCTGAATTATTTCCACTAAACACTGGCTTTTGCAAAGGATTAAGGGACAGATCCAAAACCAAATTAAGATTCTTATCATAATGCCTAATCCCTGTGTGCCTGTCCCTTCAGAGACACATCAGAATCCCAAGCTTAGCGATGTTTTTTACGTGTTCATGAGGAGTTAACTTACAAGTTGGTGACTGTGAGTCAAGGATTTTTTACATGTTTATAGAACAGTCTCCAGAAAATTTCAGGCTCTGGTGATTTTCTGTCTACTGACTGGATGTGCTGTTCATTCTCCACTGTGCAGAGAAACCAAAGTATATCTTGTAACTGGGAAAGCACCTCACCAAGGTACCTACTAAACTGACAGTTTATTTGGTTGGTTTGCTACACTCTCCAGTCTTCGACAAACTTTCAAGGATGATAATCAAGCCACAAATAATTGCGTGCAGGCAGCCTTAGCCTCCTTCAGCTCTCATTTGGCTATCTTAGTGACAGTGAATCACTTGAAGCTCCTCTCCCTCTGAGAACACCAAGCGGGCAGCTCAGGATTCATCCCGAGAAAGGCTGAGTGAATGATTTCCTTGAAAGACTTGCCTTTGTGCACTGCCTGTGCACAACGCCTGGCTCGGGAGCTCAGGTGCGATGCAGATCTTTCGAAAGCCCAGATCAATCTGACTGAGGGACATTGAGCCGGGACATTTTCTTTCAGAGCTCGGGTACCAGCGAAAGCAGCATGTCCGTAGCTCTCCGTGGGAAGGCGCCGCGCTGGTGGGCACAGGTGTGCAGGGAGCTGTTCCATATTTCCATGTGCTCCCACCGCCGCAGCCCGTCGGGATGTCCGAGCAGCGGCGTGGGCTGGGCTCCCCCGCCAGGTTCACCCCGAGCAGCTGGGACCCCCCGCTTTAGGAAGATACAGAACTTTTTGGTCCCAGCTTTCCTTAAAAAAAACCCAACCAACCAACCAACCAAAACAAAAAAACCAAAAAAACAAACAAAAAAACCAACCAAAAAACAACCCACCAAAAAAACTCCAACAACAGCCCGGATGTTTTTCTTCTTCCTGTCAGTGGCAAACATTTCAGGGAGTTTGCGTGTCTGGAGCCGAGGGAGTACCGGCTGTGCCTCCCTTCCTGCTTCTCCAGGGTGCGGTTCCTTATGGCCGCTCCCGGCTGCCCGGGAGACTGGGGGGCTGCTGGTGGGAGGGCGGAGACGGGCGGCAGCTGTGTCCAGTTGAGGGTTTATTACAAGGAATAACCCCGAGCCCCAGTACAGATTGAGGGTGACCTGCTAGAAAGCAGCTCTGCTGAGGAAGGCCTGAGGGTCCTGATGGACAATAAGCTGTCCATGAGCAGCATTGTGCCCTGGTCGCCAAAAAGCCAGTGGTAACCTGGGATGCATCAGGAAAGCATTGCCAGTAGGTTGTGGGAGATGATCCTGCACCTCTGCTCAGCCCTGGTGAGGCCACACCTGAAGTGTGTGTTCTGGGCTCTCCGGTCAAGAGAGACATGGAGCTCCTGGAGCAGGTCCAGCAGATGCTGTGGCCTGTTCAGTCTCAGGGAGAGACAACTGAGAGCGGGTCTCATCAATCTCTGTAAGCACCTGAAGGGAGGGTACTGTTAAAAACGAAGTCAGTCACCTGCTAAATTTAAAGGTTTTTAATAAAGAAGAACAATAAGGGACAAAAGATAGAGTAAAAGGATTACAGCATCCAGGTGATGCTGGGTACCCTTGGCACAGAACCAAGAGCACAACTGCCTAGAGTTATTGCTTCCTAAAACTGAAGTAATCACATCTGTGCTTATCTAGTTAAGCTTATAGTCTGTTAATAGCATTTCAACATATCTTTGGTTAGCTATTTTTCAACTATTTCTAGGGTAAAACAAAAGAAAAAGCATTTAATAATGATTACATTTCTACAACGTAAGGGTTAATACCATACACATAACATTCATTATTTGCGAAAAGCCAACACAATAATATGTATTTATAACAGTGCCAAGGGGATGGAGCCAGGCTGTTCTCGGTGGTGATGAGCAATAGGACAAGAGGCAATGGGCAGAGACTGATGCAAAGGAAGTTTCACCTGAGTCTGAGGAAAAACTTCTTGACTGTGCAGATGACCATGCATAAGAACAGATTGTCCACAGAGGTTGTGTCCCTCAATGGAGTTTTTGAAGAACTATCTGGAAGCAGCCCTGTTCTATTTGTTCTAGGATGACCCTGCCTGAGCAGGGAGGTTGGGGCAGATGACCCACTGCGGTCCCTTCCAACCTCACCCATTCTATGACTCTGTGATCATATTAGGAAAGGCTATCAGCGTTTCCAGGAAACAAAACAAGTACATGCGCATTTTAAACACCACTCGGGAACACACAATGGCATTTCTTTTGCCACTAGATCACTGCTCGGTCCAGCCA
>VZRO01001441.1:540439-583539 GCA_013397915.1 Daphoenositta chrysoptera | reverse complement strand
AGGCGGGGGGGCCGGGCCGCTCTGGATGGTGGTTAAAATGATCATAGAAAACTTCGAGGCGCTGAAATCCTGGCTCAGCAAAACCTTGGAGCCCATGTGAGTAACCGCGACCCTTCCTTGCCCTCTCACCCCCTCGAGATAAACCTTCCCCTTGCAGAAGATGGGGATCCGCAGGGCGGGAAACGCGGTGCCGGAGAGTCCCGGGCGGGCATCCCGGGAGATGCCCTCTCAGCGCCCTTCTTCCCCGGCCGCCTTGTGTGAGGGGCTGCGTCGCTCTCCCGCTCTCCCGCGGCCGTCCTCGGCCGGGAGGTAGGACCAGCTCCCTCCGGAGGATGCAGCTTCCCCCCCTAGCGACCGCGTTCCTCCTGCCTTTGTAGCCCAGGGAGAGCGGGAGACGCTGCGTGTGCGGCGCGCTGTGCCCCGCGCTCAGCCCCGGGCAGGCCCCGGTAGTGAGCACGGCCCGCCGCCCTCTCCGGGGACCCGCTCCGGAGAGCTCGGGTGCCGCTGGGACGTCTGGACCCGCTGGGTCCTGGGATCTTCCCAGCAGCGTTTCCTACAGACTCGTCGCACATCATTCTTGGTTATTGTGAATACGTGACGCTCTTTGGTTTCCCTTCCCCGAAATAACAATTGCATTAGTAGAGGACTTGGGAGTATGAGCCCCAGAGAATAATTTACCTGGTTGTGAATACCTGCGTGGCCTCTAAGCATAACATTCGTGTGAGTAAGTGAGGCTCTTCTGCAAATACGTCTTCCTTCTCTGAATAGTATTTTAGTGGAACTGAGGTGGGAACTTAGTTTTAAAGGTTTATCTTTTGGAAGTATGGTGTCTGTAGATCAAAGGGTACACTTTTCTTGTCATTCTGAGCCACTGTTTTAACATGTCTGAATTAAATTGCTGGAGTTTGATTTGAATCAAATGAACTAGAACTTCCGAATTCACTCTGGTGTTAACTTTTGCGCTGAGGTGTTTGCCCACTGTAGGTTTTACTCTTGACGAGTAAAAATGCGGGAGGGGGAGAGAGGGGAAGTTTGGTTTATGGCTTCCATAGCCATTAGTTAAGTATATGTATGTACAGATACAGTTTGTAGGGCTTATGCTGAAATAACTTGGTATTATATGCCAGGATATTGTTAGGAGAGCTTCACTTGGGTTGTTCTTTTGTTTGTTTGGGGCTTTTTTTTTTTTTTCTGAGGGAGGGGGGAGGTAGTGGTGCTCCTTTATTGCATAGGGTCTAATCCAGACCACATTGAAATAGATGAACCATGAATTTACTTTCAGTGGACTTTCAATTAGGCCCGCAGCAAATGACACTGTCTTTGTTACAAAAGGTTTGACGTTTAAAATTTTATTTTGGGGGAAAAGGATCATCACCTTGTAAAGCTGTAGTTTGGGGAAGGTGAATTACTTTTTCTATTAGGTCAATATAATGCAATATTCAAATAACATAGCATGTTGTGTTTTGGGGTAATAGACTTCCCTAGTCCTCTGCTGCATAATGCTCACTATTAGTTTCTGTATACTTTCTTGTATGAATATTTTGTTAATGGAAATCAGCAGTTCGATGTCAGTATTTTAAAATGTGCTGGTTAAGAGGCTTGTAACAGACTCAGGTTGGTCCGTGTTTCTTTGTTTGAATATTAAACCATGAGATCTCCTAGCAATAGTCAGCAGTTAAAGGGTGAAATTGAGATTTTCAGCTTTTGTGATCAATGCGATTTTCTGCTTTTTTTCACAAAGAGGACCAGCATGTATCTGTTAGGTTAAATGTGGTGTGTGAGCAGATCAAATGTGGTTGTCGTTCTGGAAAACTATGGAGAGCTAGGGAGATGCTGGTCTGAAGGATGTTGACTTCTCTGAATTTTTTGCTTTGGGAGAAAACAAACCTGCAAGGACTGTCATTCAGTTTTCTGCAGTGTCCTGTGTAACTGCATTGTTGAATAGATATTGGAATTGGTGGAGATGTATTGTCTTTTCTTAGCAGTCAAATATTCTTGGAGGTGCTTTTGGTGTCCGCTATCTGAAATGTGTGACTACAGCCATAGCTTCTGGCTGTATGAAAATTTCAGCGTGCAGCTACTTCTGAGGAAGTAACTGTTGCAGTACTAGTACAGTGAGGTTCTAAGTGCTGATCCTCTGGAGGTGTTGCTGTAGTTAAAAAATTATTTTTGACTTGTCTTTTAATGAAACAAAAGTGCCAAGTGTTTTTGTCTGGTGGCTCTCTCAGAAACCTTTAGCTGCAAGATATGTAGCTTAACCTCCTAACTACACTAAGAAAACCACTGGGTGGTTTTAAGGGGAGAAGTGCATTTAAGAAGAAATGTGAATAAATTTTATACAAACGCGTATAGATCTATATTTATATGCTAGAGCTAAGTAGTTAGAACATGCTGCACTTTACAAGTTGCCCTTTCTAAGCAGATAGCATTTTTTAATCAGGATGTATAACTTATTCCAAAGGCCATAATACATGTACTTCTGAAACATAATGTTTCAGAATTAAAATATAGCAATAGCCACAAAAATTGTGTCATTTTATCTTTAAACCATTCTAAAAATGCTAACTTCTTAGTATAATGAAACAAGTGTGTTACATAATTATATAGACTGGACATGATTCAGTTGTTGGATTGCTTTCACGTGGAGTCTCTGGGAAACACTTGTTCGTAGACAGGAATATTTGAAGGAGAGGGATGGTGGAGGATTTAAGATTTGGAATTTTTTGTTAGTGGTAGGTTGTTTGGTTTGTTTGTTTGTTTTGGACTACTCTAATGCTTTTGGCAAAGCCTTGGTGATCATCCATACAAAAAGGCCTTATCTGAGTTTTGTCTTGTTGCAGTGAGGCAGAAGCTGCAAATGCTGCCACGCTGGAGCTTTTTCACAGTCCAGCTCCGTTTGAGGGGTGATAGGTCTCTAGGAGCTTTCTACAGCTCTTCAAGAAGAGGCTGCTTTTGTGGTTTTGGAAATAACTCTTTGTGCAGCTTTGTAGTGTACAGAGAATTGCTAAATACACACATGGACTCATTGCAGACACAGCCATGTAAATGTAGTACCAGTATACATAAAGTGGCAAGAGGCTTTTTGTGCTGTGGCTACTGTGTTTGACTAGAATTATCTTGTATGTTCAACTCCAGTCAGCTCTGTAAAGAAGGCATTTGTTACCAGTCATCCTCTTTGCTTGCAGACAGCAGTGAGCTAAGTTTCTGGTGTTACACACTTTCTTGTCTGTGGCATGGTTTCTGTCAAGTGTTGGAAAATAATGTTAAACTTGTAATATAACCGTGTGCCTGTCACTTCTGATTTCTATACTAACAAGGCACTCACTGAGCCTGTCAATCGTGATGGGTTTCTTTTCTGCAAGTCCATTCCAGATACTTTATAAACTGTGTATGTAGTCCTTGCTAGAATATCAGGATCTGACTTGGCAAAGTTCCAAGTAGGGATTTCTTTCGGTTTTTTTTTTTCTTGAATTTGTTTGAATCTCTACTTGCAAAAAAACCTAGCTTTTTGTACTAATTCTGCACTGACAATTTTGCTTTTAAGACATTGTAGTGTTCTCCCTCTTGCCCTAATTCTCTACAGTGGAAAAAAGTTTCCTTGGTTTTTATTACTTTGTGTAAAATAAATTAAATTGAAATATTTCTGTGGCCCACTGAATTTTACTTTCAATTTGATTAAGGCTCCCATATCTAATTTTTTTCCACTTCATTGTATTTACGTTTTTGTGAAGGTTTGTTCCTGTACTAAATCAAACTTGAAGAAAAGATTAATGCCTACAGCAGCATTTATGCCATATTTAGGCATACCTCATTAAAATGGAAAGGTATTTTGCATTGGTGAATTCTGTAAGTGAACATGGTGTTGTAATGACTTATATCGGATGGAATAAAATCAAAATTGTTTAAAGAGTATTTTGAGTATATTTATAATTGGAATATCTTATGGCAAATGATCTGTGTCCTCTGGTGTTGAGTTATGCCCTCACTATTCTTTGTTCGTCAGGCTTTTCAACCCTTATTTTTCGGCTTCACACGTTACTGACAAAAGGTAGCAAATAAAAAAGGTTTAACAGTGGTGTAAGGAATATGCTAATAAGCCAGGACATTGAAAGCATAGAAATAAGTTAAAATGAAAAACCTTGTCATTCCTTTCCACATACATAATGGCACACCATCCTACCAATAACATTCATTGGCCCACCATGAGATTCCTATCATTTTCTATGAAACTTCCTGAGAAGTTCAGAAGCAATAAGTGTTTCTCTTCACCTACTTTGTTAACACTTTGCATGAAGCCATTTGTAACTAAGATAACTAAAGCACAGATAGACGTCAGTGGTATGTCACTTTTAACACTAGTTATTTTTCTACATCTGTTATAAAACTTGATAGTCTGTTCACCTGACTCACAGAGAGCTACTGTATTTGAGAAATCAAGGTTCCTAGCTTGGAGCATTGATACTGCTAAGCTTCTGTGTAAAAATATTATCTTAGTATTAAAATATTGGTATTATTAGGTATAGTTCAAAGTAGAAAATAAAAAGGAGAAAATTACTCCTGTTGCAGGAGACCTTTTTTGTTCTTACAGCGAACAGCAGCAGTGAAGTGAAACCCCTTTGACTGCATTGCAAGTCATAGAGACACTGTGATGAGTTTTGCTTTCTGCATTGTATGGGTGTTGGAGAGCCAGCAAGCTGACAGCTGTTCTGCCTCATGAGAGCTGTCTTGAATCTAGGGGTGGCATTCTAGGCTGCCAATTACTGGTTGCAGCTGTATGAACATGTCAGATCTGGGTATCATAATAATTTAGAACTGATTTAATGGCATCATTAGCTTGAATAGCAGCTTTGGAGGCTGCAGCATTCCTCAATTCTTGTGTATCTATTTTGTTAAGTACTGTTAGAGAGTTAATGAAAGTGAGTATTGTAAGAGTGGTCCTTCTCAGCCACGATAGTGTCTCAAGATAAAAGTTGGATCTTGCTGAATGAGTTTGTCATTCATTTTACTTACTAAACTTTGTAGCTTTTTATAGAATTTCCTTTTTTTAGTAACAACAGAGTGGTGCAACTGCCTGAATTAGGCTGGCTGCACTGCCCAGTATGCAATGTACATCTTTCTGCAGCCACTCAGCCCTGCAAGTACAAAGCATTTCTCTCAGCCTTCAAAAACAGCCATGTCCACCTTGGTTAATGTCAAGAACTGAGCAGTTTTTTTTAGTGATCAGTCTTCAGGCAACAAAACTAGACTCTGAAATTTAGGTTATTAACTCTCAGGATCAGAGCACAACAAATAGCATGCACCTACATGTTGTTTCCTTTACAGCAATACCGTTCATTGCCTGGAGGACTACAGACATGCTTCTGAGGTTTCAGTGTATTGCGGTAGTTTAAATTTGTCAAGGAACTAATTCCAGGATTTGCAGCATCTTTTTGGTTTGTACATTAATTTTAAAACTGAAGAAAAAAATCCCTTGTGTAGTTTCTTTACCATCTTAAAAAAAGTAGTGTCTGCGTACAGTATAAGCTTTGTTAATAAGGGCTCTTGTACATACAGCTACACCAGCAGTGTGATTTTGCAAACACCTTTAACATCTATCCCACATAAACTGCATTTTTCAGTTAAGGCTAATGTATGTAGTTGCATGGTGATTAAAAAAGTCAAAGGGGGTTCTTAAAAAATACTTTATATTTTAAAAAAAATCTGAGTATTGGAAGTGGATAGGTTAAAAAGTGTTTAATGAATTTCAAAGTATTCAAATAAGAAGAAAAGACTGTACAGAGAGGTGAGTCAGTCAAATTACTTTTTCAAATAATATGTACAAAAAAAAGGCTTAAATTTACTCTGACAGCTTCAGCTTTCCTGGTTTATCTTTACTTGAAATAGTAATTTCAAATAATGACTCAAAACCAGATGAGGTCAGAAACATGGGGTTTTGAACCTTCCTGTGAGCTTTGTTGAACTGTTCCTTCTGTGACTGAGCAAAGTATTTGCTTGGGAATTACTTTCCTTTTTGAAGCTTTTATCTGTTGCATAGCAGTTGCAGGTATCCATATAATTCTCTGAAGAATGTGTAGAGATCTAGTAAGAGAATTCTTTCACCTATGTCTGTATATTCAATAGTGTTTATTAAAGCAGGATTGCATGAGCAATCTCCCTTGTTTAATAGGAGGAGCAGGCACTGCATATTTTCTGACAGACTGCAGAAAAGTATTACTAGAGGTAAAAACATTTAACATTGCTAGTAACAATGATATATATTCAGAAATTGTGTGTAAGAAAACATGCTATGGTGTTTAATTGTAGTACACACTGGGATGTACTTGCTGCAGTGGAAATGAATTCAGATTGCTTGTGCCAGCTGGAGTTTGTTTGTTAAAGAAAACATGAATGTGAAAACAGGAGGAGAAATTTGTGATTACAGATGCGTATGAGTGCTTGCAGCACATGCCTACAGAATGTTGAGGGGATGGAGATACGGGAAGCAGAGTTGGGAAATGTTTTTCTACATGTTTTGATGGATGTGACCATTTTTCTAGTAGCAGATATTATCATAAGGATGAAGTTATGTGTAAAGTTCTGTCACACTTTTTAATGCACGGATTGTGTTTATGGTGAGGACTGATGCACCACACCATATTCAAGTTTAGCTAAGGATTCGAACCTGTATTTTATAACTGAAAATGTATATCATTCAGTGAGCAGTAGAATCAAAATATAAATGTATTGTTTATTTTTAATGCAACTCAGAGTATTTGAAGTATGTTGGTGGTATTTTCATTTTTCTGAGTTGTCAGTTAAGGATCTTTCACTATAATCTTTCAATTTGCAAGAATATAGCATGATAGATATGTTGTATGATAAATCCTTGTGCTACCCAGTATATTTGCTGCCATCAGCATGGGTGCCTTTCCTGTTTTCTTTATTCTCACATTACTTGTTAACAAAACAAAGTCCATTATAAGAGCATAAAATGCAAGAGAAAGAGGTTTAGAAAAACTGATAAAGCTAGCTCAAAATGGGTGAAAAATCCTCGTATGCACAACAAAGACAGAGCAAGCATATTGCGTATTATTCGCACACAAAGGCTGCTATTCTGTAAGATAATACTGTTAAACTAGAGAACATAAGATCTTGTTTATCAAAAAAACTCAAGGCCCCATAATCCAAACCAGTGGATTTTGACTAAACCAGTGGATGGAGAATTTATTCAGAACATTTCAGAATTAAGTTTGAGTGAGAAAGTGGAAAGGAATTGCTTTTTAAAAAAGCAGCTCCCCGCAAACAAAATAATTAAAGATCATATCTAGAACTCTTGATAGCTATAAAGAATCAGGCAGACCTCCTTTATTTAAAGTTTTGTAAACTTTAAATTTCTTTTTTACTTCATGAGACCAGTTGGTCTTCTCTTCCACCACTTGAGGTTGCTAGCAATTTAATTTTAGCATCATCTTAAAGGCATTTTAGAAGAGTTTGAAAAGCAATTAAAGATCAGATTATAAACTTGTTAGATCTATTTAAGATACTATCTACAGAAACAGTCTTCACAGAAGTGTGGAGAAAATAGATTAATTGTTTGTGGGTTTTTTCAAGCTTTGAAGAACAGATATAGAAGAGGAGACTTTTGTTTCAATTCCATGCCTGAAAAAGGATGTCTGTGTAAAGATCATTTGCAGTTTAATTTTAAAAAATGAAAAGAAAGCACGTAAAATCATAATGTTGATTTACGAAAGCATCTTCATCTCTCTCTACCAGAAAGCTCATTGTATTCATTATTGGTTAATTAGTGTCAATTTGAAATAATTTGTCTGTTAGTATTTTTTAAAAAATAATATTTAAGTAGCCAAAATTAAAAGCATGTAAATTCTTATTGTAGAAATTCCCCTGTACACACTGACTAATAATAATAATAGTAATAATAGTAGAATTCAGTACAATTGTTTTGCATTGTTCATATGTAGCCATACAGGGTGTTAATGCTGAAACGTGCATGAGTGCACAGCAGAAAGTGATCTTGTGTTTTGCAAATTAAATGTACATTTTCATTGAGAATATTTTTATAAGCATATCTTGGATTTGGGTGGATGAATTCAAGTGCTGGGGTGGACAGGATTGCTAAGATTTCCGAAATCATCATGGTAGGGAGGATGAAAGCATTAAGTGTTCATTATTTTTAAACAGCTTTTGTTTGTTTGGGTTTTGAGGTTTTGTTTGTTGGTTTTGTGCAGTTTTTTGGTTTGTGTTTTGGGGGGTAGTTTATGCTTTGTTCATTTTGTTACAGTCTAGGTGACTTTCCTGAGAAGATTTTCTCATTTTTGTCCTGCTCACGAAAGAGGAATTGCTTTAAATTGAATATGAGGTTGTTGTGTAGTCAATACTGTAGGAGCTGGAGAATTAAAATACATTCTAGTAGCTAAAAGCAGTAGGTTTTTACCTTCTAGACTGACTTGGGGTTGTTCCCCCCCTTTTTTTTTTCTTTATTTTTTTGCCCCCCCACTAAATTTTAAGTGCACATGTGTCACTTAAGTAAGTTGTAGCAGATTTTAAACAATGCCAGTTGACTGTATGTATTATCGAATGAGAACCAAATTTGTGGAATTGAAATTAAAGTAGAAAAACTGAGATAATAATGTGAAAATTGTCTGCTCCCCACCTGTTATGATGAAAACAGCACATTAATTTTCCAAGGCGCGATTCAGCTTGAAACTGGGAAAATACGGAAATCTGAAGTGCGTTGAAGTTGCATGAAGAAACAATGAAAAAAGTTAATAACTTCGCAAATTCAAGGTTTGAGAGGTTATGGAATGCTGGTCTTAGGGCCTGCTGACGGCTGAGAGAGAACCCTCATTGCAGCCTGTGATGAATACTGTTCAACACTGGGCTTTTAGATAATCTGCTCAGGTAGATGGATAATGTGCTCAGGTGCTTGCAGCGTTAGAGACTCGTTACAGAGTCCTACTGCTCTCACTGTGGGAGGTTGTGTGCCTGCTTCTAAGATGACTGACTTGGTGCTTGGACGGTATTTTTCGTCTGGATAAAGAATTGTTAGAGCTGAATGGGGCAAACTAGATGTGAAAAATTTCTGAAGAACTTTCAGTGTGCAGTCTGGTTTTTGATTCGCTGTATATATTTTCATTTTGTTCATTCAGTGTGCGTGCGTTCTTTTGGAATGTAGACTGATTATGAACTCCCATTTCCTATATCCATAAATAATGCAGACTAACATGGAATACTGTGGTACATCCTCTAGCAGCCCAGTTTGCTTTTTCAGCATGAAATTCTACTATTGCCTGCTTTCTAGAGGATGCTGGGTTACGTTTGAAGCTCTGACCTTTAACTTCAGGGCTCTGTGTGCTGGGCCCAGGCTATCCATAAGTGATGCTGACAGATCGGCTTCCTTTGCTTAGTGGATATGTTTGCATGAGGGATGGCGCATCCTGTGGAGGAGATAAGTTTCTCTGGTGAGAGGAATTAGGTGGTGTGATATATTCATTTAGGGATTTGGTTTCTTTTCCCCAGTAGCCAAAATAATGTCATGTCAATGATCAGCATATAGATTAATAATTAAGCTTCAGCATTTGTATCTTACTCGTTGTGGAAGGGATTTGGAACTTCTGTTTTATTCCTTTATTATGACTGTTTGACCCCTCTGCTAGAGCAGTATTTGTGTAATGTTCACATTCAGTGCAACTCGATGACCACAGATTAATTTTTCTGATAGGTTATTTTTGCTAGAAAGCATGTACAGTTAGGATGCATCAATGCAGTTTTTTTCTTCTTCTGGTTCTTTAAAACGTCAGTACAAACTTTGATTACCACCCAAATAAGCTGTCTGTATCACATGACTGGTGTGCATCCATTAAATCCTGCCTTATTTTGTGGGGCCTGAAGTCTTCCTTTGGTATGGGCTAAATAATGAGATTAAATTGTTTAAGACCAGTGTCTCACCATTTCATTAGTTACTGTTTTTGAAACATGAACGGTTTTCTGCAGTAGTCTCACTTGCTTTGGCAGGCTTTACAACACCACCACAAAGTTCATTGTGATGCTTTTAGTGGCTACCTAGAAACAGAGACTAGACAGGAATAAGGGAATAAAGTTAAAACCTAAGGCATCATTTGTAGATTCCTATTGGTGAAACACTGTAAAAAAGTATGCCAGTTATATTAAATAATGTTCTGCTGAATGTGGATACATGGTTTTCTTCGTTCTAAGTTCTTTGTTGATGTGCATAAGACCATCAGCTTCTACACTGAGGTGCTCTGTACTTAATTGTAGGTTGAATTCAGCTGTCAAATGGATAATGATCCCCAAAATTTCCCTCCATTTTCAGTGTACCTCTTATGGAGGTGTCTGTTACAAATATATGAATTTAGGCTTTTGAAACCAAGTTTGAGACTGAAAAAATCAGTTTCAGTTTTTATGGTGTTCATATGTAAGTAGTAATAAGAATGTTCAAGAATGTATTTAAGAGAACACTCGAGGATCTGATTTTTTTTTTTTTTTGATAGCATAGATCACTTCTACTGTATCACTACAGTAATTTGTGATTGGATAGACTGACTTTTCCCAGTTAACAGTTACTCAGTGTTACATTCGGAATAATTGATTGCATCTTTGGGGAATTAGGGAAGTATTTGTTGTCTTTGGTTTTAGTACTGTTAAGCAGTTGAGGCTGTTTCTTACTAAATAGTTTGTTTTAGTTTGATGTTCTCTGTGCAGTATTGTTAGGAAATATTCTAGGCAATTGTTCTCTTGAAAAGGAAAGTGATACTTAGAAATATTATGTATCTGGACTCTATTTTGAAAAATACACCTGAGTATTTTTCAATTGCTTTGATAGGAAATGGTTTTGCCCTATATATGTATTGGTCATACCAGTTTCAGACATTAATTTCTGTAATTAAATTGTTTTTTTTTTTCCCTAACTAATCTATTTGCAGATGTGATGCAGATCCATCTGCCCTAGCTAAGTATGTTCTGGCTCTGGTAAAGAAGGATAAAAGCGAAAAGGAACTGAAGGCGTTATGTGTTGATCAGCTGGATGTATTTCTTCAGAAAGGTATGGGCTTTGTCATAACATTTAAGATTGAGTGAAAATTCTGTCTTGTTCAATTTATTCAAGCAATCATTTACCATAGAATCAGGCATTGATCTCTTTATTAGCTTTGTTACTTTGTAGAATGTAATTCAGTTTTCATAAAGTAGTTTTAAAAAGCCCAGGTGTATAGGTTAGTGTGCATGTATTAGGTATATGTTTTGTTAGTACTCGTAGAGGCACAGAATCATAGAATGGTTTGGGTTGAAGGGGGCTGTAAACATCTTCTAGTTCCAGCCCCCTGTCCTGGGCAGGGACACCTCCTGCTAGATCAGGTTTCTCGGGGCCTTGTCTGACCTGGCGTTGAATGCTTCCAGGGTTGGAGCATCCACAAATTCCCTGGGCAAGTATTGAAGCTCTGTATATATATGCCAGTAATATTCTTCTGGATGTTTTATTAAGAGACATTAAATAATTCAAGAATTGAAAACTTTTGTGAAACACTGTTCATTATTGACATGTTTTTTGACTCTGTAAGTGTCCTCTTAAAATACAAAATTAGGAACACAGTATTTGAAGAAAATATTCTCTGTTGTTTTAACTTTTTGCTGAATGCTGGTTTTGGTTGGTTGTCTGGATTTTTTTGGTTTATTTATTTATTTTTAAAGCAAATGTTAACAATGGTTTTGGATAATGGATATTTGTACACTCTTTACTTTTAGAAACTCAGATATTTGTGGAAAAACTGTTTGATGCTGTGAATACAAAAAGCTACCTACCTCCACCAGAACAGCCATCATCAGGAAGCCTGAAAGTAGAATTTTTTCAGCATCAAGAAAAAGAGACAAAAAAAGAAGAGGTGGGCATTGATTTTAATTTAAATGTACATCTTTTTCCTCATTCGTGTAATTTACTTATGTGTTTAACTTCATCGTGTTTATTTGTTTATTAGTAATAGTTATTAATATTTTGTTATAGTTTATGTCAATAATAATTTATGTTTATTAGTAATATTATTAATAATTGCATGACAGCATTAAAATAAGTCAGAAGATTTGTGCTTGGCATGTTGATCACTGCTGCACAGTTTTTCTTACACAAGTGTGTTCTTCAAAGGTAAACCTAAGTGGTTTTGATGAGGCAAAGGTAAATGAAGTAATTGAGTAGTGTAGGAGCTGGAGTACAATCTACATTAGTTCTCTGGTCAAGATTGCTGTTGTAGTTGTGCTGCACTTTCATTCACCATACATCCAGGCTATCATTCAAAATGGCAATTCTCATTCCTTCAGCTGCTTGATCCAGATAACATCCTTTTTTCACAAGCGTTTATGTTGTGCATTGGGCCAGAAGAATAAGTTTGTGCTTTTCAATAGCAGCCTAGGTTTGCCTGCATGAAAGTGTTTTACGTGTGAACTGAACCAGATAACCTGCAGATGAAGAAAAGACTTTGCTGTCGGTTGTTGAATATCCATGCCTTCTCAAATCTTCCCAAAGCCTTAAAGTGGTTTTTTGTCCACCTGCAGTAAAAGCAGCTGTATTTTCAGTGCAGCACTATAAAGATTGTTTCATTTTCTCTCAAACAGTGCTTTGAATATTCCTAGAAATAGAAATTAATACTTTATGAACGTTCTCTAATTATGTTACAGACTAAAATGTTTCATTTCAGTGTTACTGCCGACTACTCAGTGTTCAGAGTTTTTAGTTTTACTTGGTTGTGCAGAAGTCTGCATTTTAGTGTGCTCATGTTTTGATCTAATATATGTGCTTTGAATTCAGATAGTTAAAGAGGAAGAGCGAGAGAAAAAGTTCTCTAGAAGATTAAATCACAGCCCTCCTCAGTCAAGTTCTCGCTACAGAGACACCAGGTAAAAAATTTTGCTTAATTCCTTTTATTATATCAGTAATCAGATGGATTCTGATTTTTGTGGTGTTACTAAATTAAATACTTTATTTATATGTTGTCATCTAATAAGCCTAAAAAGGAGACTTATGTGGCTTTTATGCAGATGTAGTTAAATGGCGAGTATGCAAGGGTCAGTGTAACCTGTCTCTCGAGTTGTGCACAGCTATCGCTCTTTGAATTTTATGAGTAATTTTGATGTTAGATTTGTGGTTTATATTGCATTACTTATTCTGCTCGGTATTGAGTTTGAATTTTGATTTAGAAGCCTTCCCTTCAATAACTCTTGGTGTTTCCAACTTTCCAACTTCCAAATACGCAGTATTGGGTAGAAACAGAAATTTATGTATGTTTTAAAATTTTCGGTATGGTAAAAATAAAACGAATAAGTGAAACTAATTTTAGAATCCTTCTGAGAAGAAAGGAGTAGCCATAAATTAGGTACAATTTGTAGCTCTTCTCTAGTTTTCCAGTGACATTTCTTAAAGTTTTTAAGTAGTTAAGATTTCAAATTACGGTTTCTCAATTCTTGCAATTAACCTCTAATATTTCATTTTTAGAAGCCGCGATGACAGGAAAAAAGATGAACGTTCTCGCAAGAGGGACTATGACCGAAATCCTCCCAGAAGAGATTCCTATAGGGATCGATATAACAGACGAAGGGGGAGGAGTCGGAGCTACAGCCGGAGTCGAAGTAGGAGTTGGAGCAAAGAGAGGTTGCGGGACCGTGATCGAGACCGGAGCAGAAGCCGGAGCAGAACACGAAGCAGAGGTACCAACAGTTGGTCTCTAAAATACGGTGAATGTTTTCTACAAAATTTAGAAACTAAACTCGTAAACTGTTCAAAATGTACTAGAATTTCCTCTATTTTTCTTTTCCTTTATTCAAATTTAGCTTTGTTTTCTGTGGAAATGAGGCTTCTGTGGTTGTGTTCTCAGTGCTTGTTTTCCTCTCTTTTCCTCTTGTTCTTCTTTAATACCTTTTTATTAAGGTGACTGTACTGGCCACTTAAAAACATTGTTGCAAGAGAGGCAGAAAAATCCAAGTTATTTCCATTTCATTAAGTTTTAGGAAACTCGGAATCTGGTTTAGGGAGATACAGAAATTAATACTCATCTACAGTGGTGGAACTGGCAGAAATTGCCTGTTTGGCAGCAAATGACTTGTCAAGGAGAGCACTGCAGCTCAGTTCTTTTGATCTTGTCCCCTCCTTAGTGTCATAGGTGAAGGACTGAAATTGTTACAGTAAAAATTTGCATTTGTGCACGTATCTGTAAGACTTAAGGCTTCAGTACAGTAGTTTGTAGAATTCAACTTCTTTAAAAATGGAGTTGCTTTTTCAGCTGAAAAGAATGCTTTTTCCCTCAATAGTTTTTAATGGCAAATTGGAAAAGAGCAGTGAGAGTAATTTTCTGTCTTTGTCCTGTATTAGACAATGTAGGGGTAAAAACAGTCTGGTAGAACTCTACTGTGTATTATTTTTTTTTTCTGTAAAACAGGCCTTAAGAGTAGGAATGCAGATTTCTGAAAATATTAGAGAAGGTATTTTCCAAACAACTTATTAACAAGCAAATTAAATAACATGGAACAGTTTAACTAAAAGATTACAACGTGATTAAGTCTTGATTTAAGGATTATTTACATAAACTGAAATGACAGTACTTTATGGACAATTTTTTATAGTGAAAGCTTTGTTTCTTAGAATATGAAGAAATGCCTGTTTTATCCACACATGACGAGCCATCTTTAAGATATTTCATAATGTTCTTTTAATGTGGAGTTATTTAAGTCTATTAACTTACGTAATGACATAACTCTTCTGTCTTAATTGGGATACTTACTGTTTATTTGGTAGTAATATTAGAAAATTAAGATAATAGTTTGTATGTTTTCCAAGTAAAAGGTCGTTTTACTTGCTGTATCTGCCCAGGAGTGTTCCACACCTGTCAAGCACTATTATTTCACCTATTATGGCAAAGCTTTGCATGCAATAAATACATAACATTTGAGTGCAACATAAAATGAAGATCAATGAAATGAAGATACAATAACATTGTCTTGAAACATTAAAGATTTGTAACTTTTGCAGTATTTTCAAGTGATGGTTACCCTTTTCTTGCCATTGCTTCCCTTTATTCAAAACTTTGTCTGGAATTCTTAGAATGCATGCATCACTAAAGAAGATGTACTCTGACTGAAGTTAAATAGGATATCTGCTCTATTGTGGATATAGCTGTTATTACCAGGGTCTGACTATGTACTTCACAGATTATTATTTTTCTGATTAAACCTTTGGAATGTAGAATCATGGAATAGTTGAGGTTAGAGGAGACCTCTGAAGGTGGTGTAGTCCAACACCCTTTATCAAAGCAAATAAACTGGAGCAGGTTGCTTAGGACCAGCTGGGTTATAAATAACTCCAAGGGTGGGGAGACTCCATGGGCACTTTGGACAACTTGTAAAACATTTCAGTTTATCATGTATGTGCATTGAGTTGATGTGGAGCAAAGATACTTACAGAGTAGTGGCTGCTTCTGGTGAAAAGGTGGATATGGAATTACCCAATATAATTTTTATTTTTACTTTTTGTTACAGAAAGGGATTTGGGAAAGCCAAAATATGACATGGATAGAACAGATCCATTAGAGAACAATTATACTCCAGTTTCTTCTGTGACAAATATTTCATCTGGCCACTACCCTGTCCCTACACTGAGCAGTACTATTACAGTTATTGCTCCTGCTCATCATGGAAATAACACTACTGAAAGTTGGTCGGAATTCCATGAAGAGCAGCTGGACCACAACTCCTATGGAAGACCTCCGCTGCCAAAGAAACGCTGTAGAGATTATGATGGTAAGTCCATGGATTTTTAATTGCTTCCTTCAGCTGATTGTCCACTTTCTGAAAAGATTGAGGTAATTCACCTTTCTTTTTCTGATCTTCTCTAACAAAGTGGGGTTTTTGTATTGCACAATTCTTGAATGCAAATTTTGTACCACTTCTTACTGACTTTATACAGCTTGTTCTTTAAGTGTTTGTGTATTTTTTTTACTTGCTAGAACTTTTTTTTTCTATAAATGAAAAACAGTATACTAAAAAGTTATTAAAAAATGAAGTTTTATTTGGGTTTTCTGTCTTATGTCATGTTCCAACCAAATACTGTATTTGATGGTTTTAACAATGGTTAGGACCTTATTGATCTCATCCTATTTCATTCCATCCTATCTAAGAGACAATTTTTAACTAGAAAGGTCTAGAGCTGAAGCTTCCCAGCCTCATGTTTTAGACCATTATTTCTTTCTGTGTATATGTTTCCTGTAACTGGCTAGGTTTTTTGCTTATCTCTGTCTTAAGCTTTCATTTTAATATCTTGTGCCAAAATTCACACAAGAGGCTGCTGCAGCTGGCAGTGTCTTAACTAAATTCAGCCTGTCAACCTGTGAGCTCAGAAGAGCTGAAGTCTCCCCCTAAAGTTGCTTGTGAGGGATTTTGTTGTTATTGTTGTGTACCACGATGAGGAGTTTACATTGTAGGCCATTTACATTCAGAACCCTGATTAGAATTTTTTTTTTTTAAGTAAAGAAAAGGGGAGACTGAGCTTTCAAGTGTTGGCAGAGTTGTTCTTATGAAGAACAGCTTTGCCAGTGTACATCACAGCAATGCTGTGGAGCAAGTGGAGTTGCAAATGTGTCATTTTGTTTTGAAGTTTTCTCTCTTCAGTGGCTACATGGTTCCATCATACTGCTCTTCCTATCTGCACTTTCACATTTGCAACTTTACCCTCTGCTGAACTTCTGGTTTTCTTTTACATTTCAATTTAATGTGTTCTATAATTCTTCCTGAAGATAACATAGTACATACTGCTTCTCCACATCATGTTTTGAGGAAGTGGGCACTCCTCTTTCTTCCTATTTTACCAGAAGGTGTTTCAGCCTTTTCCCTGGATTGCATTGACTGGTATTTTGGTGTTGTTTGTTTTTGTGGGTGCTGTTGCTAAACAGATAATCATAGAACAGTTTAAACTAGAAGAGCCCTAGAAAGGTCATCTAGTCTAGCATCCCTGCAGTGAGCATCTTCAACAAAACCTGGTTGCTCAGAGCCCAGTCCAACATGACCTTGAATGTTTCCAGGGGTGGGGCATCAACCACTTTTCTGGGCAACCTCTTCACTCTTTCACCACCCTCATTATAATAATTTCTTTTTCTTATATCTGCTTTGATTCTACTGTCCTTTAGTTTAAATCTATTACCCCTTGTCCTGTCACTTCAGGTCCTACCAAAAAGTTTGAAGTACTTAAAGGCTGCAGTGAGTACTATAACTCACTGCTCTGAGCCTTCTTTTCTCCAGCCCCAACTCTCTCTGCCCTTCCTCATATGGGAGGTGCTTCAGGCTTCTGATAATTTTTGTGGTCCTTCTCTGACCTGCTCCTATGTTTGACTTGTGTGTAAAAGAAAATAAGTGAATGTGTATTTATTTTTATATACATATAATCAATATTTACAAATGCATATGTTATATGTAAATAACAATTTTTTTTCTCTTATGTAATCACATTAAATTATAGCAAAAGTTTATAATGCTTCCTGAAATAATTGCAAAAGAGGAAAATAATGAGTGAATTTTTTCATGTTGGAATTTCATAGTATTAACTTCTAACTTTTAATAGGGCTTTCTCAACCCTAGTATCTGCACTTCTTGCTTAGAAACTATGT
This sequence comes from Daphoenositta chrysoptera, assembly GCA_013397915.1. Classification (NCBI taxonomy): domain Eukaryota; kingdom Metazoa; phylum Chordata; class Aves; order Passeriformes; genus Daphoenositta; species Daphoenositta chrysoptera. Next base: position 565,888 of record VZRO01001441.1, on the reverse strand, counting down.
GATTTTGTTAATGTGATGACATCTAGGTTTTATTCTTTGCTTTCACCATTTGTTGTAATTCAGTGCAGAATTAGTTCTTCAAGAAGAATTGAATGCTTTTGTGCTAGAAAGTTTCTGCAGTGTCCCTGTGTGCTGACTGTTAAGAATGAAGTTAAACGGTCAATTTCATTTTCTAACCTGAGCTTCTGCTGGTATGCGAAGCTCTTAATGTACAAACTGCTGCATTACGCATTGAATGTCTGGTATCTACCCTGAATCAAGCTACAGCTGTTGAATACTAATGACAGTTCTTTTTGATGTTTCAGAGAAGGGTTTCTGTATGAGAGGAGACATGTGCCCTTTTGATCATGGAAGTGATCCAGTAGTGGTAGAAGATGTGAATCTTCCTGGCATTCTGCCATTTCCAGCACAACCCCCTGTTGTCGAAGGACCACCTCCTCCTGGACTTCCTCCCCCTCCACCAATTCTGAGTCCTCCTCCCGTTAACCTTAGACCTCCAGTACCACCACCAGGCCCCTTACCACCTAGCCTTCCACCTGTAACAGGTAATTAAAGAAGATTAAACCCCATTATTTAGTAGAAAAGCCTGGATCTTTCTTGAGTTGTAGGCAGTGCAAAAAGCTGTTGTGAAAAAGTTGAAGAATCCCAGCTGTATTTTAGAAAGTTGAACTATGCTCTACTATGGCATAGCTTACCTCAGAATGGTTCTTTTTGATGATAATTGTTGCAGATTGGTTGTTGTAAAATATTGCACACTAAATGTGACCCTTTAATATAGAATAATATTTTTATTGTATTTAAGCATAAGCATGACATGGCAAAATTCAATTCCTTGAATATTACAGGAGTTGTCCAAAACTGACTGCTGTTACAGAAGAAGGGAAAATCCTGGAAACAACAGATACTTCCTGTTTCATTTGTATTAATAGAAGTAAAGATAATTCATGACCACATCAAATTTATACCTGAAAATATCATTTGGGATGAATTTTAAAACTAAACTTGTAAAGTAACTAAGAAAAATTCTCTGCTTTGTGTACTGTTTCACTGGAAAGTACTTCATCTGAAGCACTAAAATTTACATGAAGATTTATGTGCCTGGCTGTCATTTTTAAAGTAGCTAAAGTTTAATGCTCACTTGTCTTGTGTGGTTTAAAAGCTGTTTTGTTAGTTTTATGTGACTATTCCCCTTCTCTCTTTTTTTATTAACTCAGATGTCCACTTGGTAAAATTATTTAGGCGTAACTGATATTTGATACTGCTTAGAAGTTTCTTAAACTGTTTTAATTTCCTGTTGCTAGTATATTTAAGACAGGAATGATTAAGAAAGATATGTATTTATTTCAGTTAACATAGAATGTAACTTTCTCTGGGTTGGTCAGTTCTACCTTACACGCTATTTTCAGATCTGCTTGACAAGTTCAGATCACTTTATAACTTTTTCCTGCTCTTGTCAATGATTAAAATGAAGATAAGCTTGACTGCTTAGCTTTGAAAGTGTCACATTACCTGTTGTAAAAAAAGTCAAATCAACCAAACAAAAAAACCCCTGAATTTTAGGAAGAGTTCCATTAGAGTTGAAGGTTTCTTCTTGGGTGTTTGGAAAAATAATTTCAGTGAAGTTAGTTAATATCATCATAGAATATTTTTGTTACATTAAAAAATACTTTTTTATTTTAGAAATAGAATTTGTTTCTTTGGTGAGTTTTTATTGCGCTTTAAAATGCTTCTGTTGGTAAAGATGAATACTGGGCTAGCAATTAAATTTTGCTTGTAGAAAGAAGGTGTTTGGAGAAATGTTAAATGACTCAAATGCTTTTCTCTCTAATCCAAGTTTTGAGTCATTTGCTGTTGGGGGTGGTTTCATGTAGATTTATGGTACAGCATCAAGTCTGCAGATGTGCCATCTCAGCTCCTTTTATTCTTAAATAGCCTTAAAAGCATTTCAGATCAGTTTCCTTATGAGTGGAGTGTAATGAAAGTGTGGTGGATAATAAATGAATGCAGTGCTTTCCTTTGTTTTTGACAGGACCACCCCCTCCCCTTCCACCATTGCAGCCTGCTGGCATGGATGCCCCCCCAAACTCAGCAACCAGCTCAGTTCCTACTGTTGTTACCACGGGTATTCATCACCAGCCGCCTCCTGCTCCACCCTCTCTTTTCACAGCAGGTGTAGTACTGAGGCTTTGCCCACAAGGTTTGCTAAATAGAATAACATTGATTCATATTACACTGTACTTTATAGAGATTATAGTGTCGTAGTTTGGGAGAATAAGTTTGTATCGTATAGACTGTGACAGTAAATTAACATTCTTCTTTTCAGACTTAGTTCAAGGTGGAAGTAAAATTTGCATATAAAGTGTGAATTTTGAATGGAGTGTAATATTTTCATCATGTTTAAGCAGAAAACTTGGCACAATGGTTTTTTATGATAATGGTTATACAACTCTTTTATTGTAACTCTGTCTTGTAATTAAATTAAATATTATATTTGACACCTTAGGGGTTTTAACTGCAATTTATTTTAATTAGACAATTTCTTTGTTACCAGAAACGTATGACACAGATGGCTATAATCCAGAAGCTCCAAGTATAACAAATACTTCAAGACCTATGTATAGACATAGAGTACATGCCCAAAGACCAAATTTGATAGGACTCACATCAGGTGATATGGATCTACCACCCAGAGGTATGCTCTCAAAGCTATAATTAGTTTAGCTGATTTTCTTACATTAATGCAGGTTGAGGAGCTTTTCAGAGCATGTAATACTGGAAAACACTGCATTTTTCTAAAACCTTCTGTAATTAAGAGATGTTTAATTGAATAGGGAACTATGTCTATAATTGCTTTGTGTGTGCATTTTTACAGGTAAAATGAAATCTCTTGCTAGAGTGTTGTACAGTTTACACTTAGCTGTAGCAACTGGTCACTTTGTGTATCTTTTGTATAGAAAAATGTTAATGTTTCTGTAGTAAAATCTTAGGATGATTTTTGCTGCAGAGAAGAGAGTCATTTTTATCTGATAGCAGTTTTATGCACGAGTAATCTTAACCTCGCAGTTCCTGTGGCCCTGAGAAGAAGCAGCAGCACACAAAATGAGAATGGAAGAGGGATAAAACCATTTTTAATGTGGTTTTTATTTGCATTTGTATGTATTTCTATTTAATCTTACTATGTTTCTGTTGGTGTATTTTCAGTGAGGAGTCCCCCAGTGTGATTCCTGTTCTTCAGCAAAAGTGACTCCTTTCCCACTCCATCCATAAATCTTGCTCCTAGGTGTTAGTGCCCTGGAGTACTGTGCATTTCCTATCATGACCATTTTTGTGTGTGCCATCTAATAGTAGAATGGAGGTGTTAGCTGGAGTGGTGTGAGCCTCAGAGTATTGCATGGGACATTGTGAATCATTGTGAATCAGAGCACAGTCATCTCGAGGCAGATGCCTTCTGTCACACCTCTTTTGTTTTCTCTATGTGTGATGTTACGGTGACAAAACGAGTGCTATTAGCTATTTTGATCTGTCACAGCATCTGTTGATACTTAAGAAGAAAAGTCTGTGACCAAGGTTTGATTCAGTCAGAACAAGAATTATAGTAATTTCAAAATAAACAATTGTGCTTTTCAGTGCAAATTCAGTGTGAGCAGAATACTTTTTTACTATCAAATACACAGAAAATAAATTCTAAAAAAAGTAAAATCTTCTCATCTATTTACAGAAAAACCTCCTAATAAAAGTAGTATGAGAATAGTGGTAGATGCTGAATCCAGGAAAAGAACAATTGGTGCAGGGGATGGTGGAGTTCCTACAAAGAAGACTTGGTTTGACAAGTGAGTGACCATTAACACAGTATTAGCTTAATAGCTGAAATTTCATGAACCATTTTACTGTAATCTGAAACATACGTATATCTCTATGAATTACAAGAAAGTTAAACTGTGAGTACACTGATGGTACTAAAAGAAATCATACTGTAGTGTGATCTGTATTTGACTGTCTTCTGTCAGAGGCAGTATACAGACAGATGAAGTTGCTTTGAAGGATATCAAGATCTGTTCCTTGAAAGTTGGCATGATCTAAGAAACGGGAGCTGCAGTGTGATGGTTGTTAGAGATGACTGATTTTAGTTGTGAAATGTGAATTTTCTCATTGCTATTTTGACTTGAGTTACCAGGTATGTTACTGAGAAAAAAACAGAGTGTGCAAGGTAGGAGGGGATTTTAAGAGATTGCAGGAGAGCCCTGAAGTAATAGTTATTTGAAACAGTAGTGGGGAAATTTCATGCGATAGCTAAGAAATAGTTTTTGGAGAGAAGCAATGTGTAAAGTCAGGAATTACTGACATGAGCAAATAAGTGTGAATTACCTCACAGATTGATGTGCCGGAATATGCTGAGAATATCAGTGGGGAAGATGGCAGATGTATGGGCATGTGTCCTGTACTCTCCTTCACTTTTCTAAAATTGCATTATTTTTTAAGTCTGCAGATCTTTGTGTCTCATACACACATGCTTCTGTGTAAACATATAGAATTTAACATTGTGTTTGCTAGTTTGCTATGGATTTCTGGCTTGATTTTTATTTGTTGCAGGCAAAATTTTAACAGAACAAATAGCCCAGGTTTCCAGAAGAAGGTGCAGTTTGGAAATGAAAATACGAAACTTGAATTGCGAAAAGTTCCCCCAGAACTTAACAATATCAGCAAACTTAATGAGCACTTCAGTAAGTTCGGAAACTTAGTCAACTTGCAGGTAAGAGTCAACAAAGAGACTTGTGTGCTTTGATGTAAAGATAGTTGTAGTTGCTAAAAGCAGAATGCCAGTTGTTTTTTTCCTGGTTCCCTGAAACTCTTCATTATTTTCCTAACTTGCTTATTAAACAAGATCTAATTGTTTTTAATGAGACTGCCATTGAAGAAGCAGAAATGAAATGTTCTAGTCATCTTTTAGATTTTGATCAAATATGTTCCTCAGAGATAAGACTTTTAAGATACATTGTTTAAAACATTGAAAATTGGTTTCACGTGTGGTTTTCTCACCCATTTTCTCAAGTTTGGATCTGCAATCATAAACCCTCTGTCTTTTCAGAGATAAACTGTAAATATAGAAAACCTGTATTTCTCATCCAGAAAGCAGTCCCTGTGATATAATTGCTTTCTAGTCCCACAGTAGTGACCGTTTGTCTGTTAAAATTACTTTGTGGTTTATTGGAGTCGCTTGATAAGCAATTAAAGAGAGAGAAAAGCAGTGAAAGAACTGGGGCCTGACTTTGGCTGATGTTACACATTGCAGGCTGCACGTGTAATGTCAATATTTCATAGCCAGTCTCTGAGCTACCCAGTGTGACCTTTCACTGTGCTTCTTTATCAACAAGTTTCAGATGCTACCTTGTGTTTGTCTAAACCCTTTCTTGTTGGCACTGAGGGCTGGAATGAAGAAGTGTAACAATATTTTTGTGCATACTGATGCAGTACAGAATAAACCTTCTGTGCCTGTCTGAACACTGGAGGAATTTTAAAACTCTCTTAATTGCTATTAAATATTTTTTAAGCCTTTTTATAATTTACCTAAGAATATGGATGTATTAGCAGGCAGTATTGTGCATTAAGGCAAGTAAAATACAGATGTGTATAGAGAGACAGATAGATATATGGAAATTGCAAGTTAGGCTCTTCTTGCAAAGGGTGTAATCTTGGCTTTTGAAGCTAAAATGATGTGTTAATGCTCAAAGGAGGAAAATCAAAATCAACTTTCCTGTCTAGCTCTGATATTAGATAGGACATTTACTATCTGACCTCTGCATTTTTTGTAGTAATTTTCTTTACTTTGCCAATACTTCCTTTTGTTCTTCAAACTACTCATATTTGCAAACAGAAACGCTGGTTGACTGGGGGTTTTGCATTACTTCATTTGTTTGAGGTTTTTTAAATATTCTTAAAGATTATTAGCATAAACTCAAGGTTGCCTTTGACAGCAGGCCTTTTAAATGGACTCATGAATGGGAAGTATTTATCTAATGATGCATATTGGGTGTAAATTGTAAGCTTCTAAGCTTAGAAGCTTACAATTTAATGATCATCTAGACACAAATGAGAATCCTCTATGTGGTAAGTTTTGTTCTTCTGTTTTAAATCGTAGGTTGCGTATCAAGGTGATCCAGAAGGTGCCCTTATTCAGTTTGCCACACATGAGGAAGCAAAGAAAGCTATATCAAGTACAGAAGCAGTATTAAATAATCGTTTTATTAAAGTTTATTGGCATCGAGAAGGGAGCGCACCACAAATCCAGACTACCACACAGAAGGTAGAGGATCTAAGTCTGTTCTAGCATATTATGTAAAATAGAATCTTCAAAACATTTTTAAGAGAATGTTTGTATCATGTAAACCAAGTCCTTTCGAAATAATAACCACTTTATGTCAATCATTTCCAAAAGTCACTCTTTGACTTCATATACAAGGTTCAGAAGTTGATTAGTAAGATGACACAAAAGGTATTTAAAGAAAGCCCTTCAGTGACTATTGGTGAATTCCACTCTGTTATCATCTCAAGCAAGATTTGATGTAGCTCTGCTGAATAACATCTATTTTGCTTTAATTAGTATAGGCCTTTTTATTTCTTCTGGTGAGCATAAGAAAGGCAGCACACTTATATTTCTTTTCTTGAAAGATGATACCATTTTCTTCTACAAGGTGCTGGTTTTCCCTCTTTCCTATTTCCTTTCCTTTCCTGTTGAGTATGCGTATTGTTGTAGAAAGTAGCAGAAGAATTTGTTTTACACAGAGGTACCTATGTGTATATACAGGTATGCACACATAGATCTAAGGACTTGCAAACTACAGTGGAAGAGGAGAACTTCATTAGAGAGACTAGTTTTGTAGGAAGGGATCAGGGGCATTTTTAAGTAGGGAAGGAGTTGCTGATATCTCTGATATCCAGAATGTCTGGGAATAGATTGGAGGTGTATCACAAGAGATCCAGACTGGACACAAAGCATCACTTTACCATTTCTTTCCACTGGTCAGCCAGTGAAACAGTTTTTCTGGAGAGGTGGCTGATGGCCCCAAGCCTGTCACTGTTTAAGAGGTATTTGGACAGTGTCCTTAGCAACGTGCTTTAACTTTTGTTCAACCCTGAAGTGAGTAGACAGTTGGACTAGATGATTGTTTCAGGTCCCTTACAACTGAAATACTCTAATCTACATTTTTTGATTGAATTGCAGAGGAACACCTATTGGAAATTGTCATGTTTGTAGCAGCATTGGCAACATTAAAAAAAACCAAACCAGCAATTACTGCTGTGAAGGGTAGATTTGTAACCTGTGTCAAGCCAAATCAGACTTATCAGCAGTCGTCGTGGCTGTACTCAAACAAAAGGAACCTTGGGTTCTCCCAGGCTGTGTGGGTTATTGAGTAGAGTCTTCTCAGTTAGCAGCTGGTGTAGCAAGTCTTTCAAAATATTTGTGTATCCTGCTTTATTGGATTTGCCATCAGCATGGAACAACACATTCTGCACTTCAAAATATGAGACAGGCTCTGTAGAAGAAATGGTTACTTAATTATATATGCTGATATAATGTGTGAATGCCTTGTTGGAGGATTCTTTCAATTGCTGCTCTGAGTTGAGAATTCCTAGTTTCTCTTGTTGTGTACATCATCATCATTCAGAATCAGTGACCCGGTTTTCCATGGCAGTCATGTTGTACAGCATTTTAGCAGTTTCCTTTCCTTCTTTTGGAACAAATGCCCTGATTTTTATCTACAAAAATTCTGTTTTAGTGACATCCATCTCACTATCTTCCCAGTTATCATCCTTTATAGATATCCTTGATAATTTGTCTAAAGTAGTGCTGCTCAAAATGTTACTTTATTTTCTGAGCTTGATTTTCATCTCAGCCAGAAGAGGGCAATGGAGTATGCCATTTGCATTCCTGCAGATACTCCTTCTTACTCAAAAGATAGCTTGGACTATGCTATCAGCTTATTTGTTGATCATGCTATTCAGAGTATTATTGGAGTATTAACTTTGTATTTCCAAACAAACATCCCATCTATATATTTGTTATTTTTAGTAGTCCCCTAATTTTTAGTGGTGTTAACAGCTTCCCATCACACCACCCTTAGTAAGTTAACCTTGCTGGTTTAAGAATGAATTCCCCTTACTACTGAGGGCAATATTAAGTGTTCCTGCCTCACCAAGAACAGCCATTCAGCACGTCAGCAGACTGCAATTTGAAGTCTGTTATCGGCGACAGAAGGCACACAGTAAAAAGAAAAACCTTTAACACGAAATTAAAATTTTAAGTGCAGTGCTTCTGTGTTCTTCTACCCCAAAATATAGCAGTTAACAAATTGTTGAGTCAGTAAACAGTTTTTTTTTTTTTTTGTAAGTCTTTCAGAAGCGTGATTATTTAATTCTCTTGTCATTGAAATTAATATTTGGTATGATATCAATGAGTAGTATGGAAACTTCATACTTCTTCATATAATATAAATATTGGTATTTTTGTCAAGATTTCTGTTATGTTACTTAATTATGGGTTAATTAATTTCACCTGTATTTATAGTGGCTTCCAACCAGATTTTGTCTGTCAGGCACCAAAGACAGGCTTTTAAATTTTCTTCAGTGTAAAGTCAGTTGATTTTTAAGTTGTCCCTTCAGTAGCATGTGGTCCAGCACAATTGCTTAACCATGGCTATTTCATCAGCAGGATTACTTTGGAAAATTTTTGCTGTAGAATTTCCAAGAGGAGTGGAAGTACTTAGGTAAAGATGGTGGGAGTCAACCATAATAAATTATCAAATGAAAGGCCTCTGCCAGGAAGCAGAAATAATATGCTCTCCACATCTGAGGTAGATAAAACAGGAAGTTCTGGGCTTAAAAGGCAGCACAAAGAGATTTAGGTTAAATATTAAAAAAACATTTTCTAATGCCAAAGCATAGGACTTGTTTCATTGGAAATCTGTAAGAACAAGATAGATAGATACTGTCAGTAAAGGCATAACTGACTTTGCCCTACAGTGGAGAAATGGATTAGGTGACCTTCTGAGGGCTATAAATACGACAGTAAGCTTGCTTTAAAGCATATTTTTTGGTCTTAACTGTTGAATGGCATTGTCAAAGAAAAAAAAAAGGAAAGGTATTAGCTGTCAGAGTATATCCATGGTAGGTTCAAAGACTATCTTCTGTATTTTCTTTTTCTTAAGTCTCATGACTGCATGTTTCTATATCCTTTTCTTTTCCTATTTTGCCCAAGTTAAACACACAGGAGATGAAAAGTGATGTATCACTGTAAAAAGTGAAAGTCTTTGTGATACAAGTGTGTATTCTGTCTTTTCATAACTAAATGGTTGATGGTGGAAGAGTTGTGAGAGGAATCAGAAGACTTCTTTATTATGTTTGATTTGGTTCGAACAGGTAGAATTTAAGTTAGACTGAGTAAATGCAATTAATAGAAATAAATTAAGAGTTGTTTGGTCACTTCTGTAAGCTGCAAGTGCATAATGGATATTATTGCCATTTGCACTACACAAGTACGCAGTATAACATAATAAATATCATGAGGTGGTAGTTTTTCCTGTGAGGTGAAAAAGCCATTGAATGGTGGAAGGGAAGAAGTGCAGATGTAAGTGGCACTTCAGCGATTTCGCTGTGTACCGAGCGAGCGGCGTGTGGCAGCCGTCCGTTGCTAACCTGGGGGCGGGGCGGTGTTGCAGGTGATGCAGCCCTTAGTGCAGCAGCCCAGCTTGCCTGCCGTGAAGCAGTCGGTGAAGGAGCGGCTCGGCCCAGTACCTGCCAGTAACATCGAACCTGCCGAGGCACAGGGTGCCAACACAGAAGTCGCCCAGGTTTGTATTCTAGTGAGAAATTCAGTTGCCTGTTCTTTCTGACATAGGTTCTGTAGTGTATGAATATACCAGTTACTGTTACTTATATAGTGCAAGCACACATTTACTACTTGTAAGTGCATCTGCTTATGTTGTTAGTGGTGTTTTCACGTTAAAGTTTACCTCAGTGCATTGATACTTGGCTTTTTTACCTGAACGTGGTACTTAATTTTAAAATATCATAGCTTTTTACATAGTTTTAAAAGAAAAACTGAAAGGCTCTGAAACTGTTTCAGTATTGTTCTGTTATATTCCTGGTGTCAGATTTCAAAATAAAATGAGTTTCTATGCAAAGAACTAAAAGCTAATTTTTTTGGAATGTATATATATTTTATCTGTTAAACACCTAAAACTGTTAGAGAATGATGGTCTTTATCTAGAAGTGTTTTCAGAATTTGTACATCACTCCTAATACAAGGAAGAGTATAACCACAGTACCAATGTGAATAATGACAGAATCTGGTGTATTACTCCCATCAGAAATAGTCTTTAATGTTTTATTATCTTTGCAACATTTCATTATTAGCGTTATGCCACTGCTTTGGTTTTACTTCTGGAAAGGAAGACCAGCACAAATCATAACACATTTGTAGTTTAAATTCAAACAACTTTCTGCATTTGATGCAGATGCAATCTGCAGATAGCAGGTTGTAGAACACAAGAACTGTATTGTATTTAAAAGGGCCTGTTGCATATAACCCTCTGCTGGCTAGCATGTCTTGGACTTCTTGCAAAAAATATGTAGTATAATCTTTGATTCCAAATTTGGCTTCATATTTGTCTTACCCAATTATAGATGTGTATTAACGGCAAAATCAAATAATGAATTTCATCAACTGGTTGAATATTTTTCTTGTATTGTTGCTTAAAAGTCTATGGTTTTATTATTTAAATATTTTTTCTAGATTGCTCACACTTTTAGTGTGCATTTGAACTATAATTTTCCTTTGTTTTCTTAGAATGTGACTAAATTATCTGTGAAGGATAGACTGGGTTTTGTGTCAAAGCCAGTTACTCCAACAACTGAAAAGGTAAGAAAATGCCTCATATTCTCTTCTCTCATATTTCAGTAGAATTCATTTTTTTATTAAACCCCTTGTGTGAATATTAAGTTTGTTTCATAACTGTGAATAAAACAATTTGTTAAGGATTAGTTTTAGGAGATATATCAAAACTCAGCAGATGGCTAAATGATTGTAAGAATAAGACATACTAGGACAAAAGCTGCTATTTTGCAGATTTTGTTAAACATAGCAGGTTCCTTTTATTCAGTCATAAAAATAACTAGGTATGTTCCATAATGCTGACTTGTATAGAAGTATACAGAAATAAATTTTAAAACAAAATAAATTTTGACACTACAAATGAAATTATAGAAAGCAGTTCTATAAAAATGTTTCTGGACTTCTGTGCCCCTTAAAAGGTGATGCTGTAAACATTTACCCTTTTATTTGGTTTTATAATTTGCAGTACTTTTGAAAAGATAAAGGTGGAAATTAATCAGTATAGAAAGGACAAAGAGAGGTAAGGTGGGAAAGGTGCATCTGAATTGTGATTATGAGCTATGTATTTTGGCCAGTGGTTTCAATTTTCAGAATACGAAGTTATTGATGTGTTTACTATAGTAGCAAAGTTTGTAATGCATGTTTCCAGATCAGTTTAGCACTTCAGGGGACAGGCTTCCCCAATGTTTATAACATTCATTTGACAAGACTTGTACTAGAAAGACAGCAAATAACTACCCTGTAACAGGATTCCTCTGTCTAGGTGTATATCTTTGCTATTGGGAGTTAGCTTGACCTGAAATAAATGAAGCATCCACTGTATTTCCCCACACACATCCCCTCTCACCCCTTTTCAGTATGATCAGTGCAGCAGTTGATGGATTAAGTGGAATCTAACAGGTAAAATTCACTCCAGAGATACTTAGCATACAAAGGTAACAATACTTGAAGTTGGTAATACTAGTTGTAATATTAGAGAATGTGTCTTTGATTCATTTCAAGCTGAGCAGTCTGCCTAAATGCATTGATCTAGGCTTCTTAACTGTATTTTGTTGTTAATTTGATTAGTTCCATTCTTGGCACTCTAAATCAGTTGCAGATAAATACCTTGCTCTGTATACCTGAACTGCGTTTTACATACATAGTACATGCTTACTTTAGAAATAGGAAGTCTGCTTCAGCTTGCAGTTTGAGTGAAAATACTTTTTTCTTCATTCTGTAAGAGCTGAGTTATCCTGAAACACTTTCCTACAAAGAGTAAATTCACACTAGAATGTTTTTCTGTTGTGTTGTCTTATAGTACAGATGTGATTTTGCTGAGCTGCTGGGCTGTTCACTGGATTTATTGTGAAACAGCAGTTTCCTTTGACATTTTTAGTAGGATTCTGAAACTTTATTTGACTCGTTTTTACCTACTGCTACCTCTTTACAAGGAAAATACCTTGCTCAGTTTTCAGTCGCTATATTTTATAGCCATTAGAAATTAAATGATTGACATCCATCAAAAAACCAACGTGTCATGTCCTAGATGGTTTTTTGCGCCTGATGGAGTGTGGGATTTGACAAGAACTTTGCAATGAGAAAGGAGGTAGCTATTCTTCCCAAAGAGCAGGAGGAAAAGGTGATAAAACAGTCATTGAGAGGCATTGTAAGATCTGTATAGGGACTTAAAATTTGTGGACCTGAGAAGAGATTCATGCTATTCCCACTATTCCTTCTCTTGAATAGTATAATTGACTTAGAAGACCTTAGCGTTGCTTTTGACCTGTCTGTGTTGGTTCTGTGGCGTCTCCCCTTACATCTCCTACATAAAAGAGATGAGGAGGTGTGGTTCACTCTGTCCTGAAGACAGTTCAGGGCAAAAGGAATGTGTCAATATTTTTGTCTTTGCTTGATCCTGTTTGTTTGTCTTGTAGCCTGTCCTAAAGCTACTTTGTAATAGAAACTGTATGACTGGGATATGCATACTTTAAAGTTCTTTAATAAATTTAGAAAAAATCCTTCATCTTTGTAATGGCCTGCTTAGTGCATTTTGTAGCATTTTGTACCACCTTTTATAGTATCCCATAATATATGTTGACTTGTTTTTTGTTACTGTTTTCTATGCACTGCATACTCTTGAAAACACTTTACTGTGGGAGGAAATTGTATAAATATCATACTGAAGTGCAAAGGGTTTATATGAATCGTTCCTGTTACAAATTCTTCTAATCTCCTGGTCTTTTGTCTTTCTGTTTCTTGTCTGTCTCTTTTTTTTTTTCCTCCTGTTGGTGGGCATTGTGTCTATTTTATGTGCATGGTGACCAATAGAAACTGCATGCATCTTTTAATTTTTCACATACATAGAAAGTATTTTTAAACTCCTGGAAATCATACCAATTGCATAATTTCTGCTGTTTGTTAACAAGGTGGACAAGATCATGCCTATATTATCTCAAGGACTTAACCGTGGATTTTTCAATACTAGCATGCCCAAAATATTCTTTAAGGAACATACTACGAAAACAAAATAGTTCAAATCAAAGTGGAGATGTGCATAGTATGTTTTAGAGAGATTGTAAAGCAGTCATCTGGGTTCTCAGTAAGTCATGGAGAAATTTCATACCCCATTGCAAACATAGGAAAGAGAACAGAGAGAGATACAGGAGTCTCTTCCTTTGCTGTATGATGTTGAAGCACATCCTTGTGCTTGAGTTACTTCTTGCTGATTGTGCAAGCTCTACTTCGCACCAACTGCATATGAAAAGAAATTGTTGTCTCTACTTTGGACCTTAGTCTCTAAAGTTATGTTGAACTTCTGCTTGGAAAATTCATGCAGCCGTGAAATACTGTATTTGAGAATTCAAAACACAAAAGAAAAACAACAGTTATTCTTGCAAAAATCTCAATCTTCTGTTTCCTTAGTTATGTTCAAATACATAAATATTTATTTATTTGAAACTTGGAAGTACATACGAAATCTCAGTGGAGAGGATTTATAAGCTGATGTTTATGGCTTACATATCTGATGTGGTGCTGCCTCTTCGGAAATAGTTTAACTTACACAACTCCAAATATAATTGGAGCTACACCAAATTTTTATATTTCTTTTCATCAAAGGCAACGAAAGAAAAGATGCTTATATATTTTTAAGCACTCATGTGGGTTTTTTAAAAGATTGAAATTCACTGGCAAAAAAATAAAATGATTTCCTCCTATAGGTTTTATCTACTTCTACTGGCTTGACAAAAACTGTGTACAACCCTGCTGCTTTGAAGGCAGCACAGAAATCTTTGCCTGTTGTTTCCACTTCCGTGCTAGACTCTAATGAAGCACAGAAGAAAAAACAGGTAAATTAAATATGCTTCTTTATAAAATGGACCTAGGTTGGGAAATTATGACCTAGAGATAGAGCACTATGTATATTCATCTCAAGAACGTAGGTGAAACTTGTTGCAAGATTAAATTCACTATGTTTTTTTCCCCCACATATTACAAGAAAATTCAGCATTGTTTTGTTATTTTTCAGTGTAGGTTCAGGCAGTGTAAGCAGGTTTAAAACTGTAGAAATTCAAAATGTGACAGACTTTTTCCTGGAAACAGAATCTACACATTGAGGTATGAATTGTCTATTGTGAGTGAAAGGGAGTGTAGTATAGTCACTGTTCCTCTCTCTTAAACCTTTCTGGAACTGGCCTTTATTCTCAGTGTATTTTGTAGTTGTGACCAAAATTGTTTCTTTGAGAGAACTGAGAATTTTATGACTCTGAATTTTGTTGTTTCAAGCTGTAGTTCTTCTGCACCCATTTTTATTTTTACATAGTGCTAGGCTTTCTCTTTTCTGTTTATGTGAGAAAGGAAATGTAACAAAAACGTATTTGGCCTTAATAGTCACTCAGTTACATTTTAGCTTGCTTAGAATTTTCAAGAGAGCCCAGCAAAGCTCCTTTTTTCAGGTTTATTCTTATCATTTAGAAAAACTAAATCACAGGACATTGTTTGTCTTACTGTTTTTTAACGACAGATTATGAATACCATACTAAGTTAGGTCCAAACATAAGTGTTGAAATCAGTATAATTGTTAAACAAGATTTTGGTCAAATACTGGTAAATTGCTGTAATTTATGTGTAATGTAATTGGAACTAGCAGTTTGTAGCTGCATGTGAGTTTTGCCATTGGTCCAGACTTTAAAGAAAGCAGTTCTAATTTTGGAATTTTATTTCATATCTGTCCCGTAACATGTTTTCTAGAATTAGACCCTTTATCTTTCAAGTTAAGATGCTAAATGCCTGTAAAATAGGAAAAAGCTTGTAATAAAATTGTTGACTCATCATAACAACAAGAGGTTTTCTTGAGAGAAGACACTGAAGATGTGCCTAAGTGATTGGCTCTTCTTTCATGTGATCTTGTGCTCCTTCCTGCCTTCAGAGATTCCTGTTACAATATACTAGTACTTGTGGAAAAACATGATTTTGTGGGACTCACTCCCTTCTTTTCCTCCTGTCTCCCTAGCCTTTTTTGCATTCATCCCCTTATCTTACCTTCCTTTCCCTTCAGAAAAATGACTGCACACTGTATCGAAAAACCAACATTTCATGCAGCAGAATTTGTCAGTATTTGGGAAGACATACAGAAACTTGACTACTATTTCTTTTTCCATGGCTGTTGTGCATTTACAGTCTTTGTATAGGATACTCCACTTGGAATCTGATCCCCTTTGATAATCTCCTGCCTCTCCTCTACTATTCCATTAAATATGTTGATATCAAAGCTCTTAAGTGTTTTCTGCTGTCTAAGACTTTCATATTCTGTATTTGAGAACAAGAAGCAACTGCTTTTTTACAAGCACCATTAGCAGGCGCTGAGCACAGCAGGGATGGCATCTCCTCCTGCTTCTCATTGCGAGGGCAATAATGTCACTTATTGATTAGTTTCAGTTCATTTCGATTTGCCCATTGCCTGTCAAGGTTCTTTTGTTGGCAGATGGAGTAGCTGTACTTGTCACTTCCCAGTCAGAGAGCTCAGACACAAAAGAGGTGCTTTTCTTTGGGTGACACTTCAAGTTTAGAAAAGAGAATCTGTTTTCTTTTTACTTGTAACAGTTTTGGAGACTGTTTTAATTGATGGACTTGATTTACAATTGCTTTCAAGATAATTGTGCTTGCACATTTAAACACTTGCATGCTGTACCTCTTGAGGTAGTGTAATATGTCGCCTTTCAGCTTTCAGTGGAGTTGTGTAAGGTGTTACCTTGTATGTGAGCAGTAATAAAGTCTTCCCAGCACAAAACTAACTAAAAAAGATAATTAGATCTTTCTTTAATTTTGTGATGCATTGTTTTCCAAAACATAGTTGGAAATATTAGTACCTTGCATTTCCTGTTACTATTTTTTTCCCTGTTATTGTAAGTTACTACTGTGTAGTTGCCAGGTATAGTATATTATTCTGGCATTATGTTTCAAAGTCTAGAAACTTTCTGTAATCTTTTTATGCTTCTAGGAAGCATTGCGACTTCAACAAGATGTGAGGAAAAAGAAGCAAGAAATCTTGGAGAAGCACATTGAAACACAGAAGGTAAAATACTACCATTAAGACAGTAGACAATTCAGTTATAAAATCTCAGTTCAGTGTAAAATATTTCAGAATTTGTAAGACTAAACAAAAAAAAGGGCCTATAAAATAAGCATTCTCTTAGAATGACATAATCATATATTTAAAGTTTATAGTTTTAATCTAACTTGTCCTGTTAGTTCACTTAAAAAAAACCCTACAAGCGTATGCAATTTATGTCCAATTTTAATTGATATTGCCTAATTCAGGAGCAACACGCATATGTTTGGGAGAAGGGAAAGCCTAGTTCTGTTTGACAAGAGCAGGTGAGAATGATGTAGAAAATTATGCATGACTGCACTTAGGCTTAGGAAGATGTAGAAAGCCAAAATGTCATTTAAGTTCAATAAAATTTTGAAATAATTCAAGTGTGTTGAGAAAATCTGTCCAATTGAATTGGAAATATCAGATGTGCATTAGGAAACAAATCAGAGATTCAGACAAAGATTTTAATTTAATACAATCTGTTTAAAGTCCTATGTGTTGATTTGTGGGTCTCAGCAAAAGAAATGCAGTATTTGTTTTTTCCATTAGTTATAAAAACCACTGCAAATAGTAGTTTCTGAGTAAAAAGACTTTTTTTTCTGAATTGGACAGATGCTGATTTCAAAGCTGGAGAAGAATAAAGCCATGAAGTCAGAAGACAAAGCAGAAATCATGAAAACACTGGAAATTTTGACTAACAGCATTACCAAGTTAAAGGATGAATTGAAAGGTGTATCACCAGGAGGAGGAACTCCTTTAAAAAGCATGAAAACTAAAACTCAGGTACTCAAGTTTTAATCAGCTTTTTAATAGATGAAGTCACATGTTTATTTCAGAAGAATAAAAATATGTAGTCCCATCAGCAGTATTCAGAACCCTAACTGGTTTAATTTTCAAGTCCTCTTTGAAGTGAGATTCGTTTTGCCTTCTTTTCAAAGGAACAAAGCTAATTTTAAAACCATGCTGTTGTCTAAAAGCTGTATCTGCTGTTACACAGATACTGCATCATCTGGAAGATAAAAAAAACCAAATCAAAAGTCTCATGATTCTTTCTTTTACTTTGTCCAATGCTTTGTGTATAGTCTATTGCTTTCTTACATTTTTAATGCAAATTATGAAAATAGTATTTCTTACGTAAAAATATTATGGTTAGACAGCACAGATATCTTCTGGTCAGGTTTAATACACCAAACAAACTGTACTTGTACGTAATTACCTGGGACTTGTTACGTCACTTTAATTTGTCTATATATTAACCTTTCAAGATTGAAGATTATACTGGTCAGTTTTCGTTTGATCTAAGTGGCCATATTTGGGTTTTCCTGTGAGAAAAGTTTTTTCCTCTGAGATCATTCTTGTTGATACATGGCTTTTACCAGTTTACCAGTTTACCAGTTGCCTAAAGATGCAATTATATTACCTTTTTAAAATGCAGTATTTTGCTTCTTATAGAAAGATTTGTTCCTAAACAGATCACAGCCTTAAAAAGAAATACCAAAAAGAAATACTGAAATTACTTCTATGTACTCAACTATAGCTTCTTACATAGTTTGTCAGGAAAAAGTTGAAGCAGCATTTATTTATCCTGAAAATGGGCATAGATTGTTAGGGTGGTCAGAATAGGTTGCTGAGAGAGGTGGTGGAGTCACCATCCCGGTGGTGTTTAAGGTGCTTAAGGATCAGGTGCTGGGTGATAGAGTTTGGTGGTTTAGCAGTTATAGTGGTAGTGCTGTGTTGAGGGTTGGACTTGATCTTAAAGGGCTCTTCCAACCTTGATAATTCTATGATTCTTTCTCCAGGCTTTTCCAGTTTCAGGATGTGAGATTGATGAAGGCAAGTCTTTCCAGTAAAGACTGAGCAGTAGGAGGTACTGAATACCTCCACTGTTCTCATGTCCTTTGTTGCCAGGTCCTCTTTAATGTCCAGCAGTCAGACCACGTTTTTCATAGCACAGTGCTCATCTTGGCTGCTGATTGATGTGTTGAAGCCCTTCTTGTTTCTCACCCCCCTTGCTAGATTCTCAGTGCTCTTCAGCTTTCCAAACCGGTACCTGCATGCTCAGACAATTTCACTGTGTTCCTTTTTGGCTCCACCTCTTGTACACCTTGGTTTTGGATATAAGTTTTGTTAGAATCATCTTGTTCATCCAGGCAAGAGTCCTGCCAGCTTTATTTCCTGTGTGCTCTGGAACTTGGAGGATGCAATCCTTGAAAATCATGCTGCCTTTCCAGCAGATACCTAGACCCATGGTATTCAAACAGGAGGCTTTTTCCAGCTGTCTGAAGAAGGCCTCATCTACTTTCACGTGACTAGGTAGTGTGTAGTACACACCCACTGCAGTATTACTGGCATAGGTCTGCCATCAGGTCTGCCTGACTGATAAACTTTCAGCTGGCTCATCATCTGTCCCCAGGCAGAGCTCTGTGTGTTCGTACTGCACTCTAATGAAGAGCAACTCCTGCTCCTTGCCATCCTGGCTTGTCCTTCCTTAAGAGACTCTGTCCACCGTACCACTCCACTCACATCTGCTTTTCTATGATGTTTCTGTAGTCCCAGAGAGATTGTAACCCTGTTAACTGCACACAGACATCTAGTGCCTTCTCTTTGTTTCACAAATTTTGTGTATTAGTGTATAGGCTCTTCAGAGAGGCACTGATTTCCCAGAGAAGAAGGGAGATCTTGCCCCTGTGATGGTGTTGTGTAGGCCCTCCCTCATATGGATTGGTGCATTTATGTTTGAGATGGTTCTTCTTCAACCCAGTTTTGTTTATCTAGAGATCTCTTCTGCCCACATCACCCTTCTCCTGGTAACCTGGTCCACCACTTCCATATGTGATAGTTGTTTTTACTAAGAAAAAGTGAGGCAATATACTAATTTTGAAGTACTGATGAAGTTTTTGAGCTGCTTTTCTATGTCCTTTGTAAAAAGGAAAATGAAGGAACATTTTAGGTAAAGCCACTTCATAGTAGACGAAGTATCCATTATCTTTGTGCAGTTTTGTTAACGTTTGAAATAGCAAAACCAGTCCGCCCCATCTGACTTCTGTGGAAGTGAGGGTTTTACAGACTCTTTGGTTAAAATTTACAACTTTGACAGTTTTCTGAAAGACTTTGATCTTGGTTCTCTTGCATTTTTGAAGTGTTTAAAACCTGGACAGCTCTGAAGAAGACTCTGAAGACATGGAGGATGGGGCCCCACATGACTGTGCCGTTAAATTTACCTATTTTTGCTTCTTCCTGTCCATCAGATTACGAAAGGCTCTTCCCCCTTAAGTGAGAAAACTTTGCTGCCTCTTGATGTGTCCTGAAGGAGGTATTTTCTTCTTCAGACTTGGCACATCTTTGTAACAGAGAAGTCTTCATTAAGACCACTAATAATAAACCTCAAAAGTCTTTATTACACCAGTGTCACTGGCTGCTCTGTGAGTGCTAACTGCTGGTCATTATTAAACTTCAGAAGTGCTTCTTTTGTCATGTCATTGATGTATTGCAACACAGTGGGATTCGAGAGAAGCACTGGTTCCAATTTTGAAAATTTGGAAAACCATTATACAAGAGATAATGGATTTTTTCCTGTGGTTGCTGTAGATAATCAGAAAATGGGGCTGAATGGACTTGAGGTCGAGGTTGCCAGTTGAATAATCCAGCTTTTTTTCTTTTAAAGCTTCCAGGAAAAAACAAAGAAACAAAACCAGCTTTCTTTATCAGTGGTGATACTTGGTTTCCAACTGTCACGAGTGCAAAACCTTCATCTCTTGACATCCAGCCTTTGCAAACATTCCATGGTGTTGTCATGAATCAGTGGGTGTAAATGGAAATGGTTTCACAGTCCTCCATAGTTTTAGCCTTCATTTGTAATGTCACTGAAATGTTTGGGTGCTGCTTCTTCCATTAAAAAGAAGAAAACAGGTTTCACTTTGGATCAAAACTTCAAATTAAATTTTCATTGTCACATAAATCTTTCCCTGCACCTCAGTGGTTGCAGTGAACATGTCTTAATTGGGACACAGAGAAACCTTTCAGTTTCATTTATGTTTTCTGAACTTTAATAATTTTTTTAAGATACTGTGTCCTGGAGGCTAACTTTGGGTGCATCAAAGACCAGTCTTTTGTTAGCAAAGGTCTTGTTACTTCCTGGTTTTTTTCCACTGTGGTCTGAACAGAGCTACCATTTGTGCTTTTGTATTATGACATTGTAATAAATTTAGATGCTTTTTCTCACTACTGTTTATAGATTTTGTATTCATTCATAGTTGTACTGCTTTTTTTTTAAATCCTTTTATCTCATCATCATAACAATATAATCTTGAATTTTTATTGTATGTATCTTTAGAAAAAATCAGCTTGTGGTTGGTTTGTTTTTGAAAGTGGAAACCCAGTGTAACAAGCAATATACCTGCAAAATTACAGCTTTTTATTGAATAATTGTTTCCTTAGTAGAGAATGTGAACTGTGGAACTTAATAATTTATCATAACAATTTCTTAGATGCAGAAAGAGCTACTAGATACTGAACTGGATTTATACAAGAAGATGCAAGCTGGGGAGGAAGTTACTGAATTAAGACGAAAGTATACAGAACTACAGCTGGAAGTATGTTTGTCTCTTCTTTTGTAGCAATTAACTTTTAATCAAATATTTTCCTTTATGTTTGTTAGCTTGTGTATTGTATTATGAACTATTTTTATCCAGAGTACAGTATTAAGTTGCGTGTAGATGGAGACATTCAGCAATAATATTTTAAAAAAACACTTTCTCTACTTCAGTGGAATTCAAAAATAGTGTTGTCTTTAATTGTGATTGCTAATCTGTTTAAATTCTGTAGCTATTTAGATGGCATGATATTTTATAGATTTGTGGTCGTAATGCTTTCTTGAGAACATGAAGTGTTTTCAAATTGTTTCCTGAAGGTTGTTTTATGTTTGACACAGAAGAGTTAAAAAAGCACTGCCTAATCTTTATTCTTAAGTGTTAGTATCCTCTTAATGAGATTAATCAAAAAGCCTGAGGTGCCAAAAGTAATATTATTACAGAGCTGGTTTCAAGAGGATAACTTAACAAAAGCAAATACAGTGTTTAAAGAAGTATTTAATGTACAGAAACACAATTTTTTCTTCAAGTACTTGCTTTAAAAAAAAAAATTTTGATGGCCATACAAAATTCTTCATATGTGTGTCTAATTTTGAGAGATTATGAATGCTGTGGATGTTACTCTGTGTTATATTGCATTTTCTTGCCTATATGATTGTGTAATATCTGCTTAAATCACCTGATAATCTTACCTCTTTTTACTGTTAAGCAGGGCTACTGTTTCATTTAAATCGCTCTTGTCTTAATGAAGTTTGGTCATGTTTTATGTATAACTGCATATGAATACAGTGCACATATGTGCAGCGAAGTTGCATTAAAACCTTACTTTAAAACTAAGTTGTTATGCAGCTTTGGTAATTGTGAAAATAGTTTTGCTAATAATCCAAGCCAGTTGAATAGAGATGACACAAAAGCTTATGTTAACAGTATATTTTCTGATGGTGAGTAATACTTTATAAGGGTACTGAAATCTTCTTTATAAATTCTGCATTTCAGAAAATATGTGAATTGAATGACATGTAAAATAGGAATAGAAAAGTAGGTGCACATTCAAGAAAAAGTTACATCATAGTTGAGTGCGCCAATCCTACTCCATCTCTCATTAAGTCTGTTTGTATTTTGAGTTGGGAAAAAAAGAGCTCTTTCAGGACAGTAATATTTAAATGAATTTTCTGAAGCCTTTAGCAAATACCAGCAGAAGTAGATGGAGAAAAACAGGGTCATTGGTGATGCACACTTACATGTTTCAGGGAACAGCATGAAATATATCCCTTGTACAAATTATGAGAGGGAGATGGGGTTTTTACCCCTTGATGTTTGTTTGGTTCTTCAGTATTCTTAAAAATTCTTTAAAAAACGGTTTATTCACATGTTGTGCTTGTGACTTTGACTCCCACAATATTATGTGTTGCTTCTTTGACTCATAACCTGTTTTTCTGTTCCAGGTGACCCTGACTTTACTGAAAGAAAGTCCAAATAGTTTACAGCTTGTTTGTTGTGTCAGCATGCCCCAAGTTATTAATTTAAACATTTTAAAGTGTTTAAAAAAACCCCAGCAAAGAACAAAACCAAAAAAAAAAGTGCAAACCCCTCAGGATTCTGCTTATAAAAAATGAAAAGCAAACTAGATACTATTGTAAAAATATCTGAAGAATTTAATGTATAAAGCCGTAAGAGATTGATCTCCTCATGAATGGTGTCACTGACATGCATTAAAGTAGTGCCATCACTGTTTGAGTTGTAAACACTGTAGGATTTATTAAAAATGTGATGATTTCATTTAATATCTGATTCATATGGCAGATCTATTTGGATTTGAAAAATTTTTTTTCCTGTTAAAAACATTGAAATTAGATACCTGTAAGTGGGCTTTCGAAACCTAGAGTAACTTTTGCAAATTATTTTTTAAATGACTGTCACTGTCATTGGCCTTTTGATTGTTCTTGAAGACTGTATGCCAGTTCTTTAGAAGGGATACACAGGCACTGTGGGGATGGATATTACTGAGTATCTAGAGCCAAGTGTTCAGTGAATATTTCGTCTTTGGAGGTGCCCCTTAGAAGCCTTTGTTTCATGTCTCACAATTCTGTGGCCAAAAGCTCTTAAGATGCATTAATTCTGGTCAGAATAAAAGTCTTGCCTGAACTTCAGAGACAAATTGATAAACAAAGTAATGCGACAAATTAAGTAGTTAGACACCATATCAAGGAATTTTGATAATGAAATTTCAATTGTACTGCAGTTTCTTTTTCCTATGAGGAGTTAATCGTCACAGATAAGGGCTCTTTTGATACCTGGTTCTTGTTTCCTATATCCATCCTACTATTGATCTGGTAATAGAAAACTTTCAGTTAATTAGCTTTTGAATGTTATTTCAATGTTCACCTTCTTTTATTTTAAGACCTGCAAGCTGCTCTTTCTGGGGCTTCCTTGGGGATGTGTTTTTAGGAAACATCAGAATATGTGTTTGTTAATTCTGTCTAAATACGTAGAGTGTGAATTATAATCTCTGAATATGTTGTGTATGAATACCTTAGGCTGCCAAGCGAGGGATTCTTTCTTCGGTTCGCGGTAGAGGGGTTCATGCCAGAGGTCGGGGTGCGTCGCGCAGCCGAGGCAGAGGAATCCGAGGCCGGGGAAGAGGCAGAGGAGTTCCTGTGCATGCAGTGGTGGATCACCGACCCCGGGCACTGGAGATCTCGGCCTTCACCGAAAGCGACAGAGAAGATCTTCTGCCGCATTTTGCGGTATGTCACAATTGCTCTTTCTTTTTCCTTGGGATAGCATTCTTCTATTGAATGACTTGTTTTCTCTTGATTCATATCATCTGGAAATAATATGTAGGAATGAATCTTCGGCATGATATGCAGAGGATTCATTAGGAAAAGGTAAAACAGGAAAATTATACTGTTGCTTCAACTAGTTAATCCTGTAATCGCATATCATTTACAAGGCTGGGGTTTTCTTTCTTAAAAAGAAAGAAAAATGGCTTGCAATATTTATTTGCCTAGGATAGATGTAAATTTTTTACAAATTTTTAGGTACAGAAAGATAAAATAACTGAAGGGATGGTGAGAACAAAGTTTGATTTATTGCCAAATTTTCAGTACCTGAAATGTGTTTATCTTTGTTGAAGTATTTTAACAAGTTCGTAATGAAAATTTTCTTTGAACATTTTCAGTGCTTTTGCCCAGCTTTCTGAATTTAGAGTCAGAGTGAAAATTGTGCAATTATATGTAGATCTTGAAAAGGCATCTGAACATTTTTGTCTATTCATGTACTTAAACTTAGGAAGTCAGAGCTTTTTCTATTTTTTTTCTTTTCTGTTTCCAGTCTAAAACAAGACAAAGTGACATACATAATTTTTAGCAAATTTTTCTTTGCAAATATAATAGTGAAAAATCAACATAAATTTATAAAAGCCCTTATCCTCCATTAAAAAAAAAGTATAATAAAAGCAAATTTGTTTATTTTGTGGAATAAATACAAAAAATATAATGGGACTCTCCATCTGTGCCATCCTCTCCCTTGTTTGTTTTGGATTTTTTCCCCAACATTTAATTGCAGTGGTCCTCTCTGTAGGGAGAAGTTCAGGAGCCAGTTAGTCCACTAAATTCTACTCCAGTCAGTGTACTTAATATTTCCTGTCAGGTAGTTGTGCAAGAGGATTAAAAAAAAAAAAAAAAAGAAAAAATCCACAAAGGACCTGCCTCTCTTTTTATAGGAAACTTACCATCTTTAACGAGCCAAAATACTCATTACAAAAAAACTTAGTAACATGAACAAATAAAATCCCATTCACAGTGTTAGTAGGATAACACTGAGAAAAGAATTAATGATTTAATTTTGCAGGTTGCAAGTTTGCTGTTTTAAACTTGCTCCAAATTCCACTGGAAATCCTCTGAGCTGTCTATTTCCTTGATAAGATACCACAACTCTGTGCACATCAGCAGTGCCGTCCGCTTGCACAGATGTGGTTTTTTTGTTGGTCTTTGCAGCTTACAGTGATGGCAGCATCAAAGGTGATGTGGCCATCATAGTGGCCATTAGTGGAAGAGATGGGTCATGTTACTAAGATGCTGAAATACATTTAAGTTTTGAAACTTTTTCTACAGTTCCTGACTCTTAAGAAGGATTTTTCTGGAAGAATTTAATAATAGGCTAATGGAATCATCTCAGGATCCCTTCTTTCTAATCAAAAGAGAAATACTGAAGCAGAACAACCTCTTTCTATCATAGTTTTACCTCGTACCTGTAGGAATCGGGAAATCCAGAGACAAGAGAGCTTTGGTGTTTTAGAAATGCAAGTACAAATAACTATATTCTTGTCTGAGACACGTACTCTGGGTTAAGACTATGAAATATACACTGTTGCAATTTTCTCTCTCTTTTTTTTT
>VZRO01001441.1:339947-540422 GCA_013397915.1 Daphoenositta chrysoptera | reverse complement strand
TTTTTTTTTTTTTTTAAGGGCATTTAATTTAGGACTGCATTTTTAGAGGTGGGGAACTATTTTACTAAACTTTTTTTTTAAATTCATTTATCAAAAGCAATATGGTGAAATTGAAGATTGCCAGATAGATGACTCGTCTCTCCATGCGGTGATTACTTTTAAAACAAGAGCAGAAGCTGAAGCTGTGAGTATAGTCTTTCTTGAAAATACACTGCAGCATTGAACTACTTTCTGGTTATGTTACACTTCTATACTTGATTAAATGTAATACTTCTAGCTATTTTAAAACTATTGACACAAAAGTTTAAGCAAAAATGTCAGAACTGTGTAGTACTTAAATACTTAAAAATTTAAGAAGTTTATAGCAAAGTGAAGTGTAGGATGGACAAGGGAAATTAAGAGGAACACTTAGGAATTGTTAATTAGATGTCTTGGTTTGTCTTTGTTTAATTGCCAGGTTTTTTGCCTGAAGACTTGATACCCTCATAGTCTTCTTGAAATTTCACTGACATCCTGCAGAGTGAACATATATATTTACTTTGGGATCACTTTGGTTTTACCTTTGTCAGAAAACCTGTGGTAGTGTAAATGGGATTTTATCTGATTTTTTTTATCCCCTTTTTAGCGTATTTTTTAGAAATTTATGAAATTACAGAAGCATAGAATTGCAGAAGTAACTTTCAGAAACCGAAATCCAGAGTTGACTTACATTATAATTCAGTATCATTACATATTGATCATTTGGACTTTATACATTTGATTCAGCAGGACTCCTGCCTTACTTGGTCCATGGTATAGGCATTATATGATCCTGAACTAAACAATGGATGTAGTTGTTCTGCAAATGATTTTGTTTTCTTTAAAATCCTTGCATCACTCTTGCAAGGGAGTATTCCTGAAAATAGTAGGGACTCCAGAAAGAATGGATTCATACTTACAGTGTGGTTGTATGTAAAGATTTCATTTTATCTTTATATTTTGCACAAATTTTATCTTGTGGAGTTTACCTGAACACAGTTTTCATACCTGGCCAGGTGATTCTCTTGTTCATCTTGAGACTCCAGTGACCTGACTGACAGAAATAACTGCTATTTACAAATGCAAATTAAGCCACTGGGAACAATAGTTTCGAACACTTAAGAGTATCATTTATGGTTAGATATTTTGAGATCCATGTGCCAAAGATGTTTTAAAAAAACACGGAATTCTGTTTTGTTTGTTAAACTCCTAGCTATAGCAATGATGAGCACTAACTGTATGGAGATAGTATGTATTCTGTAGAAAAGGAGGTACTATTAATGGTACATAGTGTATACTGACTGATAGGGAAAAACAGTATTGTACAGCTGTGTTAATGGAACACAGTTCAATAGTGAACAAAAGTTCTGTTCAGAGATAAAAGCTGTTGTAATTAGTATATTCACAAGTGAATTGAAGTTGGGATTTTAGTTTTGGTGCTTCCTGGTTGGTATTGGGTACTTTTTAATGCAACTTCATATTCTTTGACACTGCAGTTTACATAAGAAATACTCTTAAGTATAGAAACTTCTGCTTCCCTGAAAAGAAAAATAGGTCACCTAGAACAATAATCTGCTTTTATGGATTGTCTAGATGTAGTCTTTACTTCTCCCAGATGGAGTATGATTCATTGCAATGATCTATTCAGTATCTGGGTACAGATGCATGTTTATCAACAAAATACATAGTAGAACATGTTTTGCCTAAAAACTGGCATGGAACATCTTCTCTGCTTTTGCTAAATTTCTTATCTCTAAAAAGCAGGGAATGGTAGTATTTTGTACCAAATATAGAAGTATAGAGACAAGAAGAAGAAGCACCAGAAAAGGAAGGTAACACAGAATAAAGATGTGGACAGGGGGGAGAAAAACCTATGTTTGGTGGTAAGGTTGCAGTCAGCATTATGTGCGTCTTTTTTAAAAAAAACCCCCTTTTTTGGTGAATGCATTTCAGTGCATTTAAAAAGCAGTATGTTTTTCCTCAATCACTGTCAAGTAGAATAGGTGGAGTTTTCAAGGTGAAGTTCAGAATATGCTTCAGAAAGTGGAGGATACTTTAGATGGATCAGGATTCATGATCAGTGTTTGAGATGTCCACATTCTAGTGAGCATTAAAACTTTCAATTGTCAAACAACTTTGTGTACAATTTCACCTTCATTTTTAAATGAAAATTTTATGAAAACAGGGTTCTATCAAATCTAGGAAAACCCGTATTTTCTTGAAGATAATCTTATATATTAAATAAATTTCCATTGGAATGTCTGTGTTTACAACTAAAGCGGACTTTAAGGCTGGCAATTTGAGAAGTTGTGGAAGGTAATCATTAAAAACCTCTGCTAAGACAAATCGTGAAGTAAATACAGCTAATATTTTAGCTTCTTAAATGAAAATAGGCCTAGGCTTTATGATCATGTATGTTCTACCCTGGAAGGAAGAGGAAGATTCCCTGTTGTAAAATGTTGCATTTTTATGTAGTAGTAATTTCGTCCAAAGATTACAAGTTATTTCTGGACCTAAATGTCACATATAAGTACTTTTAAAAATTCTAGTTGTGTGACATTGTGATGAGACCATGGACAAAAAGCTCCTGAGCTGCATTTTAATAAGCATAGAATCTTTTAAATTTATCATAAATTTATATGTACAGATTTAAAATTTATACCTGGGGACTTTAATATCACACAATTCATGTTCAGATGTCATTGAACATGTAATTGTTTCTACATTTCACATTATGCTGTACTCTCAGATTGTACTATAAATCTTCTGTGACCATGACGGTTATTTCGGAATGTTGCTAACGCTGATTTATGCTCATTCATGTTACTTTAATTTGAACATACTATTTCCAAAGCATCCACTTAATGCAGCTGGTACTTAGAAAGACATGAATATCCCATAAGTTAAAAATTTTTACATTTCAATTACAACAGCTTTACAGGAAGTGGAACGTTTTCCAGTAGATTAAATTGTAATCACAAAGGAGCTTTTTTTAGTTGTTTGGTTGTTGGATTTTTTTAAATGTATTAAATCATTTTTGGGATGTCTTACTTTCCCAGTAAGTTATGCATTAACAGTTTTGTGTCTGTCTTTGAAAGATGAGGAACCCAGCAAAATAATATTAAAAAACAGGAAGGTGTTGGTTCAGTATGTTACCCATATCACCAAATGATTTATGGTTTTCCAAGCTTATTTTCTTCTGAATGTATTTTCATCATTTTCCTCAAAGTATGTATGAATTCCATGTGCAGTGTATGAAGTTGTTTCATTTAACTTGTTAACAGTACTTCAGTATGAACATGTCACAACTTAGACTTTCTTTTGTAGTCACGTGTAACTAAGATGGTTAAACTCGTTCTAGGCTGCAATTCATGGATCTCGTTTCAAAGGACAAGAGCTAAAGTTGGCATGGAACAAGCCTGTTGCTAGTATGTCAGCTGTTGAAACAGAAGAAGCTGAACCTGATGAAGAAGAAGTAAGCTTGCTTTTTTCTTTATTTTTTATTTTAATTTTTCTAAGATGAAATAATACAGCTTTTTGAAAAAGAAAATTTATCTGTGGATTCATACTTGTATTTTTTAATCTAACTCGTGTTTTGATATCAGAGAGTATGTTTCTCTATATTTCTTGGGGTTTAGGGTGTTGAAAGTTTAGTTACTTTACTTTTCCTTACAGAAATATTTAATTTTTTACACAACAAAAAACTCTAGAGGATATACCTAGAAAATGGAAGGCGCAGGTTTGAACATGGATGAGAGAGATGGAGGATTTTGCCCAAAACATGGGTTTCTGCCATCCACTTTTGGCACTGATTTGTTAGATGATCATATTTCAGACTCTAATTTTCCTTTATAGAGAGATACGGCTTGGAGGATACAGGTGAAGGAATAATTCAGAGCATTTTCTGACTTCATTGAGACATCTGAAGTACCTTTCCTGAGTGTTAGTCTTCATCATGGTCCGTGCAAGATACTAAAGCCTTGTCCAAATAACCCTAATTGGTTAATGTAAGAATAGTGGGGCAATATGTATTGATGCAATCTAACTCATTACACTCAAAATACCAATGTTTGTGAATTCAGAAAAATAAATGCCAACTGGGGATAAAGTCAAGCAATATTTTTCCTAATTTGTTTAGTGACAGTTAACTGTATCCACATAATTGGTGTAGAAAAGCTGAAGTGGAAGTGCACCTTGACCTACTCGACAACAGTATTTTGTCTGTATCTTTTCCTGTGGCATTTTGGCAGATCTACCATAAAAGCAGCTTCACAAGTTTGCTTTGATATAACCAAATTCCGTTAGGTTTTTTTACACTTGGTGGTCTTTACTTTCTGTTTTTTTCCTGAAGAAAGCCACTTCATCTGTTGGCTTCCTGTCTCCAAAATTCTAAATGTTTTGGTGTACCAGTTGATGACAGGTACCTCTATCTCTATGGATTCATATTAGACATTTGTGCATTCCAGTTTACTGAGTGCTACTTTCCTCATGTACACAAACCTCAAACATTGTTAGATGGTCATGAGCTGTGAGTGAACAAGAGACTACATTATGGAATCTTCAGAGCATCTTAGGTATTTTGTCACATCTCCTTCAGGGAGTTATTGCCTGGGAAGATCAACAGCAGTGTGTTGACGCAAGGAGTCTGCGTTATTGAGAGGTCTCCTTGAGCAACCACTTCACTGAGACTTTATGTGTGATGAAGGAAAGGCATGCAGGGATATGCAAACATTTCAGCAGAGTAAAGGAAGGAAAGTCATGATTCATTGGTAGGTGAACTACAGAGAGATCTGTCTTTTAACTGCCTCAGATAATTATTCCTGTGGAAAATACGTAGGAGTTGAACTTGGCTCAAAACCCTTAGCTGCTCATTGGTTTTGTCTGCTTGCTACTTACTTAACTTTGTTTTATAGCAGATATTGTAAATACATGAAAAAGGTTTTCTTCATTATTCCATATCTATACTACCATGTTAGTTCAGCTGAGGAGTACTATGCTAAAGAGGGTAGCAGGCTTAAGACTTGAGTGAAACTGAGTACCTGGATGTCTCAAAAAAACCCCCAAAAAAGGAGCTATATAATTCAGCCTAGTGAGATTCTTAACGAAACAGGATTCCTAGTCCATTTATGAAAGTAAGAGGAAAGTCTCTTGGACTTGAGTGCTTTAGAAAATCCCTGGTGAGTAGCCGGCTAATTATGAAAGCATCTGGTCTTTCTAGATGCCTTATGTTTTAAACCTGGGTGCCTAACAAAAGAGTTGACTCTGCTGAGTCAACAGCTGATCCTTAGGAGGAGTATAAAATATGTAAGTAGAGATGAGCTTTTAATCATCGGGGTTTGCAGTTCAGGGACCTCTTGAGTCAGAGATGTGATGTCCTTGTAGTTGAACGGTCTTGATGTATGTTTATTGTATTAATTTATCTGGTTCCTTTGGAATCTGAATAACATCTGTAATGTCCTGTAACAGGGAATGCTACTGTTCAACTATGTCTACCCAGAATAAGTATTGTTCTATTGGACCTGCCACCTGCATGTTCTCTCTTCACTTCCTATAAGATACTTAATATATAGGGATACTGTCATGCTTCCCTTCAGTTATTTTCTCTCCCTATAGTTGTTCCCCTATATGGAAGCCTGGCTTTTTTATCATCTCTACTGCCACTCAGCCTTGTGCTTTGTAGAGTTCTGCACTATGCACTGCCCAGGACTCCTCCTCTTTGACCGTAGCACTGTTGTATTTTAGCTCACTGAACAACAGGGGATACCGGGAAAGAATCTAAGTCCTCAGAAGGCTTCTGTGATTTAATCAGGGTCAGACTACACAGGCGTACATTGACCGACGGGTCAGGTGTCAACAGAGCTCTTTTTGAAACTGTGCTTTCTGTATACAAGAGTAATAAAGATAGTTTCTCCCTCTTGTTGAAGAGCCTGCAGGAAAGAGAGAAGGCTTAGTTCTAGGCTTTCTTCAGCCTAGAGCCTCTTATCTCTCAGAAGACCTCGTACTTTTGCAAATCAACCTTCACACCTCTTGCTGAAATTGGAGATACTGTAGCAGAAAACCTGCAATTCCTTAGACATGAAGAATAAGCAAGGAAGACCACAGCTGCTATCTAACAGCTGGGCAATTTTGCTAGGGAAAGATATCCTTGTGTTTTTAGTCCTTTCTTTAGCCAGTGCTGAGTTTGCCGTGTTAGGTGTGATCATCAAAAAAGTTCCAAGATAGGATAGCTTATATACATCCCTGTGTCTATATGTAGATAGAAACTAAAGCAACTTATATTCAAGGGCTTTGAAGTTTGTCAAGTTACTATACTGTTACAGAAAGGAATTGAAAATAGAGTAATATAGTTTGTCTGAATTTCTCTAAATACCTGTCTCCCTGCCTCAATTGTTTAAATTTTTGTATTGATTTCAATCTTGATTAAGCTGTCAAAATAAAAAAATCCCAGATTCAACCTTTTTAATACTGTGGGACAGGCAGATAAATCTCTTGGATGAAAACAGATACTGAACATGCAAAAAAACACTAGGTTTCATTTATAGCATATTAAGTTTCATGGGAACATAGCAGTTTGGACATGAATGATATGCTGAAGAATCAGAAGAGTTGTGTAAGGATGAGGTGCATGTGTCATGGTCATTTTGAAGTCTGTAAAAGAGTTTCACTTGCCATTTAGTAATACGAGACATATACATCTGGTGTACATTTTTGAAAGCATTAATGTTTACCTATTCACAACCAAATTTTTTTCTTTATTCAAGTGCAAGTACCAAAGATTTTTGTTTTGCCTTTTGATTTTTAACATTTTCTGATGTAACAGTATCACATTTTTCTCTTGAAGTTTCAGGAAGAATCTTTGGTGGATGACTCGCTGCTTCAAGATGATGATGAAGAGGAAGAGGAGAATGAATCTCGTTCATGGAGAAGATGATTCAACTTATCAATGACAATGCTAGAACTGCACCTGTGTTGCATTAGTATTACCTAATGTACTTCTGCATCTTTGTATTAAAAGAGGTTTTGTGATGAAGTTGGATTCAGATATAGATTAAAAAGCAGCTGGTCGGTTATACATTTTGAGAGATTGATGTTTGAGTTACATTTCAGTAAATGATTGCTAAAGACATCATACTAGGAACATATGCAATGTTTTTATTACATAGTTCTACAGGAAGTTACAGAATTCTTTGGGTTCTTTGTAATTTACTGAATTGGTCAAACACAAATGACCAAAAGTTGTTATAACATAGATAATTTTTGTTCTATTCCAGATACGGAATGAAAATTTGCATTTAAAATCTTTGTGAATGTTTTCAGAAATGAATAGATAACAGTACTAAACTGAAGTCTCTAAAGTTATGTATTCATAATATTGCATAGTAGTATGCTTAGGCTTTACTATGTACTAGCCTTTTGTTGGATTTGTGTACGTATTTTACCTATGGGTTTTAATGATAAAGTGTATGACTGCTTTGCATATAAGTCCTTATGACTTTAAGATGTTAAAAAATAAAGAAATGGAATGGTCTTAAAAAAAAAAGAAAAAAGAAAAAAAAGCAATAACCAAAAAAGCTAAGGCAATGGTCCTTCATGATGAAAAAAAAAAAAAAAAAAAGAAAAAAAAAAGAGAAAAGACCATTCCAAATGGCAACCCCACCCCCATGTTCACAAAAGGAGCTTGAATCACTATCACTTATACTAAAATAATACTTAATATATAAAACCAATCTCAATCGTGTTTTATCTATATTAACACATGGTGAACTCTGCATAAAAACTTTTGGATGTTCTGAATTTAAAGTGATGTGAGTCAAATGGTAAATAGGATAATACTCCAAGAAAAAGGAACTTTTTTATATCTCTGCACTGTACAACTCTAGAAGTAAATTTGATCCCACAAAAATAACATGCAGTACTGAAATACAGGTTAGAAAAATATGTGAGGAGAATTGGAATATTTGGTAGATAGTACTCTAAAAATTTGAGTACACAACTAATGCATCTTTTATATTCCTGTGTTTCTATGATTACATGTTTTTCATTTCAAAACTAACACTTGGAAAATTCTAAGTTCACACTATAGAACATATTCATCATTCAAAAATACGTGTAATATTAGTGTACTCCACAGAAGATTTTCTGTGGCTCTTTCTAATGGGTCATTCTGGTATGCGAGGTCTGAAGTTTCTCTGCTTCTTAGGAAGGGGAATTCCCCACTCCTTTGCAGTAAATGACCTCTCACAAAGACTTGTTTTTATTTCCATTCAGTGGTGTTTTGCTGGACTGTTTTCAAAAGAAAACCCATTTATTAAGTATTAAAGTCTTGGGTTTTATTTTTGTTCTGAAGGGAGTAGGTGGAATGTTTTGATTTAATATTTTCTTTCCCTCTCTGTAATTCATTGATGAGTTCATCATAAAACCAGTGTCTTATTTATCAAAGAGATGGACATGAGCCCGTACCACTGCTCACTTAAGAGTTGGACTTTATGATCCTTGTGGGTCCCTACCAAGTTAGAATATTCTGTGATTCTGTGATAGTACTTCAGTTAACAGGGTGTTTTCTCTAGTCCATGTTTCTGTCTTTTGCTGGGAAGAGGGGGAGAACTGGTGTAAGTCATGTCCCTGTCCTTTTTTTTTTCGATTCCAAAGTAGGAATGGAGGAAAGTAGAAGTAGTAGCATACCAGAGAGGAGCTCCAGCTGTAGAATTTTTGTTTGTGCTTTTCAGTTATTCGAAGGGATTTTAAGAACTGGATCCTGGTTTGGGGTTTTTTTTTGTTGAGCTTTTTGTTTGATTTGGTTTGGTTTTCCCCTCTGTCCTGATGTGTATGCGTATCTTGTTGCAAAAAACATGCACTTAAATTTTTGTATAGTCCTAGTTTCACATTGAAATGTCACAATTGACTGCCATGCTTGTTACACTAAGTTCTAAATTTTGCCATAAGGAATTGTATTTGGGAAATTGATTTCCTTTTACACTGAATTTCAGGCAAAATAAAATATTTTAAGAACCTTTTTATCCAGTGCTCTGAATGAGCTGTTCTAATTCACTGAATTAAGTACAAGCTTTCCTACTTTCCTTTTTAAATTAATTTAGTACATTTGAACGGTGTCAAATTAACAGTCCAGGAGGTGGGATTTTTTTTGCGTGTTGTCTTACAGAACAAGTACAGCACAGGAGAAAACACTGTCTTTGCTCCATAAAGTGTTTGTGTGGCATGCTTTGCTGCTCAAACCTGCTTTTTCACTGCAGTCACTCAACACAAGCTAATGACAGCTATAAGTGTGTATTTTACATGGATGCTTCTTACAAATCGTCTGAAATTGCTGTATCATATAATTTTAAAACTTGTTATCCAAGTTTGCCTGTTTGTTTCAAATTCAGCCTGGTAATGCATCCATCCAAGATTCAGTTCATTGAAACTTTGCACTCAGGTCTACTGGTAAGAGGATGAAACCTTTTAAAATTCTTTTTATCGCCTTCCTTCTGCAAACTTCCTACTGGTGTGTATTTTATTCCCTGCTGTTACTTTGTGGCATTCTGAATGATTGAAAAACACCTGGATCAGAATGACTTGGTTTATTCTCACTATAAAAGCAACCCCCAATGTTTGCTTCAGTCAAAACTAATCTGTGGTTTTATGTTACTCTGCATAAGAAAACTGTGTCCCACTTGCAGTCTGAATGGATTCTGTACAGATTTCTGTCGTTTTCAAATTATTTTCTTCATTTGTTTTCTTGTTGGCTTGCTCTGTGTTCCTTGTCTAGCTCTGCTCTCCCCTCCATCTTTTTGCTGCTGCCTTAGCCAACGCTTCTCACTTTAGTCAGATCCTTATTAACATCGCTTTCAGTGAAACCTCTTGTCACTTGGAGCAGCATCCTTCCTTGTTTGAATCAACAAACCAAACATCCTGCTGGTTTGGTTTTCCTCAAGACAGCTTTTTAAAATTCCCATGGAATAAAAGGTAAACATTTAAGAAGGTACTTTATTTTCTACTTGGATGCTAAAGGGCTTGAGTAAGATGTGAGCTGACATGCAGTTCAATGGCAGTATTGTTTTAAACCACATTTGGTTGAACTACAAACAATTTGAAGTAAGGGGAGTCAGTCATTCTGACTATATTACACTCTCTGCAAAACAGTAAATTACCAAAAATATCTCTTCGAAGCAACACTTATAGCCAGTATTTTTTATATTTTTCCTTCTCTTAAGACCAGTCATACACTACAGTTGTACAAATACACAGAAGTAATACAAAGGGGCAGAGACCTTCAATGAAATACCTCATTTACTCTAATTCAACATTGTTGTTTTTTTTTTTTTATCTTGCAACTAATGAAGATATAGTCAGATTTAATCCTGCATTACTTATCTTTTATTGCAACTAGGACAGTAAGTTAGAATTAAAAAATTAAGGTTAGAGCAACTGGAAAAAGTAACAGAAATTTGAGGGGTTTCTGGGAAAATGAGTGAAAATCGAAACAATTTTATTGTTCTTCATCATACCGTTCTGAGTGGAGCTGTATCTTACTGTATTGATGTTATAGCACTTAGTTACTTTCAGATGAACTTGTTAAGTCAGACCAAGTAAAAGTTCTTGATCAAGATTAAAGAAGAAAGCTTCATCTTTCTCAAATGAGCCAGTATAGCTGTAAACTTATCCTTGGGGATGATGAACCCTTAGTTTTTGTGGACTCAGTGTAAAGAGGTCAATGTAGACCTTTATAAACACACTAGTGTGCTTGTTACACAGGTACCTAAATACTGTAGTTTTATAAAATAATTTTTTTTTATTTAAGTATGCCTCTGCATGTTTTATTCTGAACCATGTTATAACTCTGAGGACATCAAAAATACTTGCAACAAAAATGGACTTTGGTGATTTCAATCTTTATTTGAATTCTCTTGAGATCTAATGGGAACCTCAATGAGAAGGATTTCAAGAACATACCACCTATACCACCCATACCATCTATTTTTCCTAATAGATAATTATTCGTAAAATCCTTTTATATGTGTTAATGCTAAAACTTACCTGAATAATTTTACTTTATTCTTGGTCTGTGTGAATGATGATTAACTTTTTTTTCTTCTTCTTGCAGTAAGCTTGTAATCCTGACCAGTTGATGTCTCTGAAAATCATCTCAACTGACCCAGTGGTATATTGTAGTAATTTTGATGTTATAGTTTTAACTCTTGAATTCCAAGATCCTTCCTGCTTTGTTAGCAGAACAGACTAAAACAGTTTCTCACCTCTCTCTGCCAAAGACTGGAATACCATATTTAGCAAATTTGTCTGGTCTAGCTGATTAACTGGATTTTAGTATTTCCCTATCAGCAAAAGGAAGAATAAAATTTGAGATGTGTACTCTTCAAAATTCATTTTTCTGAAAAACATTTGCAGTAGACCTGTTGATTTCATTTTGACTTCTTGGATACAGTGAGGGTAGAATAGTCTTTTTACTCTTTTACACTATTTTATTTTTTTGCATTGCAGATGCACATGAATTTTTTGATAGTAATTCGATGGGTAAAAATTTTCTTTAAAAAAATCAGATATTTTTATATCATCTACTGTGTACACTTATTTTCAAAGAAAGGGGAGAAAAGTAAATGTGTTACAGTTCCTTCTGACAAGCTGTGAAGATTATTTGAAATAAGAAATGTTTACAGGCCCCGAAACTTCAACAAGTGCGGATGTTCATTTCCCAGTTGCTGAAGAATGACTTCTGTTTCTTAAAGCTCGTGTTCTTTTAAATGCAAAAGGAAAAGAAACATTAGCTTCTCAAAAATGTTTTTTTGATGGTCTGCAGCCAGACAGGATATTTCCTAGCTCTAAGGCATATGAACTCTTCTCTCTAACCAATAATTTGCTTGCTAGAGAAATCAGAAAACTTCCTTTGGTTTTAAAGGTCATAATTTTGTCTTTGTCCTGCACAAAATTTTGTGTGATAAAGATGTTTGATCCAAAGAGAAAACAAAGACTTCACAAAGATGTATGTTGATCTATGCCTGTAAAAATCTATGTCCTTTTGCTAAAATCATGTGCATGTTGCTAATGCATGTGTGGTGTAGCTGAGATATACCCAAGCACAGAAATGCCTTTAGGGTAAAATCCCTCATTTTTATAGACTTTCCCAGTTCTGCAGATCTCTGCTGCATAAAAGCCAAGAGAAGTGTCCTTTCCATTGAAGCACCTTGTTTTAACATGAAGAAATGTTCTTTGTCACATTTGAAAACTGTCCTTTCTCTGCTTAAAAAAAAACCCCACTTCTGATTTCGTGTTGTTTTTTTTTTTTTTAGCTTGAGATAAATCCTTGTATTTTCTCTTTCGGCTGCTAGAGGGCACTATGGCTACACAAGTGAAACAAAAAACCTGGAAAGTGCTCCCATTTTAACACTTCTGTGATATTTTTCCTGTTTCAGTTCTCATGCTAATATTTGCATTTCTTGCAAAAACCTGTATACATCTCTACTATGTCAGCAGAAATTCTATTTGTGTGAACTGAAACAAAGTATCTCTCTTTGGATTTAGGTACCAATGATAAAACATGACTCCAGGTGTTTAAATCTGAATAAAACAGAAGAATGTTTCTGTGTTGCAAGAGGCATGTATGCGTTACCTTTTCTGCTCTGGGAGTTGAATTAGGTTTGATAGATTATGCTTGAACTTACAGAAAACTTTGGGTAGCTACATCCTGTTTCTCAAAGCTTTTCATAAGAATTAATCTTTTAAACATGTGTTTGTGCTCTGGAACAGGGAAAGATAAAGCTTATTGCTGGAAAGTGGAGGGGGACAGAAGTGGCACACAACATTGGGTTTTCATACAAACTACAAATGAAACCACCAGCCTAACATAGTTTAAGTGAATTTCACCACCATAGCCAGTCATATTTGCTTTACGGTAGACTCAAATACATCAAATAATTATTACTGTAGCTCCACCAACTGGTGCGCTGTAATTACACAGAATAATTTTTCAGCTATGATGTGGAATACTTGCTCATCCTTGTGCACCCACGGTATTGTCTCTTACTGTCTTGCCTGGGTGCACCAGGAAGCTGCTGGTAGCCCATGCATTGGAACACTGGATGTGCAGTGGAGCACTTGGAACTCTGAGAGCGCAATGCCCGGGCACACAAATCATATGTAGGCCAACACCATGCAGGACACATACGTGACTCTGTGTTGTTTTCTATTCCCTTTCAGTCATTAGTGCAATGTCTAAAAGTGCTGAGGCACCACAGATTCCATTACACTCCTAACTTACAAAATCAGCTATGGGGAGATTATCATATGCTCTCTTTTTTTCTTGAAGGGGGCTGCTGGATCAGCACCTGTGGATCAACATCACAAAATGCTGCAAGACTTCCAAGAAATCAGTATCTTTGAATTCACCTAAAGATTAAAACCTTACTTACCAGAATTGACTGTGAGAAGAGGAATTCTGGTTGTAAAAATTATTTGGTTTTATTTATCATGATTATTTCTTTGCATTCAGATCTGATAGATCATTGACATTTACCCACTGCTGCTCTCAGAGAGGTATTAGGTAATGTTTAAAATCACATCCCCCATGTGATATTTCTACAAGTCTAATAGGAAATCAAAGAGTATTTTGATACAATTTTTAATGATATTTTTTGATCTACTTTCTCTGTGGTATTACTTCAGAAAACAGAGAGAGTGTTTGGGTACTATTTATTTGCATAGGTCTACAGTCTTAAACTTTTTCATTGATGCTGTTTTCAAAACTCACCTATTGGTTGTACCATCCTTCACATATTAGGCAAAAAACCAGTTTTATAAGGTTAAATTAAGAATTAGAAGTTTTATCAAGAACACAAAACCAGAAATATCCAGTAAGCAAGTGAGCAGGTTTAGAAAACTTTCCTGCAGCATAGAACTTTGTATAGAGGCTAACAAAGATGGACTTTCTATACCCAAGTAATTGAGATCTTGACCATCTTTCAAACAAGTTCTTACACTGAAGGCAAATGTTACCTGCTCATACTTGAAAACTTTGCTTCCATGCATTGTTCTAGTAATGAAATGGGCCAGGATATGGGGTCATAACTGCTTATGTACTTGAACACATTTTAAATGGGTTAATCTTTCTATAGAGAGAATAAAAGTCTGATTTTGCTGCTACATCAAAGAGTACATATTCAGTATCTGTGGGGTAATCTGTCTACTTTTAAAATAATAAGTCAATAATTGCTGAATATTTCTTTCCAATATTCAGAAATTTGGACTCTGGTGGTCCTACAAGCTACTTCTGTTGGATTTTTTCTTTGTTTTGCTTTTTTGTTGGTTTTGTTGGGGTTTTTGTTTGTTTATTTGTTCATTTTTTGTTGTTGTTGTTTGGTTTGGTTTCAGATTTGGGGTTTTTTGGGGGGATGGGAGGGTTGTGGATTTGTTTGGTGGTAAAATTTCATCAGTTACTTTGCAAAGCTACCTTTTCTTGTATAGTATTTGAAATTCTTTGTTCCCAGAAGCAACATCCTGTGTATTGTGTATTGAGATGTATTAATATGATGTAGCCAAATTTACCTGTGAAAGTATTCTGTTACTCAAAAATATGAGATTAAAGAGCAAAAAGCAATAGCTGTAGCCTTTATGGTGGAAGGAGCAAAGTGCAGGTCAGCAGGCTTACTCCCTGACCTGAATTACAAGATAAGTTTTCTATTAGAAGTTATGTAAGGATATTGGCAGTACAACAGAATGATAAAGAGCACTGTCAATATATAGTGAAAAGTTAAGGAATGTAAGTCAAAGTAGACCTTGTTAAGTTTTAATAGGTTAGTTCTCTCTGTATTTGCAGTTTTGTATTGGTGAACTCCCACAATATTATTTGCATGTCTTCACTAAATTTATATTCTAATAACTTTATATTAAAATCATTTAAAATATATTTATTTCTTCAGTTTCTGTGTTGGACTGTCTCCAAATATCCTTTCAAGTGAATTTAAAGTACTATTTCTTTTCCATCCTTGTTTTCTGTAATCGTTTTTCTACTAAAAATACTGAGGTCTTTGCTCTTTACTGGCTCTTCTCTGCAAATCTACTATGTATTGAAGTTTTTGAAGGCAGTTTACCAGGAAAACACGGAAGAAGTAGAGAATAAGTTATAGAAATTGGAATCTGAAATAACTAAAAAATTAACCAGGAGCATTCAGTACACTACCATTTTTAAGATGGCAGTATATCATGCTGCAATACTATCTGTAGATAAGCTTTTGTTAAACTTTTAAAGTAATTTGAGTAGGTAATTACTAGTGTGTTAGTAGTCTAAGGCAAGATTGATGGCACCTTGATTGGCTGTAGCAGTTACTAAAGTTCACATTTTATGACCTCCTTAAAAATATTAATTTAGAAGCTTATGAATTACTCTCTGGAGTCACCCTGAATTAACAAATACTGAGCTCGTTTTTAGCATTTGAATCTTTCTGCGAAATAATTTCTGCCCATTGTTGAACTTTATAGTGTTTTTCAAGAATTCATTTTCTAGATAAAGTAGTATTAACTCTTTGATCGCCAGGACTAAGTTGTGAAAAATGTTCTCATAAATAGTCTTGTTCCGTGCCAGTATCAGAGGGGACCCTGGCTGGTCACTCCTGCCCATCCTCTGTGCTTGACACAGCAGATATTTGAGTGATAATGTAGTAATTGAGGAACTGAGCTATGCTTTAAAAATGGAATAATACAAATGAATTACCCTCCTAATCTACTTTACCAGATGACTGAAAAGTTGTTACTGGTGGGGGATGCTGGGGCAGATCAGTAGACCTCTTCATCCCCTGATTCTGTTTCAAGCCATGCTACATTTACCAGAAAAACCCACACCACTGTGCTATTCTTGGTTATGTATGTTTGGCTTCAACTCTTGGTTTGTCACTTCTCTTCCCCCGATTTACAGGAGCCAGGACAAAAGATTTAATAAAACCTTTAGTGAGCAGAATGTGGAACCTGAAGTGCTTCCACAGAAGATCAGAAGAAGATCAGAAGAAGAAGATCAGAAGATCAGAAGAGCAGTTGAGAACAGAAGCTTTGCACTTGCATAGGACTCATCACAAACACAGGACATGCTGTGGTTCATCTGTGACCCACTAAATTGAAAGCTGCATGGCCCTGCATTTGAGCTGACTCTCTGGACTCGTTTGCATTCTTAATAGCCTTACAAACAGGGACTTTGCTACAGAAGCTCTGACTCCTTTTGGCATATCCCTCAGTGGTTCTGGTGGGAGGAAGGCAGTCTCAGGTCAGTCAAAGATCACCTCCAAAAGAGGTGTGAGAAGCCATGAAAGATTTTTGTCAGACCTTTAGGATCTTCGTTTAGCTTATTGTGAGTGTGGTAGCTCTGTGTCAAAGGCTGTGTGACTCACATGTTAGTGCAGTGCTAATGCAGCATGCATTATGGTTACATTACTCCTATGGTTACATTAACGGGAGGTTGTGTCAATTAAACCTTTAGAAGTGGACACTTTTGTAAAGAATTTCAGTACCTAACTCCTTTCAGATATCTCTCCAGCTGCACAAAGAATCAATGGTCATGTCATGACCTTCTTTCTCTGAACTGACTTGGAACTGTTCTGAACATTTAAAATGTTAGGAGCCATCCCCAGTACTGTCTTATCTGAAAGAGGTTGTGTATGCTTTGATGGCTGCTTTCTAAAATCAGATAATCAAAACCATTCAAAATTGAAATATTTATGTGAAAGGAAAGGTGGATTATAATCTTGAGTCTTTACTGGAGTCCAAAAATCACAATGAAAAGTAATTATCTACTTTTATTTCCATGGATCCATATGCAAATCTCTAAAATATCCCCAAATACCATATATGCTGTTACTTGCAAAAATACACATTGGCTTTTGAAGAACTTAGCATTTTGTTTCTTTTTCCTCCAAATGTCTTCTCTAACCACTCTGCTTAGTATTGTGTAGTGGTTATGGGAACAATGTGTTAGGAACGCTCTGCATGAATTTTGAATGGTATTTTAGATTGATGTGGGTATCCTAGGCCCTTCTGAATTTTTCTTCTACCCCAACAACAAAATGAATGGTGAGAAAAGCCCATGGATGTTCTTGAAACACCAACTTCTGCCTGTAGCAACTTGCCTGAAGATCTTGCAAGGTGGTAGACTGTGATGGCTTCCATGTACCTCCATGTCATGCAGTAATGCTGTGGTTTAGTCTGCTGCCTACGCAGCACTATCATATTTCAGCATGTTTTCATAGCTTTTGCTTTTAGTAGAACTCACTAGAGACATAGGTTATTTCAGTGTCTTGTTCTGTCGGAATGTTGGTACTCAGCCTCCTGGTCGACATAAATACTGGTAAATTAAACATGGCTGGGACCGTTCTCTGATGCTGAGGCCAACTGGCATGGAACAACTCTCATACACATTATTAGGCTTCAAAACAGGACAACCATATCCACATTCTCTGCTGGAAATAGTCTGTCTTGGGATAGTTGATCTGGGTCTCTGAGGTGCTGTGGCCTAACAATGTAACAGTTGTGGAACCCACAATAGGGTTCCAGTGCCTATGATGTGTGCTGGACCTGTTTGTTTCACTAATTCAGATGTGTCTGAGTTGCCAAGCTTTGTTCAACAGCAGGTAGTATGATTTGTTTCCACAGGCAGATGAAGGGGCCTTAAGGAAAATCTGTTCTTTTCCAAAGCAGTGACAATTGTCAACATTATCTTCTGCAAGGAATCCACCCTCTCTAGAGATGAATGTCACTAACTAAAAGAGGGAATTTAGAGGGTGCTAAAAAAATAAAAATCCTAGTACTTTAGCTAATGGACAAATAAATGGCAATTAGCAATTAAAATTTTGTAGACCATAGTAACTATTGGATTTAATGAGAAGTGTAAAATACATGGCAGTCTTGTGAGATACAGAGGTAGAAGGAACCTTATTAAAGAAACTGAATAGTAATCTTCAAGCTGAAATTCACATAGGGGATTTTATTCAAACTTTCCTATCATTAGTAAGGTTTGGAGGTCTCTTTAACTATCCCTGAGTATTACCAAGAGTCTTGAAAATTAACCTAGCAATAATGCAGTGGTGTAGTCGAAGGGGCAAGCTGCAATACTTTTCTGGTGCGCCTACTCCTAGAATTTCAGTTTCCTATAAACTGACAAAGGGGGAGCTCTACACAGATAATTCATCCTTTAGCCCTTCGTGTGTAAGTATGCTTTTAGCACAGTACATCATCTTAAGTATTATACCTTCTGCAGTAGAACAGAATTCTCTGACCTGATAATTCCTGCTGCTAAATTACTTGAGAGTACATTGTGAAAATATTTTCTGTGTCTATGCATGTATTTCATCAGCCATCCTCCCATCTGTCAAAGTAGATTGAACGATTTAATTGCCTAATCAGCTTTCCAAGTCTCCCATGCACGCACAAAAACATCACAGTGAGTTGTAGAGTTACGTGGTGGTGTATAAGCAATTATAAGAGGTACCTATTAGAGTTTTCCCAAGTTCCTTATTGTGGTAGACAACAAGCATGTTGGATTTAGCTAGATTATAAGCATGGTTATTTACTAGCAGAAGCTGATGTTTTCTCCCCTCTATTTTTACATTTGAGGATAAAATACAATTTGTATTCTGGGCATCATCTTGTGGAACTTCTAAATCACTTCATGAGGCTTTCAGCCTAGGTTATGTCATTTATCCATCAGCACTCAGTCCATTTAATCCAGACCTCTCAGCTGTACAGACCTAGCTCCTGTTGTGAGTGATCGGCCTGCTTGAGTGCTCCCAGCTTCTCCTGTCACATCACATTTGCATAAAAGAGGACGGATAACCAAATTTGAGCACACAAATGAAAATGCTAAGCGCTGAACCTGTCACAGTTGTTGTTCAACTAATTGTGAAAAATTTGATTTGCTGGCTTTTCACTGTTTATCATGTGGACCCCCTTCTCAAATTTGCCTTGGCTTCTGCTTCTGTACATGTAGCTTTTAAACTCTCTACACAAGCAGCCCACCCTGGGGATTACTTACCTCTCCTACCAGCTTTTAATGTTGGCTCATCTACTTGACTAAATTAGGCCACCATGGCAAACAAACACATAATTAAAAACCTGGGAAAGACAACTGCAGTTGCACTTCTTAAATTGATTTTGCAGTCTATTACTGGTATATGCCTTTGCATTTTCCCATTTT
Source organism: Daphoenositta chrysoptera (assembly GCA_013397915.1). Classification (NCBI taxonomy): domain Eukaryota; kingdom Metazoa; phylum Chordata; class Aves; order Passeriformes; genus Daphoenositta; species Daphoenositta chrysoptera. Next base: position 521,221 of record VZRO01001441.1, on the reverse strand, counting down.
TATCTTGTCCTCCTGTAAACACTGGAAATGCCTTTGCTTTTGATTGTATATAAGAGGAAGATATATTTTTCAAAATGAAAAGTAATATTTTCTTCTGAAATGAAAATAGTAAATAAAACCACTCATTTCTGAGTACTTCATGGCAGCTTATTACAGAAATGCTGTATTCATTTGAAATTAGACCCATTTTTGAACAGGCATTGAAAGATCATGGATGAAGTATTGTTCAAATTATTGCGATTTTTCAAAATTCTGGGGTTTGACTTTGCTTTCCAAATGTGCCTACAACTGCTGTTGTATTTCTAATTCAGAATACTTTCTCTTTACTTAGCTGTAAACACTTCTTATGATTTATACCAAGAGATCACCAATTAAAACAGTTGAATATCGTGTTTGCTTTTTTGTGAGGGAAGAGGAGGTTCAGCCAAACAATTGTCTCTAAAAATATAGAATCATCTACAAATCCAAATCATCCATCCCTTTGGTATTGCCATTGGTTGGTTATACTCTGAATGCCCATAGCTGTCATCATTTAAGAAGGTGGATGATAACATGGGCATAGTGGATATAAATGTATCAAGACTATTGAAGGCTTCTAAAAACAACCTGATAAGAAAAACTGGTATTTAGATGTATAGCAAAAATCTGTATTTTTCTAGGACTTCTAAAATATCAAAGTAATTGTTTTCAAATGAAAAAATCATTCATCAGCAGCTATGGCTGAAATATTGTTGAAAAAAATTTGAAATTACTTTTCTTAAAATCCTTTTTCATATTATTTTATTGTGTCTGTGAAGGGATAGAAGCCCCTTAAGTGACTTTCATGTCAAGTGAAGTTCACTGAAAACAGCTGTGGTAATAGGATATAATCTCTTTTGTAAACTGATCAAGATTTGTCTTAAAACTGTAGGATACTTCCAATTGTTTCTCTGGTAAGTTTGTAGGAAAAAACCCCAAACAAAAACCAACCAAACAAACCCCCCCCCATATTTTCTTTTCATTTATATAATTTGTAGCCTAAACAGACTTACATCCAGGTTATCTGTGGTTAGCTGCCCTTTGTTTTAAATGGCTTTTCTCCCTTCATAACATTTACTTCCTTGATATGTTCATCAACAGCTGTCACGTCACAACCTTCATTTCACAAGGGTAAATGGGCTGAACTCTTCAAGGCCTTTGACAAAGCCTGGTGTATTTAACTGCAGCAATATCAGATTGTAACATTCACAAATCATATGTTGGAGAACACTGTCCTTCTCCATTACATTTTGCTGTTTTTCTCATTTTTGACTGAGTTCTGCTGTCATTAAAAATGCACCTGGAGAAATAACTTGTGCTGTACTCCGTGCTCCTACATTTGGCTTGTGATCACTAGAATACTATCAGTTTCCTTTTTCTCATCCTTCCTTCACATCGTACTACTTCATCTCCTTCCTCATTAACAGCTTTTCAAAGTTGACCTCCTTTCCTGCCCTCTTTCTCAAGTTTGCCGATGAGTTACACTAAATACATAAATCATATTTGCAAAAGAAAATGTTTGGAAAATAGGGATACAGATATTTGGAAGAGATTACTCATTAGCATAGCAAGCCCACAGCATCAAACTGAGAGGCAGCAAAATTTCAAGAAATTAATATAAGTTAATTAACAAAAAACTTCATTCTGTACTTGAAAAACTGCAACTTGCTGCCAACAGGTTTGACTCCAAAAATCAATGAAGTAGCAGCTCCTGGTCCAGAACAAAGATTGCTTGCGAATTTCCAGAACGTTGTTACATCTCTTAGGTTATTCTGAGTAACCTTCAACAAGATGGTCCAGAGTGAATCTAATATTCCCTCCCAGCTCTCTCATTTACAAAATACATCCCAGTAACTGAAATATCCTGAAACATCTTTGTGACCAAAGAGGAAGAAGAAGATTTATCTACTCAAGAAAATACGTACTGTTTTCAAAATCCATTTTCTTCATATAAAGAGAAGAATAAAATTCTGTTACCCTGTTCTTCAACAGCAGGGCTCATGTTTATTGCTTAACTGTTATCTCCTTTTACCATTCACTGATTTGATCTGAAAATCACAGAGATATGTTAAAACTGGTAGAACTGAATTAAGTATTTGGGCTTGTATGCCATATCAGTCTTAGAAAAAACTATGCTTATGGGTAAGATTCTGTTCTCAGATTTCAACCAGAAAACAACACAATATAATGTCTTGCTTTTTTTCTGACTTAACTTTTTGAAGCATGGAAATTTTATTGTTAAATCCTGGAGTTTTTGCATTCATTAAAAAAATAATCCTCATCCCTTGTTTTACTCCTTTGCTTTTCTCTGAACTTAAGTTATGTGTAGTGTTATATTTATTCTGAAGTAGCGTGAGAAACTGAGAATGGAAGGGAGCAAATCAAACAGCCAGAAAACAAAATATCAGCTCTCAGGGTGAGTTTTGAGGTCAAAATACCTGTGACAGTAGGGCTGAAAGGCAGCTTTAGGGGAGGGAAAAGGGAAGTTAGGTTCTGAACTTTCTTCACTAAGGTAATCTGTCTCCTAAGTAAATAAGAATATGCAGGTCTCCGGACTTGGTTCTTGATGTAAATGTCTGATTTATAATTTCAGAAACTACTTTGCAGAATTTCTTTAAGTTCTATATCCTTCAATATCCTTATCCATAAAATGTTTTGCTAGGCAAGTGAGAGAAACATGAAAGCATGAGGGCAATAAATGTGTTTAAAATTTTGAATAAGTACTAATGAAAAATGTTTTGCCATATTCCCTCAGCTGTAATAAAATGTACAGTTTTCATTTATCCTTCTACTAGATATCTATTGATGTTTGATTAAAAACAGTCTCCCCTGCTTCTGTAAGTACCTTCATGTAATTCATGGGGATTTTCTCATTTTCCCAGGTCTGCTTGGGTAAATAAAGGTTTCTCCTTGGCTCAGTCTCTTAGGTTGGATGTTAGAACAAACAAACTTCCATTAACTTGCTTTTTGTTTTGCTTTAGATTGCAAGTAACTTCATCAGCATGTAAGAGAGACAACTGCTCCATCTTTGCCTATATATTTTATTATACAAGGATGACCTCCTTCCCATGAGCTTTGCTCTTGACTATAGCTAAATGCAAAAGAACAAGCACACAGACATGATTAGCAGATTACACATGCACACCTCTGTTGTCTGGGGTACATACAAGGAAACACATATGTTAAATTGCCTGTTCTTTTTATATAAAAAAGCAAACTTATTTACCCTATGGGTAAAATGTGTGTTGACCTACTGCATTACAGTATAAGCATGAACAAGGTTACTTTTTCCCCCCTTTCTGCTAAATAATAAGGCAACTCATGCTGAGGGTGCACTTAAACTAGACCTATAACTCTTGGAAATTCATAGATCGTAAGGCCAAATGGGACCATTATGATCATCTTGCCTGACCTCCTCTATAGCACAAGCCATAGGGTTTCGACAACATAACAGTATTTGTAATTTCATATCCATTAGAGTGCTATTTATAGGATGTATGTTGTATTGAAATGGCAGAATATTCATTGCTCTGAAATTCTGCTGGAGAATTTTACTACTGTAGTGTTATCTACAGGGTTCTCTCTTGGTACATATTAATAACAAAAAAACCCCAAACAAAATTTCAAGAAATTTGCTAAAAATGGGACTTCATCCAAGAAGCAAGTTGCTTGTGACAACAGCTGCAAAAACATATATTTAATGTAAAAACACAGTCGATATAAAAGAATCCAAATAATTTATTAATTGCCAAGTACTGTAGAATTTGAAGTCTAATTAAGAAAAGAAAAATTATGACCTACTCGTCCATTGCACCAACTGGAATATTTTAGCAAAAATAGAGAAAACTAAACCTAAATCTGTATACTTTTCGCAACACTTGTCGTGTCCTGTGTTGAAGATCTTTTTTCTTTGGACTGATATCAAGAACTGTGGTGCACAATTTCATTTTCATGGAAACACTTCTATAAAATGTCTGTTACAAATGAAATCTGATTTTAAATGGTGAGTAGGGCAGAAGTAGGCACTGGACTGTTACACATGTAAAGCAAACTGAACTTCGTTCCCTGCCTTGCTTTGTAAAACTATCACTTTTTAGCTCCCAAGTTTCATTTCCTATCTATCTGAAAAATGAGAAAATGTTCTCTGCCTTTTCTATAGGAGTCACTAATGAAAAGTACATTGAGCAGTCCTAGAGGTCCTCATCAAACCAAACCAGCTTCATTGCTCAAATCTTTGAAACAGACAATAGGCCTTATTTTTAAAGACAAGAATCCAGATATCATATCACTTGTATTTGCTGCTGGGAAGGAAGTAATGAAAGAGCAATTAGCATTTCTACTGATAATTGGTCAAAATTATTTAACCAATCTTTTAGAAAAGTAGTAAAGGTTCTCGAAGTAATTACATCATTTTGTTAAATGCTAAGAATAATGAGATAGAACAGCTTGACTGTTATTGGTCAAAGATGTTTATCTGTGTGTATTTAAGGATTTTAAACATGATCTTCTAGAAAAGCCATTCAGATCAGTCCCCCCCAGTCTTCTCTAAAATCATACAAATTTAAAGACAGACAAACAAGTGTGCCTTAAAAAACCAGATAGATCACTAAATGTATCACTAAACAGAAACCTCCATAAATTCAGTAAAATAATCGGTAAAATATTAGTAAAATAACCAGATTTTGTAAAATCTGAAATGCTTTGTTCAGAGAGTCTCCTTGCTATGCAGGAGCTTTGAAAAACTCTTGAGAGAAGGGCAGAAAGGCTGTGTCTCAAGGTTTGCATTTTGATCTGTTCACTAGTAAATTCTCCAAAAGCATAGATAATGACAACATTTAGCTAAAAAAGGTTAGTTTAAAAGCAATTTTAAAAGATATTTCAGTGGAGGGAAAGGGAGAAGGGATGAAGAGACCAATTAACCAATTTTTCTTGGCCTTTCTCTCACGCGCAGACACATTCTGTACAAACCCCTGTTTTGATGTATTATTTTAATTAATCCCAGTCTTTTGATTTCTACAAAAAAGAAGGTTAGCAAATGTAACAATGCTCGAGAGTTTCTTTATCGTAAAAGACACATAATTTCAAGCATTTAATAAGGTAGATTTATTCTGGGTAGTTTAGTTTGCACATTCACTCAAACAGCCCTCCCCAAAGACAACATTAAAAATGTGATTAGTTAGCTGCCATCAATAACACAAAATAGGAAAACACTCTCTGAAGGGACAGCTTTGTGGAGGGCACTGCACAGTGTGTAGTAAAAATATATGGCCTAATAAGTTTACATTTGCAGGCTCATTTGTTAAAACTCTTGAATTTCTAATTTGTGTCGGAAAGATAAATGGATGGGGCCTCAGTAAAGTGTGAGATTAATACTGATGGATGGGGATTCAGATTTTTGCTAGCCTCTTACTTCTGTACAACCCAGTAGGCAGTTTATGGGGAAAACCAAATGTAAATAAAAAAAGAGGACATTATTTACCTTGGTCAAGGCCAATTACCAGTTATATTGTTCTTTTCAACTTTATTGTTTAGATGTAAATTATCCTTATCTAATTATTGTTTAGTGCATTTTGGTAATCAAGCCCTTACAAAGTGTAATTAGATGCTAAAAAGGACAGGCACCCCATGGTTACTTTGAAACACTGCAAATAGTCAAATGGTAAAAATTGAATCCTCTGGGACCTTTCAGGGTGTAAGGTGGAAGAATAATAATAAAACATATTACATAATAAAAAATTGCTTTATACCTGAATCAAAACGCTCACATAAAATTAAAATGAACTGAAGTTAATATGAATAATAAAATAGGCGGGATCTGCGTAAGCTGTACACAGCTGATTTCAACAGCTTTCCCTCCACATGCAGTGCCACCACCGTGCTGTGAAGACACAAACACCAGAAATGACAGAGGAATTTCTTACCTGTCTGGCAGAAGATACCTCTGAACCTGGATGATCTTTACCAACACAGAGAAAGAAGTTCTATTCTAACACAGTAAGTTGCCAGACACCTTTTCAAACTAAAATGCATAGATGTGGCAGAAGGGCATGCATTAGAAAAGGGATAAATAAAAAGGAACATTTCAACATGAACAAAACAAAGGTCACTGCTGCTATGCTTCTGTATGTGTAGTATCTTTAGAGCAAAGTTAATCCAGAAGTCTTCAGTATTTGTAAAACGTGTCACAATGTCAGTACAGGTTCATAGACGTTGCCAAATCTGAGGTCCCCAAAGAGACACAGCTTCTGGTACCCAGCTCTGAGCAGTGATGAGGCTGGAGCTGTATTCCCAGTAGGCAGATGCACAAATGTGTGTGTACAATACATGTGTATAAACAAACATACCTGTCCTGCCACACAGATCAATGCAGGCAGACACATATGAACACAAATGGCACGTGTGGCTTCATCCTGTTCCCTCTGGTTGATCAAGATGAAGGCTTGCTTGTGGGAAAGACACAGATATAAATGTAGTGTGGATCTCTCCAGCAGCTGGGCTTGGACACGCAGCCTGTTCAGTAAATTGCCCCTGGATCCTCTTGTCTCCAGGTGTCTCATGTACAGCCCCACACTGGTCTCTCAGCCAACCCACAAGATCTGTCCAGCAGTTGGATAGGACTCTCATGGTGCTTCAGTAGCCAGCTTTTCCTGTGGTCTTATCCTTAGATACCCTCTGGCTCCTGGGCCACTTTGCCTACTCACCAGCTTGTTCCTAACCTGACCATCCTACAGCAGGTCCTGCGAAATCCCAAACCATTCTTCCCTTGCATCCCATTACATGGCCCATGTCCCTAGGAAGTGATCTCCCTCAGTCCAAAAGGTGCTCTGGAGATCTGCTTCCCTTGAGTGATGGTGACAGGCTTCACCAGTGGGGCTGACATCTCATCTGTGATGGGGCTGGAGGTTGCTAGGCAGGGTTTTAGTTGGGTTACCTCAGTTACCATTGCTCATTTGTGCACCTTTGTGCCTGTAGAGATGAGATTTTTATCACATAACCTAGCACAGACTAGTATCTTGATGAGCTATGTACTTAAGGAATTTGAACATCCATCTTTAAGGAAGCAGGCAGAGATAGCCACAGGACTTGAAGGGAAAAATTGTGTCACCCCTCAAAACAAGAGACAGAATCAAAATTGTCTGTTTAAGAAGCTTAACTTAAAATGTGTTCGCAATCAGAAAAGTGATTNTTTTTTTTTTTTTCCTGAGGTGTAATGGATAGATGTTTTCTTAACTCTATACACTTCTTCCAATACTAGTGGTATTTCACTATTTTTTATTCTCTGTTTCAGGAGAAATATTATTATCAAACTTTGAAGGCAGGTGCTTCTTCAGCTTCAGTATCATCCATTGCAATTTAGGTTGCATTATTGGTGTAGGTACTTCAACTTGTAGCCTTACTCCACAGATACATGGATCAGTATATCAGTTCTCTGTGAACCAAAGAAATAAAATTACAGCTTGTTTTTCTTCATTAAGAGCGGGAACTAATTTTCTTCATAGCAGCTCATGTAGTGCTGTGGTTTAGACTGGTGACCAAAACAGTGTAGATAACTCACTGATTTTTTAGAGGCTGCTGAGCAGTACTTGAACAGCTTCAAAGGCTTTCTCTGTTTCTCACTGCCCCCTCCACCAGTGACGAGGCTGTGAGTGGGTGGGAGGCTCGGAGGGGGCACAACCAGAACAGCTGACCCCAAGGGACCAGAGAGATATTTAATGGACTACATGGTGTCATGCATAGCAATAAACTGGGGAATGGTCCGAGGCTGCCCAGAGGCTGGCTGAGCATGGATCTGCTGGTGGAACGTGATTGCCTTTGCATCACTCACTTGGTGATTTTTTTGTTTCACTTTTTAAACCATCTTCATTTCAACCCATGATTTTCCTCTAGTTTTTGCTTTCCCAATTCTCTCCCCCATCCTGCTGCAGGATGAGTGAGTGAGCAGCTGGTGGATGCTTAGTTGCACCACAATAGATATGGCATATGTAATATATATATGTGTGTTTATATATATATATATAAAATACACTGTCAAAATAAAGATAAAACTGAGATAAAACTGAAGAATATATCCTAATGGACATATGTAAATAGTACTTAGTTTAGTTTTAAAAAAAGAAGGTGAGGCAGTGACCTAACACATTCTACATGAACAGAAAGCTATTCAAGCTGTGGGGGTAAATTTTAACAACGATAATTTAGACAACAATTCACTGTTTTATGGCATTCTTAAATTAAGATATGATGTCTTCTTAAGAACAAGGCTGAGACAGTTCTCTGTCGAGTGAATGTCTGTATGCATGCTTCACTCTTGCACACAGGCATCTTCAGCTCCTCAGCCTGCAGCTTTGGAACAACCCGCCTCACTGCCTGTTTCGTATTGAGAACATAAAAGGGCAGGATGCATCTTCTTCCTGCAACTCTTTCCTAAGTGCCATGCTCTAATTCAACCATAAATTACTATACGTGATGCAGAAACTACTGACTGAATTTCTACAGCTGGTGTTAAAATAGAGGTCAGAATAGATAAGCTCATGCCACTCCTTACTAGCTTTGCAAACTCTGAATTTGTTAAAATGGATACTTATGTCTGATACTCACGTAATAACTGAAGAAAACTGATGGCTGTTATTACTATATAGCTTGGCTCTAGTTTCTGTATGACCCATGCATTGATATGAGTGCATGTTTAAATGCATGTTTATTTGAAAAGGTCACATAATAATCATAGCACTAATGACAGAACAGCCCTTTTGCTGTGAATAAAGATATTGCCTTATTTGCAACTGGCAGCAGCTCTACATTCTGGCTAGATAAAGAATCCATTTGTATTACAGAACCTCACAGCCTGAAATCTGAATTTCATCACTGGAAGCAATTACAGTATCAGTGCAGTCTCTGCACGTAATCCTTCATTTAGTAATTTAATTAAAAACAAGTAGTACCATGAGCACCAGAACTAATGAAGCTTAGTTTCCAATAGAACTGTGTCACATGGTTGATTGACTTTTAGCTGAGATATGAGGAAGCTTCTGTGTGAGTCCCTCTTCTGTTTCCATAATTCAGGAAAATTTCCTTTTTCTAGTTCAACAACATTAAACATTTTGTATGTCTGTTGCTCCTGGCATAGTTCAGCTTAGGAGGAAGGAAGCAAGTTTGGCTGGGGCAGCTGTAGTACGAAAAGGATTCTCAGAACTGAGCACCCGAAACCTAAACAACCACTGCTTCAAGTATACCAAACTTGCTTCCTTCTTGCAACTCTGAATCATGGGTTCTGTACAGCATAAGCCTGTGTGAGAAAACCAGTAACAACCAGAGTCGTTCAAGAAATTCCATGTAAAAGTAACAGTTTCTACAGAGCCCATACGCTGGGCTGCATATTCCCAGAGTTCATTAGTTTCCCAGCACCTGTGAACACAGAACTGGTGAGCACGCATGCCTTATTTGTAAGGTCCTCTGGCTGCAGAAGCTCAGCTCTTTTGGGGAACTCAAACATGGCTCTAGGAAACTCGGTTTAGGCTCTTGCTTTAAAAATGTATTACCATGCAAAGCTTCAGGGCTGTATGAGAAACGCAACACACAACACTGACCTGCTGGAATAAGTCCAGACGAGGCTGCTAAGTTGATCAGAGGCCTGGAGCACCTCAGCTATGAAGACAGGCTGAGAGAGTTGGGGCTTTTCAGCCTGGAGAAGGGGGAAGGCTCCAGGGAGACCGTGGAGCACATTCCAGTACCTGAATGTGGCTTACAAGAAGGCTGGAGAGGGACTTTTCACAAGGGCATGTAGCGTCAGGACAAGAGGGAACGGAAAGCGAAAGATAGCAGGTTTAGATTACATAATGGGAAGAAATTCTTTACTGTGAGGGTGGTGAAACACTGAAACAAGTTTTCCAGGGAAGCTGTGGATGCCCCATCTCTCGAGGTGTTCGAGGCCAGGTTGGATGGGACTTGCAGCAATCTGATCTAATGGAAGGTGTTCCTGCCCTTGTCAAGCGGATCAAACTAGATGATCTTTAGAGTCCCTTCCAACACAAAACTTTTTATGATTCTATGATTCTAAGTGTGAGATAAGGGCTGTATACTCAAAAGTTTCAGCAACAAAAGGGTCAGGAGGGGGCAGGTACGATGACCCTGGCTTTACTGCTCTCCTGAATGAATGTTAGCCAAAAAATGTGTGTTCTTCTCAAAAGTTAAACCAATTGAGTAGCAGAACTGGGGCTGCTTGGTTACATTGTTCTTCATGAATTTTATGCAGAGCAGGTATAAGTTCTGTAATGAATCCATGTGCAATTGCTTTCAACTCTTCTCCAAGTGGATGACAGTGCTGTGTATGTTCATCTACATTTGCAGCTCAGATGGATCACTATGTTTGACATTTCAAAGACTAAAAATGATCTAAAAAATAAACACACTGCAATAATTTTGAAGGCTGATCAGCCTTTTAATGTGGTGTCAGTTGACTGTTATTTTGTAAATTAGGCAGTGATTTGATTCTTTATCAATTTTTAGTGGTGTTTAACAACGCCTAACTCGTGAAGAAGGCAGCATTGGTAGTCTGAAATGTAATGAAGCTTTTATCTACTTGAGAAACAATGACAAGTCTTTCAAAAATTTTGGGATGACTTAAGTACTCATGAAAGAGATGCTAACATAGATACCATGCCAGGGTGCCTTGTGAGCTTCCAGGCAGTGCTCTGACAAGTCCCCTCCATCTGTGAGCAGTAGTTTTAGTAACGGGTATCTGCTTGAGCAGTGAATCTTGTTGAAAAAGGGGGAATTCAAACCTGAGGAGGGGATACAGGTACAGAGTTTCCCTGGATTTGGGATTTACTTGTTTCATGTGTCCATCAATGGAAAGCTCACTCCCAAAACACTTAACAGAGAACTGGCTTCAGTGGTTTCAGTAGAGGAGAACTCCTTAAGCTTCAATTTTGAGGAATGAGTATAGTTTTATTAATGTGACTCAGCCAATGTTACTGATAATCAGAAATGAAACAGATGTTTCATTCGGTTTGGAGTTTGAGGTTTTACACCATGCCACAGTTTTCTTAAAGAATTTTTTATTTTATTTTTGAGGGGTTCCAGATCCTAACACAGAAGCATAAGAGGCATCATGCAGTAGACACATCTACAGAAAAGAATTTTGCCTAGAAGGGGTGTCTGGATCATAGAATAATAGGATATCCTGAGTATAAAGGGGTTTACAAGGATCACCAAGTCCAGCTCCCAGCCCTGCAAATGACCACCCCAAGATTCACCCACGTGCCTGAAGATATTGTCCAAACACTTCTGGAACTCTATGAGGTTGGTGCTGTGACCACTTTCCTGGGAAGCTGCTCTAGAACCCAACCACTCTGGGTAAAGAATCTTTTCCTGATAGCCAACTTAAACCTTCTCTGATGCAACTTCAGGCCATTCCCCTGGGATATGTCTCTGGTCACCAAGGAGAGATCAGTGCCTGCTCCTCCTCTTCCCCTCACAAGGAATTTGGAGATTGCAATGAGGTCTCCCCTCAGTCTCATTTTCTCCGGCTGAACAGACCAAGTGACCTCAGCCACACCACGTATGGCTTCCCCTCTAGGCCCTTCACCATCTCTGTAGCCCTCCTTTGGATGCCATTACTAAATGTGATAAGATATTGTAAAAACTTCTGCAGAAGACCTTAGCTCACAGAGATACTGAATGCTTCAGTAAAGGCTGCCCCTGCAATTATATTGTTTACTTCTAAGTAATTTTGTCAGAGACAAAAACAACTTAAGTAAGAGCTTTTAGCACAATACATTAATAGTGAAATTACTGTCAAGGTATTTTTCTTTCCAATCTTGTTTTCATGGAGGTAAAGACTGTGTTTTGGATTAATTTAATTTGCCATTGAATTAGTCATTTAAATTACTTGACCATATGAGAACAGTTCCGTGTGTGGCATCCAGATCTGTAGTAGCATGGAAGCATGGAGTTGCCTGAATTGACTATAATTTAAAAGAGAAAAGGTGGATTTGAGGTCTCTGGAGTGGACAAGAAAATAGAATATGGATTTGATTAGAAATAAAGTGCAGTCTACTCTGCACATAAGTTATAGGCGATAACATGGTTGATTATCCTCCATGAAAATTAACACCAGCCATCACCAAGTGAGTTACGTTTCCTAAAAAAGTTGACAATCCTCCTGATTTTTACAATATTTTCCAAGAAATAGGGATTTTAAACTCTTTATGTTTGTACCATCAAAATGGCTTCATGATCTGTCTTTCAGTCTTTGAGTTCTATCTTAAGACAGAAAATTTTGTCTTGTGTGAGTTGTTACCATATCAAGTAGGAGTCATCTGAAGAAGTCAGCTGCACCAAAACAGGTTTTATGAACCAAAAACCTCCCAGGTACTTGATGGAGACACAGGTGCATTTTAAGACAGGATACAAAAATTCTGGCCTCTCTTACACTTGTGTGAACCCAGAGCAATTGTAATGAGATGCATCAGGGATGAGGAAGCGATGCCATACAGGTAAAGACTCTTCTGGATTGCAGTGCTGGGACAATGGCTTGCTCATTGTGTGCACAACTCCTAACAGGGATAGCTAATAGTTTCAAATGCACTTTCTCTTTAAAATGGTGAAATAATTACCTGTGGGTAGTGAATATTAGGAAGTATATGAGCAGCAAATAATTTACTACTGGCATTATCTAATAATTATCTCTAGATGAAATTGCAAGACTGCAGTGTTTTTAGAGCCCATTTGTGACCTATAAAATATGGGTTAAAACCTCACATTCCACCACTTGCTTTTGCAATTATTACTGCAAATGGTGGGAAAGTACAAAGTAATCACCAGTAGAAAAGATCTTTTAACTACTATCATTTCTAAAACTATTAAAAAAGACAGAACTTACCCAAAACCTCGATAGCTGATCTCATTATATTCACCGATGAGACAACATAAATGTAACTTGTAGTATTAGCTTAGATAACTTTCCAAATTAATCTTCTTCTAAGTGATAATATAATTTTTCTGTCATAAGAGACAATTAGACAGTCTAAGCCTACATTTAGAATGGAAATTAAGACAGTAAAGCAAGGACCAAAACAGGATAAGACTGTCTTCTAGAAGCCTATCAGGCCACTTATGGGGGAAATTAGAGAGTTTCAGCCATGTCACAAAATAAGTTTTTCTCATAATAAATGTACATGAGAGATGACAATACTTTTTTCTGTTAATTACAGTAACCATAAGAAAGTTTCCCACATGAAAAATACGGACAAAGCCCCTAAAGGAACAGTTTTAACGTAGAGTTTGTCAAATTCGTGACAGAAACAATGTAATCTACCCAGTCATCGTCAGTAACATTGAATTTGAGTCCTAAATTTTTGAAATGAAAATAAAATCTACAGTCAGGGAATATTATGCAAGGGAAACCTTATCACTAGCAGTGCCTCCTACAAGGGATATTCATGCTCTTGGAAAGATCACACAATGCAAAATCCAGAGAATGTAGCTTGAGACTTAAGATACAATCAAGACAAAATTTAGGAGCTCAGTGCTTGTGCCCTAGTTCTGAGGCTAGTTTACATTTTATTAGATCAGATACAACAAGCTACATCTCAGGTCCAAAGACAACTTTAAATACAAAATAGGCTGCAGGCAAAGCATGAGAGAGATGTCTGGAACGTTGAAGAGGGTGTGTAAATATACAAGTGAAAGGCTTTAACCTAAGAGGCATGTTGACTTCAACCAATAATAACCTTATAAACTCTGATGACTGGAAGCAGAAAGTTATTTCCAAACTATCTGTGTAAAAAACCAAACCAAATCCAGCTGAAACCAAAACAAATCCCTGCTCTCCCACCCCCAGCAGAGTGAAAATAAATGAGCTGGTTTATGGCAGATGTCTGCTCCTCCATGGAATCTGCGTTCCTCTCCCCTCGCCATGCTGCATCCCTATCACTGAGTGGCACTGTGTTAAAGGAGATCCACAGGCACACCACAAGTATGCTCTTGCAAAGCCCCATAATCCAAATCAGCTACATGCCAATGTCGACTTTCCCTGACTCCACAGAAAAATACTGACCTATTGATGTAAGAAAAGGTTTCCTGTGTTTCCACCTCTTGAGATGAAAAGTAGTTAGAAGTAACTGGCTATGAAGCATAGTGACTTTGCAAATGGATTAATGCTTCTTTTCTAAGACCTTCTCTAGTACTCAGTCTAAGTTTTAATACAGAGACCTGTGTTTTGAAATAGTATTCAGATCAACCCCGTGGTTTCCACATTCCTACCGTAGCTGATCTCTCATGGGAAATTCTGGAAGAGGTGTTACTGGGAGGTACTGAAACAGTAGAAACATTGAAATTACTTCTTGGAAGTAACTGTAAGTCATACTGACCTCACTGGAGCGTATTCTATGATAGAATCCCAAGCTAGCACTGGCTTCTGCAGAAGAGCCTTGTGCCAACCTGTAGTAGAAACCACCTCCTCCAGACTCTGAAGAAAACCTGTCTTTGGCACACAGCCGCTCTTTCACTGGTGAAGTGTATAGGGATATGTACAAGCCAAGTTACACACTGTGAATTTGGAGGTTTTTTTTTCTGGAACGGCACTTGACCTGATCTATAAACAAAAGAGCCCAGTTCTAAGTGAGACGTATGTGAGTTTTCCACAATTTCTCATTTGATCATTATTGGTACATCCTTTCTTGAACCTCTTTGGTTTGAGCCATAGCTCAAAGGAAAAGCAGTTTTGCTATACAGCTCAGTGTAGGCAAGTTTGACAAAATAACACTCATCTGCAGCACTAGAGACCAGAAACAGTGGATACAGTGTCTTCAACAAGGAATTTTGCCAGCCAGCAAGGAAGCGGGAAGCAGAAAGGAGAAGGAAGGAATTGGGATCCCACAGTTTTGTCTGAACCATTGATGAATCATGAGCAGGAATCTCAGGCATGTCACCTGCAGCATCACCCATGCTTTACAATGATCCATGTTGGGGTAGACCTGGCCAAAACACGTTATGATAGACGGTGTCTCTAGTGTCATCAATTACTCCATTACTCTTAAAAAGCATAAGGGGATTGATAGTACCTAATTTAACTCCATCAAAAGAGAGTGAGATGAGGTGTATCGCTTGTCTCTGATACTATTGTGATGACTAAAATGAAAACACAATTTCACTGTCCATTCACGATGGTCCTTTACTGCTGATCCTCAAAAGACAATCTCTGGTGCCTCATGCTTTAAAAATTACTTCCTAGTGGCAATTTGCTAGCATTTTTGAATTTTCCTATCCATAGGTTCAGTAAGATAGGAAAAACTCACAATTAAGCTTTGTGAATAGAAAACAAACATTTAAAAGCAACACAACCCAAGCACTGCTGAAACCTGAAACAGTGCAACACAAGAGAAAACTGACACTCTCTCTTTGCAAGTGGAAGTGCCACTTGACTGAATATGTTTCCATGGAGGAGAGAGGGAGTGAGGAACTGACCCTGTCATGGATAACAGGGGCTTAATAGTCACCTCTTCCACCCTCATCTCCTGCAATGCTTTTTTGTCTTTCCGTGTCCAGTCTGGCTCTCACAGGAAGAATGCATTCTAGGATCTCCCTGACAATTTCAACAAATCCCACAGCTATCAGGCACAAATTTCCACAGATGCTGTTTGTCTCCACACTGACGTCAGGGAAGGGAAACGGGGAAAATCCTTTCTCCCAAAATGATACTGTCTTGTCCATCAAACTGAGAGGACATTGGAAGGCTGCATCATCCATTCCACCTCTGTCATGGAAAGGCATACCTCAGAGACTCTAAGTGCTATAGCTTGGGATGGGAGAGAGAAAATACTGTCTAGAAACCTGCATCCATAGATAAGGTTCTTTTGCTCTTTTTTCTTTTTTTTTGGTAGGGAGGGTTTGGGGGTGTGTTTTTTCAGATTTACATTTAATTTTTACACTGGAGTTTTGGAATGGGCTGAGAATACAAAGTTGGCAATACTAAGGTAGTCTTGTAAATACTTTGGGGCAAAAAAAAAGTCTGAAAATATTAAAATACCCAGTTAATTTCCAAAATTTTTCATTTATTACAATCTTGTTGCTGCTTTATCTCTCAGTCTTTCAGATCAACAAACGTAATCATTTTCTTTGTAATGAAATACTATAATTCATCTGGTTTCCCAAGGATATGAAACTCACATGATTGTGCTCTGTGATCATTTGTGTATGTACACGTTGTCAGGCATATATGTATTCATATCTGCACTCCTCATGATAATAGTTATAAATATGTTACCTGATTTTAATGCTAATTGATAAGTTGGTACATTTTTACAAGTGTTGTAGAATGAAGTGGTTATAGAAATCGGCAGGAGTTTTATTCCTTCCCCAGAGGAGTGAAAGGCTGCAATGGAAGTACTTACACTACAGGCAATTCACACAGGAACTGAACCTGAAGATGTAAATTCTTAACAAATGAGATATCAGCTACTCTGCTGGTGGAAAATCTAGCATGCTTTGGAACTAGCAGAAAACCAACTGATAACTTCTTTGAGAAACAAGTCTCTGCTATAAGGTGTCTTGAGACCATTTTGTCTTTCCTGAAGATGGCCATCTTTCCCATCCAGAATCCTGAATGGCTCTTGGGTTTGTCTTCCTCTTAGAGCAAGTAACACATCCCTTAACATAGGATAAAAAAAATCCTACTAGCAATGCTGAAGGGCTCATTCCTTCCATATTCCCCTAAGACCCTGTCCTTTATTCCAGTTCAATTCCCAAATGAACTTCTTGCAGAACAGGGTTATTAATTTGCTGTATGGTAGCATCAAAGAATAGTAGTTCCTGGTGGAATTCTAGGTTGGAGCTCTGCCTCCTACTTCAGTTTCCCCTTTATCTGTAGCATTGCTTTAAATGTGCTTGCTCGATAACAATTATTTTGACATCATGTGTTTGCATGAACACCACAACATTGTCTGTATTTTCCTGTGGCCATACTCAGCAGAAGGCAGCTGATGCTTCAGACCACGGAGTCCTGGAGAGCAGAAAGGAGATTCATGGTACTGAAATAAATAGTTTATTTGGGGGATGAGGGACAGCCTTGACCACAGATCTCTGTCTGAAACGTTTCAACACGCTGTCTAGAGAGAGAAATTTTCCTCCCTTGTATTTCTGACATTTCTGTGAATCCCTTTACTTCACATGCTGTTCTCACCTTCCAACAGTTGACCTTTTCTCTTCCCATTCACCTCCCTATTCAACAAGCCTCTCTCCCTCCCTTTTGCCATCAAGGAATGTACTGCCACTTGGCAAACTGCTTGACATCAAAGCTGTGTGTGTGACTTAGGGAGGTCTGATTTCTGGCTCCATTAGGTCAGCACAGACCCGCTCAATATTCTTCAGATACCAAGCTGGCTCTCTCTTCTGCATGGAGCTGGCAAAGGAATGTTCCCTCCCTCTCCTCTTCATTTTATGTGCACATTAAAAGTATCCATGACCAAATCAAAAATTGTGCAGCTGTTTCAATAGCTGCAAAACTGCTTAGAACAGAGAGCCCAGAGTATAGAGAAAGAGACCTTTGTGAATTGAACACTCTCTGAACTAACTTGTTTGTGAAAACCCATGTATAATTAAAGCCTCTCTTGTTAGAGAATGGAGCCATACTTAAATACACACAATGTATATCTTTATTTCCAGCTCAAATTTTTTTATGGGACATTTTCCAGCAATGCGTATTATGTGGCTTTGGCAACTGCAGTGCATCATCATCATCATCATTCAAACAGTGGAGCTCCCGGCTTCATTATGAGCATCTTTCCCCTAAAATACTTTTTGATGGACTGCAGTATAGGCAGCCTAGACCTGAACTGCATAATAAATGGATGCTATGATTCTCTAATGGCAAGGTCCTTTCTCCCACTGCAAATGGAGATGTAATTCAGATGCACACTATCTCACCCTTTGCATGCTGAGAGACAAAATAAACAGCAGCATTCATTTGTCTGTTTCCATTTCCCTTACCAAAAAGTCAACTTCCAAAGAAAATGTTTACCAAAACATTTCCCTGAACAATCTGAATAATATTTTAATGGACCACTTACTTAGTTAGTATCTAATTAAATTTTGCATCATGAAGAGCATAGTCAAGTCACTGTGGTATTGTGAATAAGGTTTCAATAAAAAATACAGAATAAAAGAAATCTGCAAAATAACCACCATTAAACTAATGAGTAAAAATTCAGCAGCTATAATAAAATCCACCAGAGAACAAATAAACTGCAAACAACCGTATTACCAAACAATATTAGTCAGGTTTCATCTTGTTCCCTCATGCATCCCGGCACAGAGCAGGAAAAAAAGAAATACTCAGAGGAGAACATTTTGATGGAAGGGCCAAACACACATACACAGGGAGATGCAGTAAACACTAGCAGCTGCATGGCTTAAGGTACAAAATAGTATAACACCTCTTAATTAAAAAATGAATTAATTGTTGGGAGTATATTTCTCTTGACAGAGCATGTTTTCTCTTCTGCAGAATGCAATCGTTAGCACATTTAAAAAATAAACTCAGTTATTTTGACAGTTATACCTGTAATGCAAGGGTATAATATTAAGGAAGCAAGCAATCAGTCTTCCTCTTTCACTTGAACTTGGGCTTATCACACCCCACCTGGATCCTATAAATATTTTCCTAAAGGTTGCTCAGTTTCTGCACCTCTCCACAACCCAATTCAGCAACAGACATCCATAATATTAAGCTTGAGCTGCTCCACTGAAATCGATCCTCACATGCCCTAAGTGCTTTGCTGTGAAGGGGACTGCTATAAGACCATTGCCCTGTCACTCCATCTAGAGTGATTTCCCTGCTGTGCAGTATAACTCTGTAAATGTAATCTGTTCAGTACTCCAAATAAATACCTCCATTGGAACATTCACCTAGGGCTTATTTGTGACGTGTGTGAATGTTATTTATTAGAAAATTTAAACATTATTGCAGCCAATTAGAAAAGCACTTTTTATTACTTGCAGCCTTGGCTGCTGCCAGTGCCCCACATCCTCCCCCTTGACACTACCATTATATACTGGCTCACTTAAAAGGCACAGCCAGCGAGTGTGCCCAGCTCTGCAAGGAAATTCTGTCACCTGAGCCCCAGGTGTGCTGGTAGGCTGATTTCAGCTGTGCTGCTGGTGCTCAAAATCAAGCAGGCAAGAGCACAAGTATTTGCAGGACCCAAATATCTACAGATTCGTAATTTAGGAGGTCAACCAGCACAAGAGAGGGGTTCCCTCCTCTGAGCTGTAGTTCCAAATACAGGACATATTTCTGAAAGAGTAATTAATGTCCTATACTCCATGTTCCCACTTTTTGGGATGCTTTCCAGTCCACTTCCTCTTGGCCCACATTTGGGCAAAATCCAAACTACAGATATCATATACCTCTCCGTGTATATGGGTTTTCTGCAGGTAAAGCAACACTTCCTGAAGAATTTCACTTTTATTGCTGTTTACCTGAGCTTTCTTTAAACATCTGCTCATGGAAGAGGTAGGGGAGGCCGCCAGTTTGTAAATGCCAATTTGTTTGTTACGAAGTCCCATAACAAACTGCAGATCAACCCTACAATTTAAATACACAGAATGTATTTTCTTTTGTGTAGAAGTCCTTAGCTGAATAAACAAAAAGAGGATTTACATGGTGGATTTCTGAGAAAACTTTTCAAAATCAAGTCATTTGGATAAATGTTTGACCTAAAGAAGATTATTTTCATTCCATCTTCATGCATATTTATAGTCTCCTCTGAAAGGTATTGTGATAGCAAAATGCAGATGGTTTTGACTCCAGCTATCAGACCACAAAATCAAAAGTAATTATGTGGTAAAATTGTGCATATTGGTATCCCAGACCTGCAGAAGCTGTAGAAACAAGATATTAAAAACAGTCTGCTTAACACAGACACTTAACTTTGACTGAAACCGTAGTATGAGTGGCTTAATCCTATAGCCATGGTGTCATTTCTCAATAATGTCAGTGGAAGGGTGGAGATACTTTCGAAGTATCGCAAAGAAAAGAACCTTAAATTAATCTAAATTTGGACATAATATCCTGCTTTTTGAGACCTTTCAATAGACCCATTACTTTTCACTGAGGAAACAGTGCACCGAAGTGCTCCAGCAGACTGGGAACTGCTACCTTACTTAAGGGGGCTGCTTTCTCCACACCTCACAATTCAGTCAAGGCTAGGAGATTTCTGCCTCAGGATCTGAGTTAGGTTCTGAACAGTTTGCTCCTGTTTGTTTTTGAAGTCTCTGTTCCTGGAACGGACCAAGGAGTCAAATTTAGTTTACAGAGGTAGAAATTAGGAAAAGGATTGCTGTGGATACACTCAAACCAATTGATCACATCTGTTTGTTTGCAAGCATAAATATGTACATTAATTAGTTGTTCATTAACAATTCTGTTTGATAATACAGAACAGAATATGCCACATATAAGAGAAAGACATTCTAACTAAAAATATTTTCTATTGGTGAAAACCTTTACAGAAAAAGGAAAATAAGCATAGCTGAAAGAATATATATGCCATAAAAGACAAAGAAATATATCCATATAGGTACTCATATTTATATAAGAGAAAAGAATGGAAGAAAGCTTATCATTCTTAAACTCTGAATTAATACTGCCTTTAGTTATTTTGCGTGTGTTTTCTTTACTTGTTTTTTTTTTTTAAGGAGATTTATTTAAATTTAGCTGCGAGCTTTCCAACTAAATTTCTTGATTTCATTTTCCATGAAACAAACAGTACTAATTTGAATCACAATGGTGTTATTTTTGTTACGATATGTCTACACACCTCTGAAACCGCTCCCCAGAAGTGCTGAACAATTGGCAGAGGCAATGTTATAAACCTTTTTATAGTATTTATTCATTAACTATTTGTCATATGTGTAGATCTCATTCTTCAAGCATTCTGACCTGTTACCTTGCAGTAAACTAGGGTGAAGAAAGAGAGAAGAGCTGGTAGACTTTGGTAGAATATATCAGCAGAAAAGATGTTCCTTCTTTACCCAGTGACCTGACATTTAGGACCTTCCAGGATATAAGAGCCCTAGGCTCAACTCACTCTTCTGTGTGGCAATATTTGACTGTCAGTCTCCCATTGCCCCAGGGTCTGTCTTGCCAATGCAATTGTTCCAGGTTCTTAATTTCTCTTTAGTTGCTTTTTCCTTCTGCATAATTATTAAATATTAATGGAAGAAGGAGCTGGTGTCCAGATCTCTCACACTCTGGATGCATGCCCTAATCAATAGGTTACCACAAAAAAGGACAAAGACTCTTTCTCTGCAAATGTATCTTTTCATGTCCTTGTTCTTCTCCTTAGCTCCTAAAATCAAGGTATTTTATTGTATTCAGCATAAAACTGAGTTCTTACACATTTTGTTAATGGAAAACTTAAATTAAACTTCAAACTTAGTTTAATTTAAACTTTTATTCCTGCCACTACAAAGAACCTCACCTTCCCCCATGCCTCAAATCAGGGTCAACTCAAGACTAGAGAGCAGACCCAAACAGAATGGCAAATGAGGGGCAGCAGCATAAATGAAGCAGCTGGGAACAGAGCTCCTGCCCAGACTTGTGTCTGCATGTATATTTCCTAATTAAAAAGTACAGTTTCTATCATCTCTGCCACTCACAGTAAGATAAATGTTACCCTGCCATTGGATAATGTGAACTGACAGGAGAAAGGTTGCTGTCGCTGTCACAAGAGCGAGACATCCTTTGAGGAGCCCTACAAACAGCCTCAGCTGAACACTCTTCTCAAGTGAACTCTGCTGCCAGGTGAAGCAGGCTGGAAGATATCCCTTTGTCAACGTGGCCGTTCCACTCCAATAAAAAACCATTTACTCTTCAGGCCAAAATCAAGCACAAATAGTATCTACCACAAGTCAAACAGGTGGAAAGAGTCCTGGGCAACAGTAAAAGAGCCAGAGCTGCCACCAAACTTGCTTTGCCATTATCGTGTTAGATTTTGTATATGCATGTATAACTGTTAGATTAGTGGTTCTCTCTGGGTTATTTCTTTATTTGCTGTTCCATTCCTCTTATGTTTTCATGTATTCAGCTAAAGAGCTTTTCAACAAGCATATCAAGAATTTTTCCTTGCGCATATCACCCATCTTTGCTGGATAGTAATCTCCTCAAAGACAAAGTGATAATTACAATATGGGCTGTGGAATCCCAATCTGATGGAAAATCTGAAATTTTTGAAATGCCAAAGCCGGTGAAAAGCAACAAGAATATGTCTTTAATAGAAATCACTCCTACTGTACAACCACCGTTAGAGAATCATCTCTAATTATCTGCTTGAGATATAAACTGTTGAGAGGACAATGTCAGATAGTCCAACACACAGTCCTGTTTATTGTCTTTGTGAGGGAGAGGAAACAGAATTTTCAGACTCTCTCTGATTTGTCTACACCAGCCCCAGCTGAAATCTTTCCCCATTCTGGATAAAACTCTGACCAACGTCCTTAAGGACTGAGTGACTTCTTCCTCATCCCCTCTGTCCCCACTTGGCCACACAGTCCAATCCAGTAGTAAGAATCCTGTATCTCTCCAAGACAGAAATTGGCGAGAAAAGTATTTGGGGCTGTTTTCTGCCCTAGCCCAGGTTTTGAAGGCTTAAAATGTATTCACCCTTGGCTGAAGATAATTTGGCAATAATTCCAAATTATATAAAGTCTAGTTTACAATGTAAGTTGATATAATACATGAACAACAGCCAAACTGAAGAGTTAAAATTATTTTTGCTCAATACAATTTTTTAGGGACACATATATGGACTGTTTCCTCAGAAAGGTGTTTCAATGGGAACACAGAAAATTTAGTGGATCTGTATGAGCCCTTACAGTTTCTCTCATGCAAGGAAAGAGAGAGAATCTCAGTTTTAATTCACATCAACACAAAAATCTGCTTTTTACTTCCACTTAGCAACCATATTGTAATTAGAATGATGCAAAATACGAATAAAGACAAAAAAGAGAGCTTGCCATTTTCACAGAGTAGCAGATAAAACCTTTCTGGAATATGGTTGATTTATATCAATGTACTCAAAGACCAGAGAAGCTAAGATCTTATCCCAAACAAATAATATGTTTTATAAATAAAAATATATATTCTCCTAGAGTTGAAAAGTATTTAACTTGTGTTGACCAGTCATGGATTTGCACAGCTTCACACAGAAGAAAAGAGCACTAAGAATTTGTTTCCCCACTTGGAACATTCTCTGTCGTAGTGACAGAAGAGAGCTAAAACCACTCAGTAAGTAAAATTGTATTAAGAGCAACTTATGGAAATGTTTACTCTCTGTTTTTGAAAATGTACTATTATCCATCCGCAATAAACCCTGTTTTATACAATATATGCTAACCTGATATGTTTTTGTAGCCCAGATGATAGATACGTGCTTTGCAGCATTTGATTTAAAATATTCTCACCCTAATGGTGGGAAGAAGACTTTAATTTATAGAAGGAGCTTCAGGGGGTGCTCCATTGCTCAACTAAAGAAGGGGTTCATCTACTGACTGCTATAGAAGGAATCTCAAAATATTGAATTCATTAGACAAAAAATTGAACCACCTATAAAATATTACTTACCTATGTGAAAAAGAATTCTGGAAACTTACAAAGAAATATTGAAATACTCATGAGTCAGAACATTTTATTTTAAAATAGTTCTCTAGAAGACTTGATACTGCACTAGAATATTTTTACTCTACAATTATTTTAACATGAAATATCTCTTTCTCATATACACATGCACAAATCAGCCATCACATTAAAACACTTAATTATTGCCTACTTGGTAAGGCCTTATACCTTGCCCTTCCTAGCCACACCCGTGGATAAAGATAACTTTTCCTCTGTTCTTTAATGGCATTGGCAATATTGGAAAGTCATTTTCAAATGGAGCATTTTCAAGAACAACCCATTTGTGCCGGGTCGGCCAAATTAGAGGAGAAATATCCTCTGAGGGAAGGCAGATTACCACCACCCCTCCCCCAAACCCAGGTTCGGGAAAGAAAAAAATTCCTCGAAGGAAAGTGAAAGAGAGAAACACTATTTATTAAACAAACAAACAGAAAGGATAACAAAACTAAATAACAAAACAAAACAAAACAAAACAAATCTCTCACTGTGGAGAGAAACCTGGAAAAATTCAGAGTCCTCTTTGGTGTGGCCTCTTCCCTCCTCAGAGCTGGGTCGATGGGGGCCCCTTCCAGGAGGCCTTGGAAAAGGAGTTCTCCCCTGGTGTGGTCCGGTGTTGTAGAACAGTCCCAAAAAAAGAAGGAGGAAGAAATCCAAAAAAGGTCTCAGGAAAACTCTCTCTCTCTGGAGAAAGGGAGCTGAGAGCTGTCTGAAGAGCAAGGTCGCTGCCCTCCACACTCTGCCGCCGAGCCCAGAGAGAGCTGTGTGTGTCCTTGAGAAATTGTTTTGAAAAGTTTGCTTTCCTCTTGCACCCAGTCTTAAAGGCACAGGATTCATCTTCTGGGCATAGAGTGGTGATAGGGGATACACATCATAAAGTCATCCCAAGACACCATTGTAACCGCCTGGCTTTGGAGCTCACCTCACCCTTTTACATCATTTTATAACAAGACAACTTGCACAGAACTTTGCTTCCTCCTTTTATTATGTCCACACTGAAAAGAGAGGTTTGGTGGTTTGTTAAGTCCAAGTTATCAATGGCTAATTAGTATTTACAGTGGTCTTGTAGTGTTCTACCACCGCCTTTAAGAACCATAATAACACAAGTATAGCAGGGACCTCAGCGTGGAAGGAGAGATCCAGAATCTCACGTGTGCTTGTACAGACCATGCTGAGGGGAGGCAGCCATGGCTCCTCTGCTCCTGCTACTCCTGCTGACCAGGTAAAAGCTGGAATAAACAGCAGCTGCTTATCCGGGCTGCTATCACACCTTCGCTTCCTGCACAAGGAGAGACCTAGGGAATCCAGCTTTAAAAATTGCTTCTGCAGTTCATGGTAACCAAAGGGATCAGCTCATGTGTCAAGGTGAACTATCGACAAAGCAAAAAAACCCCAAACCCAGAAGAATCCTCCCGCAATGTTAAATAGTTAGTAATAATGGTATGAAATTAGGAAATAATAATGTGTAGGACATTTAAAATAAGGTTAAAACAGGCAGTAAAACTTGCTTCAACAAACTACCACCACCTGGTCTACATCATGAATTCACTAGTTTGGGATCAACTTTATCTATTACAAAGTGCAAACTCATAAAGTAATAGTAATATACTCCAACCCAGATTAATATTTTTAAACATTGAAAGGAATTCAATGCTACTGAGACCCAAATAATAGCTCAGAAGCCGAGAATATGCTTGATTTTCCAATTGGTCCCTTTTGGAATGCGTAAAAATCTCATAGACAAGATTGACTTTACAATACTTAGCAGTGTGCATACTCCAAGAAAAGAAAGAATTTAAAAGAATTTTTATGATTTATTAGTTACTTTGTGAACACTATAATGAAAATGTATCTAGTGAGATCTTTTGAGTCTTATCAATCTTTGTTACAAATTATTAGATTTTTTTAGAATAACATATATGCCTCACATAATCTATAATTAAATGAATTCCATTAGTTAAATGAAATTTCATACATAAATTGAATTTGAAAAATTATGAGTCAATTGTAATGAAACAGTTATTAATACCCACTGTATTAAGTGGTTAAAATCACCAGATTCAGGTAACTCAAAAGTGAATCTTTTGAGACAAAAGCAGTAACACAATAAAATATTACCTTCTCTTGTAATTTACATAGATAGAAGTATTTTACTAAACTCAGTCAGCACAGACTCAAATTGTTTACCCAGTAGTTTCGTTTGCCCACCTCTTTCTGCTCTTTAAATGATCTGCTTACAGGGCTGCTGGCATACTAAAGACACACTTAGGGCACCTGTGGGCTCTCAGGTTGCTTTTTTCCCAGGAAACAGCAAAGGTGGGTGAAAAGAGAAAGAGCCAAAAGGGGTCAATGTGAAAAAATTAGAGTTTTTTCAGCCTCCTATTTCTTAGAGTACTAGTTTTGCACAATATTTTCCCCCAGAAAAAATAGTATAGTGAAAAATGAAGCCTAGAGGTATTCTTATTTTTTGGCAGATTTGCTCCAATGTAAATCACAGATGCTTTTTAACTGGACAATATACTCCAAATGTTCATTGATGATGTTTTGAAACTCAAAAGAATCCTTTAAGGCACTGCTTATTTCAAAGACCACTAACAAGCTAAAGTGTGAGGTGTAATTTTTGTTGGGATGTCTTAGAAAAATTCAATTGCAAAATAAGGTCTTGCAACTAGAAATAGGAACATGCTGCTGGACATTCAAGAATAATTGAAATCATGAGGCAATGATTTCAGAAATTTCTTCCTTACACTGTTTGGTGTGTCTCACTCACACTGTCACTGTCATTATGTCACGGTGCTCCTTTGTGTTCATTGTATACTCATCCTTTAAATTCAGGAAAAGTTCTCTAGAAGTTTTTCTCACATATAATTTGGCTGCTTTTCCCACAGTTCTTAGATTCACCTATATAACCAGAGTCTACTTTAGAGTCAAGATTAAAATTTATGTGCAAGGTTTCTCTGGTGAAAGGTTGTCTCTTCCCCCACTTCTCTGAACCCCCAGTGTGAAAGAGAGAGAGAGGTCCTTCCTTGCATTCAGAACCCCATACAGACCCTCAGAAGTGGCCCCAGCTCAAAAGCAACAGTAGTGCATTCAGATAGGAAAAGGAGAACTTTGTTCATTAATTTTGATCAAGTCAGTAATAATCTTTTCTTCCCTCAGAAACAGAGTGACTTTTGGGCTGCCGTGAAGAGCTTTTGATTGCTGTGAAAACTCCCACAGCAGCTTTCAACACCTGGTTGTGATCCACTCACCGCAGTGGATAGGTTTGCAAGGAAAAGAAAATTCAGTAGTTATTTATTTCCGAATTTAAAAGGGAGTCTTTCTTTTTCATTTTACTTTCTGCAAGGTGATGGCTCTTGTAGTAGTGAGATGTGCAGGCTTCTGCTTGAGTTGAAAAGCCTGGCAAGGATGGAGGGGGAACCTGCATGTCTGTCTCTTCCTCCTGTTGCTGTTGCAGCCAGGCGTGCACTGATTTATTCAAATTACAGCAGACGATCAGCAGTGAGCCACTAATGGGGTAATTTATGTCTCCCTTCATTCCCCTGATGTTTGTAGCAGGAGAAAGCATAGAGACAATGCAATGAAAATGAAAAGAAAAGAAGAAAAGCAGAGGAGAAGCAGAAAAGCAAATGAAAAGTGAAATCCTGACTGAGGAACAGACTGACTCCTCTAGTATGTGTTCCAAAACTTCTGATATATTTGCTGGGCTTCTGAGAGGAACAGAATGGTATGTTGTTCCTAATGCAAACATCATTCCGAGGCTGTTCGTTTTCATATTTAGTCATATCACAGCAAAGCTAAGGGGGTGTCAATCACACTCGGTACATCTGACTGGGAGAGCGCTCCCTTCACAGCTGCATCTGGCAGAATACACTCTGTATTTATTATATTTTCAGTAAGGCATGCTATCTTGTTCATGTGTGAGAAACTGTAATGCATCTTTCACATTTAAAGTGCCCTCTGAAGCTTTCTGCCTCACAACCTCCTGCCTACTTTCACTGTTACCACTAAATTTTTTATATTGTCTTGAGCATCTCTGAAAGAATTGCAAATTCCAGATAGAACATGATTAATTTAGCACTATCGTCTCCTACAATATAGTGTACAGCCGTCCATCCTGCTTCTGTGCGGCTGTGTCTTATCTCAGCTCTTAGTGAAAAACTAAATTAAGGCAAAGGCTGAAGTCACTCATGTGTACTACTTTTAAAATTAATTTTTGCTGACAGCACCACAGAGTCAAAAGCATGTAGTTGCATTATGAAAGCCAGAAGAGAGATTAAAATATATGTGTATTTTTGTTATTCCAGGAAAGAGAGTCTTTTGCTCCTTCTACATTAGTCATTTTCCCAAAGGACTCTACATCCTTCCTTATTTGCAGAGTAAAAGTTGAAACATCACTCTCTTTTCCATTTGCTAAAAAGATTTTTGCTTTTTATTGTGTTTAACTCCTTATTCTTGCTATGTTCTTTGTAAGATGCGAGTGAAGTTTTATGACGGGCAATTTGGGTGAGGGAGATGAAGGACAATTTGAAGACACTAACATTGTTTGTAGTGTGTCTCATTTTCAGCAAATGATTTAATTTGAGAGGAATCCTCCTTGGTCTCTAAAAGCCTAGAATGGTTCAGTTCTGTGCATTTGAAAAATTCTTCTTCCTAAAATTGACTTTTATTTTAACTTTAAAAGTTGTAAAATGCTCAGAAATGAAACATTGATTTGCTAACTGAACTTTACATTTTTCTCAACTTTTTGACTATTAGGGAATACAATACTTCTCTCTTACCTTGTCCTAAAGCAAGTCCTGCAGTGAAGTTTTCAAAACTAGGTCGGACCCCAAATCTGTATTTATCTGGATTTATTTCCTTTTTCTCTCACTGATACTACTTTTCACCTCTGTGATGCAGAAATTAAATGGAAAGAAAAGCAATGGGGAAACTAATATGTTTTCTATGCTGCAGCTGCTTCCCCAAACCTACATTATCACTGTCCCAGCTGGGATGGAGTGCAGCACAGGCAGGCTCTGCCATTCCTTGTTTACTGTTCTCTGAAGCAGGGTGAACTGTACACTCACTATTTTCCAGATTACCAGTGAGGTTTAGTTGATGCTTCTTAATCATATCAAAGATGCAGAGAACAGGGACAAGCTCAGCAGCAGCCTTGCTCATCCGGCATTCCCTTTCAACACCGCTAACGTCAGGCAACAGGCTGGCTTTTCTCACTGTGGCCACACTTACAAGAAGCCTTTGCAACGGCTCTGAAGAGTGTCTCTTCCAGGATGGTACAGCAGAAACAGCCCCTTTGAAAACATGTTTGAAAGCAGAGTGATGTGCCATCAAGCTGAGATACTCACAATACACACATCAAAGGGAGCAGTTAGAGCAGAAAGAAGACAGCGTTGTGAAGGCTTAACATGACTGCATGGACTTCCCATGCTGCAATTGCACT
This sequence comes from Daphoenositta chrysoptera, assembly GCA_013397915.1. Taxonomy (NCBI): domain Eukaryota; kingdom Metazoa; phylum Chordata; class Aves; order Passeriformes; genus Daphoenositta; species Daphoenositta chrysoptera. The sequence continues at coordinate 492,086 of VZRO01001441.1, read as the reverse complement.
TGTCAAGGGACATTAAAATTTGTATCCTGCTATAGGAGACCCTACGTGTGACTCTACTGCAGAAAAGGACTTTCAGGAAAGAGTAAGGAATCAGAATTATTTTGATGAGTAAGAGCAACACTCTACATAAGATCTAGAAAGCAGGTTATAAACTAGGATTTTTAATGGATCACAAACTAAACGTGATTGAAAATATTGCTCTTTCAGAGAGACAAATTTCACAATGTGATATATCAATAGGAACACAGCATTCAAGGCACATCAGTGCATCCTTCTGGTCTCGACAGCCTTGACAAGGCCTCGACTGTAAACTCTGTCTACTTCCAGGTACTGTATTTCAAGGCAGATGTGGGCCAAAGCAAGAAGTGCAGTGAGTTTCAAGAATTAGAAGAGATTTTGAGAGCTTTTTTTTACTTTTATAATCAGGATTATTTAGTCTAAAGAACAGTAATTTAAGGACGAACGTGGTAAGAATTTTCAAGAACATGATTTTTTTTCTCATATATTTATTTTCAAAGAAGAAAAAAAAAATACTTTTTTTTTCCACATTCATGTGACCAGAAAAAGAAGGAATGCACACATTCATAACAGAAGAATTGCAGAATAATGCAGGATACCCTTAATGGCGAGGGATTTTGAAGCACTGGGATAGTCTGTGTGCATCAGTTGTGGATTATTTCCTATTTCAGAGCATATTAGAGAAAAAGTGATCAGGAGGGATGTGAACAGAGCTGATCCTGTACTGCAACAATGTAATGGACAAGATAAAGTTGCCAGGACCTTTTACTATCTACTTTTTGTTATATCAGTCCCTGAGAGAGGTGAAAATTAGGTGTTTGGGTTTAATATCACATTGCCCCACTTCCAGAGGTTGCATGAACAGGTCAAAAGTGTCTGGGAAAAGTCTACTGACAGAAAGCTTATAGTGGTATTTTGGATGAGATTCTCTTGCATTTTGTTCTAAAATGCATATCAGACTATGTCCTGGCCTCTGATGGATAAAACCATTATTCGTGGATAACGGGTGGACAAAAAGCTTCCCCAAGAAAGGAAATTTTTTCCATGTATTAGAACAGTAAGACATTAGGTAACACATGAAGAGAAGCACAGATCAGTAACAAAGGCCTCCATTTTTCTTTTGATAAAACCCAGAAGCCTTGAGCAAAACATGCAGGTAGGTTGAAGCAACCAAGAGACTAAAAGTGCTTTGTGGCAAAGTGCTCTTCTGACTAATGCCTATCCCTGCACAGCCACTTGGCTTCTGCTGAAGTCCATGAATGGATGCCTTCCAGATCTAGACACAAAGGAAAGAAACAACTCAATCCAGAATTACTAGGGCTGAAACCTTGCATTGAGTAGGTATGGGCAAGAGGTTCACAACTTATGTTGATTTCTGTGACAACTGCAATATATTGGTAATACACAGGAGTCAAAACAAGACAGAAGAATATTTTGAAAGAAGCCTAAAATTTTTACTAATTCATCTTTTGGAATTCCCTAAAGGACGATTCTTTTTTGACAGTGGATCAAAATTTTGACAATATTTCAGTGTAAGACTGAAAACACTGAAATAAACAGAACAACAGAGCTTTCATTAAAGTAATTCCATTAAAAGTATGATATGGAACTTAAGGGGTTTTTTTGTGGACTTTTTTCTTCTATTAAAAAGTGTCCACAAAAATATGTTGGATTGTTTTGCAATAATTGGACAATTTTCCAAGATACCTAAATGATTTAGGAATCAAACTCTCATCGTCAAATGCAGTGAAGCAATAATTTAAAAAAATAGTCTCAGCTTCTTATTAGCTCATCAGGTCATACTTTATATCTACTTGATTAAGACTCAGAGGGCTGATCAAGTGTTTTGCTTATGGAAAGGAGTTTGGTATTGTAGTTAGGATTTAGGAGATCTGTTTCAGTTCTTAATTTTATCTCCAAATTGACAGTGAGACAAGAAGTACATAATGAAACTTAAGGGCCCACAGTTAACTTTTACATGCCTGAGGGGTCTTTTTTCATGAGGAAACAGGCACACATAATTACTTGGAATAACTGTGTTTCTGTAGTGATTATAGTTTCAACATTGGATGTGCAGCTATTGGGAAAAAGAGAAGGGATTTAAAAAATAAAATCATAGCAAAATTAATGGAATAAGTCTGAATGACAGATTTTTAGTATGCCACATAAGTGGGGAGGGGGAAAAAAAAGAGATTCAATGAGATAATAAACCTTTTATTTTTCTTCAGGCTAAAAAATAAAACCAAGACATTTCCTTTCAGGTAGACTTGAAAAGATTTTTCACTGAAAAGATTCAAATTAAGAAACCAAAATATTTCATCCTAAAACCACTGAAATGAAAACTTCTCACTCGATAATTTATTTACTGACTGCCTCATTTTTCTGTTTATTTGCATCACAGCTATTTGTCAAATTCACAAGGAGCTATACTGTCTATTGAACTACATCTTTTGTCGGTATTTTACAAATCCACAAATTAGGGTAACTTATTCCTAAATTTCTGGCCATATATTTGTTAACTCTAATGTGCACAGCTTTCATTACCTCCCAAAAAAACCTTTTATCCATCAATTTCCTTGTAAAAAAACAGCTTAAAATATAGCTCCCCTGAAAGTCAATAAGACTTAAAGAGTCTATGTCACTTCATCATTTTACTAAATTGCCCTCCAAACTCCTACATATACATTTGTGTATACATTTGTCTATACTGATTTTATTATAAATGAATTAATACTAAAATGGCATTATGAAAAAGAGAAATTGGGAGGAAATTGCAAGATTCACCTACCATTTATTTGAGCTTTAAAATAATTAAGTACACAAATGAAAGGAAACTGCTACCATAAGCACCTCAATATTAACATTTACGGTTCCAGATCATTTTTAAATAGCTCTCTACAACCCCCTGTCCATGTTCCCATTCTCCTCCCCAGGCAAACAACTAACCAAGAGAAATAGCAGCAGTTTACCCACCAAGTTTGTGATTTCACAGACTCTAAAGAAAATATTATAAATGACAAATTGTCTAGAGTGAATTAAGAGTAGTATTTGCACATTTTTCTGCTTGGCTGAGCTCATACTGTTTCTTTGGGAATAAGCTATCAGTTTTTAACATTTCCTTTGCCTTATTCCCCTAGCACAGCATCACTCGCCTTTTACATTTTCTGCCTTTTTATCTCCGCGAGAAAGAGGTGTAAGTTAATTTTGCTCTTGGGATAGAGACATGTAAGAAGCAAAATTTCCAAACTTCCGATTAATGGCTGGAGGCAACCAAAGGATCGTCTTTGTCCCGAGATTAAAGGACTGTTTCATGCTGAGTGAGGCTTTCAGGCGCTTGGAATTTGCACCCAAAGCCTGTCATTTAAATTATTGGCACCAAATAGGTTGCTCGAAAGAGAAAGCCCTGCACTGCTTCCCCACCCTTCACTTAAATCTGTAAAGCAATTCCTCAGTGTCTGCAGAAAAGTACTGTGCCACTGGTTTCACTGTTCTGATCCTTTCCTACATAGGGTTATTGGAATATATTGTCCTGTAACTGGGTGAAAACTGTGTAGTACCTCCTAAATTTACAGAATCTTTTCACTTCTGTCTTCCTTTCCACTAATAATGGATGGCCCAGGCACAGAGGAAAAGGCAGCACACATGGTTCGGATGGGGAGTCTTGCCACTGCAGGGTGTGTGGGGAGATGTATTATTCTTAGTTAAGTCTGATATTCTCCACAGAGCAGAGGATAACTTGGGTAGAAAATGATGCCTTTTTGCTCCTCTGCTTATAGAATCATACACTTTCATAAGGTATTTTCCTTTGTGGCAGATTCACATGAGTAATGCAGCAAGGCTTGAGATGTTTCCCAAGCTCAAGCATGAGTTGTTTCCCAAGTTCTTTCTTTCAGCACATCTTTTCTATGAAGTGGGGGATGAGAGGGTACACAGTCTTTGGCCTCTTCCTCCATTCTCACACCAGCAAAAGCATCCAGCATTTTCAGGCCCAAGGCAGGCAGCAGGGATATTAAGGCAGAGCCACATCAGGTCTCGGCATGTTTCTAGCACAGCAAAGTGTCAGAGGCAGACTTTTGTGTTGAACTTCAATCATAGGGACTGCAACTCCCACGCAAGGCACCATCACATGGTCTGAGCAACAGGAAGATAGTACACGGAGATGATTTTGCTCAGCTCATATTTTAAAAATGAGCCTGTATGTAATAGCTTTCAACTTACTGCTGTAGGAAATGCAGGGTCCTTGCCTGGATAAGGCAGGATAAGCTAAAACCACAAACTTGAGGCACTGTGCCAGAGAAGGTGCCCTTTCTCAGGCATTATCACCACAGCAGGCTCTGAAAGCCCTTGTTTCACTCCAAGCAGCAAAATGTGAAGTATTTTAAGGACTTCTTCACTCTGTCCTGTGCTACAGGAACAGCCTGTGCTGTTTCACCCTCTAGCAGAGTTTGTGGGTGACAGTGTCAGGATTTTGGCTGAGGGTCCTTGTGAGAAGCATGTGCTAGAATAGCAACCCTGTCGTACTGAGGTGAGTTGCCCTTGTCACTCACCAGCTTCTCAACATTTTCTGCCTCAGAAGTCTTCCACTCTGTAACAGAACCTGTTGTGATGACAATATCTAACAAATCCTCTGAAAAATCTCACAAAAACAATTAGTGTTATGGAAAGTTTACTGTTCAGCTTAATAACAAAGCAACAGATGTGTGAGACAGAAAGTTACACATAAAAATGATGACAAAACTAGAGCTCCCACAGCAACAAACAGACATTTCTCTGCAGGCAACCCCAAAAGAAACTCCAGAAGCTTGGATTGTGGAAGTGAAAATGGTAGTGGAATTTTTTCAATGCCTTTCAATGGGATGTGCAAGAGAAGTACAGAAATACATGTGTGATATTTAGGTCAGTGGGCAGTATGGGATGAGCATTCAGTGGTGCTGCTTGTGAGGTTGTGGTAATGGCCAATAAAACCCCACCACATTAAGACCTACATTTTTCATATGAACATATTATTGAAAAGTTTTAGGAAAGAAATCAAGAAAAATGAGTATATATATCCCTGTCACTTAAAACTGACACTACAAGGCTCTGTCTATAAGAATTGATGTTAGCTGAAACACTGTATTTAATTTTACATGGTTATGTGTCTTTTTAAGAGAAAAAGAAACCTGTCTCTCTCTGATGCAAAGAAAACCCTTTCAGTAACTGCAAACAGTTAGTTGTACTTTCAATACAGATACTACCAGATGTAAAACTGCTTGGGGCACATAGTGGGGGTTTACTGCAGTTAAAGTTAATGTTAGTGTTTAATTTGCTTAATAAAAGTTTGTGCAATTGAGGGTGCTGTGTAGTGACTAATGTGGTAATACAAAGGAATTTTATTATCTGTTTAAAACGGTCGCTGAGGGTGGTGGGGCACTGGCACAGGTTGTCTGGAGAAGTTGTGGATGCCCCATCCCCAGAGGTGTTCAAGCCGGGCTGCAGGGATCTCTGAGCAACCTGGTCGAGTGGAAGGTGTCCCTGCCCATGTCAAGGGGGTTGGAACTGGATGATCATTAAGGTTGCTTCCAAACCAAACCATTCTGTGATTCTGTGATTCTATGATCTGTACATCAGATGCTGTTAAGATGCAGTGTCATTGTCCCCCAAAAGGGAGTACCTCAAGTCTAATACAGTCAAGAGAAAAAAACAGGTGATTTGGGGCATTCCAGATGAATACACATTTAGTTGGGCACTAAAGGGAAGTTCTCCTTGTGGAACTTTCACTTGCATTCTTGCATGGACTAGATATGGAACTTTTGCATCTCTGAAGTCCTGCTTCTCTGAGCATGGACAACTGAGATGCAAATCAGGTATCCCAGTCCATCCAGGGAGACCAGGTCACATCCTTTGGCTCTTGCAGCATGTATGAAACAGTTTTGGACCTGTCACTGCCAAGTACAGCAAAAAGCAGGAGACCTTACCAGGACTGACTGTCAACCAAATGTCATCTGTTCTGGCAATCTGCTGATTCTTCTTTTGATTTGAGGACAGCCTTCCAAGGCCTGTTTCTCCAGTTAAGCAGAAATCTCAGTCTAGCATTCTAGCTAAATTAAATTTTGTTCCTTTTTTTGCCCTTACAAGCCAATTAAAACACTATTCAAACACCACTTATGCATTATGTTATACTTTTGAGTCAGCTAATCATCATTCCTTGAGTCAGGTGATTCATGAAAAAGCAGATGGATGAGTTGTCTAACATTTCTCACTGAGGGAGTGTCATAATCTTGATTATACCCCAGAGCTTCTAACCTCGCACCTGTCAAGATTTAGCATCTTCATGCCCACTCTCCCATCACTCGTAGTGCTCAGCTTTGTCACATGCACTTGGCTTTACAACCTTACTCCACAAAGCCAAATCAGTTTTTCTTTGTGCATAGCAAAGGCTTCCCAAACCAAAGTAACCCTGAGAGGAAGAGTCAAGCTTGACCTTATGACTTACTGAATACCCAGTATGGCCCTCCACACAGGAGAGATATTCTGACCAGCCAGCAGTGAGAAAACCTTCAAATGGGGTTATGTTCAGCAAAATACCTGTATTCAAACCTACTGCCCCATTTTGTAGTAAGCCTGGCTTTCTTTTTAAGAAGTTCCCATAAAAAAGATAATTATTTTTTCTTAAAAATAAACTTAAAAATTAATTACCTGATTATGCTTGCAAAGAAAAGTTTGAAGAACTAAGGATGAAAGATAAAAAGACCCCTTTTTTTGTTTGGGTGGGTTTTTTGTTTGTTTGTTTGTGGGGTGGTTTTTTTGTTGTTGTTGTTTTTTAGGGGTTTTTTTGGTAAGAAAACCCTGACAAACTGTATGCCTTTGGTAGAGTTTTATCTACTTGCTTGAAAAACTTGGACTTCCAGCACAATTTCATTGATCATTTCTCATGCAACTTCTTAATTACATTAAGCGAAAAACAAATTAATTTGCTTTGCTTCTGTTGCAGTATTGAAGAGGACTTTGGTGTGGCTTCATTCAGAAGTAGTACAGATTATCCTCAATTTTTTTCCTGAAAGCTAAAGTTCAAACTCTTGCTAGCACATTTCTAGACCAGGCCCTAGTTTCTGGGAAAATTAAAAATTTACAGGGAATGTTACAGGAAATATCTTGCAATTTTTTATGCATTTTCATCTGTACAAGTAAACTGACTTTAGGTATGAGTAAGACTAAGAGATGGCCTTCTGTTATGCCAATAATTTTAGAGTGTTAAAAAAACGTCTATCCTCTATTTACAATACTCAGGTCTGGAAACAAAAGAGAGAGAGAAAGCTATTATGAGTTTAAAAGTAAAAAACTGCCAAATTACTTTATAACAGTGTTATATAGTATCAGAAATAACTGCTTAGCAAGCAGATCAAGTCCACTATGATTTTTACTTCAGAGTGGTCCCCAACAGACTTCTTATCTATTTATCTTTAAATGCTTAAAGAAATTCTTCACAGAGTTTTACATCTTTTCCAGTGAGAAGTGTGTTACCAGTGGTCATAATTTTACCCTAGCATGCAAGGTCCCACTGCAATAACCAAGGCAGAATTATTTCAGAACAAGGTATTACTATATCCTAGAAATATTTCGTTGATCAAGCATCTTTCAGAATACTGTTTTGCAGGGGAAAAACAATCACAACCACTTAGGGTAGTTTTGGAAAGAAAATATCACCAATGACCATGTGGCTTTAGAAGGTATCGTTTGGATTCCTCAGAAATCAAACCAACAAATAAAATATATGCAAGTCTTAAAATTCATTGTTTTAGGGAATCCTTGCATTGCAGCCATTGTTAGTTCTGGTTCAGCAGAATTGATTTCAAACTAAATGTTCAGTTTGCTTTTATCAGTATTGCTCTTGTGCTGACAATAGGTATTTGATTTCAGTTGTCTTTTCCCTTGTTTTGGTTCATGAATACCTGTCACAAGTAACTCCCCAGGCACTTTGTTTATCTGTCGTCTCCTGATTAAATGTACCATTACTCTAGATTTTCAAAGATCATTTTCCAAGCAGAGGTCAGCAGCAAGACAGAGAATTTTCTTCTAGCATCTTTCTCCCTCTTCTAAAAATCAGAGCTGGATGTCTTCATAAGGGATGTGCTGTCCCCCACAGGAGTAATGTACTCTTTATAGACTTTAATGAGTAAAGCACTCAAGCCTGTATTAATCCAAATTCCATTACATTATTATAATAGTCTTTTTCAGTTTTAAAGGTGTGCAGTTTTATTTTCAGTAGCAAAGAAAGATCTCTCTGTCTTTACTCTCAGGCTGATTTTGCCTCAGTTTCACCAAAAGAACTCCAGTCTGTGTCAGAAGGTGAGCCCAGACCACAACTTTCCCTCCTTAGCTGTCTGTCCATCACTCAATAATAAATGAAAGTGAGCCCAGAAAGGTGTTGTCAAACATTTAACGTATGGCTATTTCCTCTACTTAATGCAAAATCATTTCATAAGAAGTCTGAATTAGTACATCTGGTTTGAATCTCCGTAGACAGCGAGGAAGAGTTCAGTAGATAAAAGAGCATTTACCTGGGTGGTTATTTAACTTTGCAGGCTCATTAATCAAGTAGGACAAACCTGATTCAACAAACAGGTGTTTAATTGAATAGGTTTTTTCATCCATCCAATTTATGTTAAAATACCCTGTGCTAATTAGTTCACAGTTACTCCCAAGTTGATTCACGATCAATTCATGTTCTTCACAAACATTGCTGCTGTTTTTAGGTGAGAAGTACACAACAAATGAAGAAACTATAGTATTTTGAACTGACCTAAGATATTGCCAGGGTGCTGTAAATGTTGAGGCAAAATAGTAACCACATAGTGACTACAGAAAGAAAGAACAGGCAGAACAAATGATACAAATTTAATTGCAGAGTGGGGAAGGTCCTGCTTCATTGGTACCTCTCTAAAACCATGTGGACTTTGTAGCAGGGAGCAAGAAAATTAATTTGAATGGTCTATGAGAAGAAAGGGAATCAAAAGGGATTTTGAGACCAAGGATGAACACAATCATAGTCTTCAGTATGTAAGTCCCAAGTTAGCTGTGAGAGGACAGAACCATTGTGGAAGACCCTGGAAAGACTGAACCTTAGCAAACAAAGGACAAACGAAAAAAGCCTGGCATGTGTACAAAGGACATGTAAAGTGACTGGCTTGTAGGCATTTGCATTGCAGGTGAGAATCCTCACAGAGTTCCTGGCATTTCACAGAGCTCCTGGCACCTCCTCCAAACCACCATCATGCAAACTCCATTCTTTTGTTTTTGGTTTTGGGAAGGTTGCCAGGAGCTCCACTGTGAAAATATTCCTGGTGATGAGATATCTCTCGTATCTTAGAGTTTTTAGAGGAAAATCAATCAGCTGTTGAGAGAAAGTCCAGCTGCTAAGGTGTTCTGGTTTTGAGGGTTGGGTGGATGGTAGCTCACTGGCAACAGTTTCCTGCTGAACACAATGAAACTCCCAATACTTTCTTTCAAAATGGTTTTGAGCACAAGCTCATGGGAAGAACTTATTTTTGGACCATGATTTCTTTTGTCTTTTGGGATGCCAGCCTTTGATTTAAACATGATAGAAAAGTCTGTAAGTGTAGAGTGAATCAATTTCCTACATGTGGGAATGACACTGGAATCCCAGATACATGACAACTCTTTAGAGGTTAACTGTATACTGTATAACAACTACCTACTAAAGAACACTGTGCAAAAATAAGGAATTTGAAAGCCTGGTGTGGTGGATGGGGAGGATCTGGAACACCAGAATAAGTGGGTTTCAACTTTTAACTTGATTTTAATTTAATAACTATGTTTTAAATATGGCACTTTGAGATCCCAACTGCCTTAGACAGAATGTTAGGTGAGCAGAGAAGGGTAACCAGGAGGAAGAGTTTTCAATGTCAGCTTTACCTTAAGCTGTTTGTGACACAGACCTTCAAAAATGAACGTACATGATGAGGATTTCTGAACTGTAAAATGGAAAATAAAACAGAGAGACATTGTTGTAAGATAGTAAAGTCCTCAGTTTAACGCAGGCTTTTGGAGCTGCTTTTCCAGCTCTGTAAATAAGAAATTATCTATGCCAAGAGACAAGGAGACAGCTCTTCTTTTCAAAGGAGCAGATGGCAGAAGCATTGGAGGCATCCTACTTCTTTCTTCTTCTGTGCAAATAAATATATTTTAAAATGCTGAACCTGATATGAAGTTTATTTCAATAATTAATGTAAGTGGTATGCACTTGGAGTCTAGGAATTCCCATCACTTCTGGACAGTGTCCACAGAGAGATCTTGGAACAGAAGAATCCTGTGCCCTTCAAACTGTCACAGATTTTGTTTTTTCATACAGAATGCATTCATTTGTTCTATCAGCATATTTGTGGAGATGTTAGAAAAACGTATAATATAAAAACAAAAAAAAGTATAAAAGCAACCTTTTATATTTTGAAACCTAAGAATCCCCTCAAGTCTTGGCTGTTCCTTTCCTCCCCACACCCCCCAACCCAGCTGCTCTTTGATCTGTCTCTTCCTAAGCAGATAAATATATTTTAAATTATTGCTAGCCCCAGGGGACCCGAACTGGTGTTAGCTAGCAATGAGATGCTTTTAGGAAATGTCACAAATGTAGGTGGCGAAAATGGCAAGGAACAGTTCAGGACTGCAACATCTCAGCTATTTCTGAGCCAAACTTAGGCTGAAATAAATGAGTGGAACATTCAGGGTCCTCTTTGGGATATTCAGCCACTAAACATCTCTAAAATCTCCTGACTGTGCTGTCTTCTCATTAGGAATTGAAGAACAGGAGCTTCTAAGGGGAGCAGTTTACACTCATATGCAACTTCTGTTTAAAATACACCAGGTTTACCAAAACTGAGGTCTGTGAAAATGTACAGCCTTGGAGCTTCATTTTCTACTGCCTTTTGTCATCTGTATAACAGCAATAAGCTGTGATCATTCTAGTTTGTTGACTACTCATGTCAATTAGGCTAGTTAGGCCTAATTAGTGCCAAAGTTTTAAAAGAAGTCAAACAAGTCCTTGGGTTGAAGGCAGAGGGGCATCTTCAGTGGCCTATGTAGAAACATGTGTACCGCATGACAAACATCAAGAGTGGATTTCTGGTCTTTGAACTGATTAAGACCTGCCAAATGGAACATGTAGGTAGCTTACAGGATTAAAAGAGGGAGTTAGTATTTCTGAAAACCAGTCAGGGGACAGCAAGCCAGATCTCTACTGCTTTGCATCAACCACAGAGGGATGTAAAGCACCTCAGTAGAGGGACTCAGTGTCAGGAGACTGAGTCTGGGACCGCCTGGAGGTAACTTTCAGGCATGAGTAGATCCAAGGGCGATCTGGATGCATCTCACAGAGGCGTTCTCACCTGCTGGGGTGCAGAAAGTTGACAGAAGATGCCTATCAAGATGGAGAGAAGAGGTTCCTTCCTCCACATAAAATTTATTCCCAGAAAATAAGCTTGTGTCTCCTGCCTCAGTTTTTTATTCTAGAAGAAGTGGCCAATTCAGTGCTCTTTAAAGAAGTCACTTGCTTATCAAGCTATAGCCTCTCTGGTTTTGGTCTTATCTACCTTTGTAAATCCTATATGTCTTTCTACACATCAGAATCAGAGTGAACAATGAAGATGCATCCATCTAAGGTGACATTCTTCTTGTCCTGCAGTCATGTGCAGTTTGGTGAGTGAGGTATGTTCCTGGCAGGCAGAGACAAGGTCTGAAAAAATACCCTGGATAGGAACAAAAAGTGAACCATACCACTGATTATGCTTTCTGAGATCGACACAGTGCTATTTCACTAAAATACACAGAATCTAATGACAGTGAATGAATCAAACCCTCCTGTATGGTAAAGTTCCCCTCTCCCCAACCGCAGGCATTCCTGAGCATGCATAACAAACTTTTTCAACAATATGTAAAAATTCTTAAAAGGATCTTAAATATAAGGTGAACAACATTTTTCATTTTTCTTCCAGTTCTGCCCTCACTACTAGTAAATGTGGCAACAGCTTTAACCTGCTCCAGTTTCCCTGTAGGAAGAGACCACATAGATTGAGGCTGGCAGTGTGTAGGACTGCTCATTTGATATACAGAATGTTTTATAATATAGACAACTGTGTCACAACTCTGGAGATCTGCTGTAGCTTTTTGCTAAAAACAAATGGTTTATCTCTCTTGCAAAGTTTATTTTGGCTATCTGAATTGCTTTCTAATGCTCTATCAAGTACTTCACCAGTTTTCTTGAAAATATATGTGTCTGGTGGTGATTCATCTTGCACAGAATAATTAATTGGCATTTTCAAGTGATGATCAATCTAGAATGATGTGATTTGGATTATTTGCTTAAAACAGTATTTCACTTATTGACAGTGTGTGGTTTCTGTCATTATTTTGATTTGTAGTGGCAGAATGCTCCAAAGAAATTTAGCTGAAGCTGCCTGTTACAGACAACTGGAAAAAGAGCTTTATTTTGTTGAAACCATGGGTTGGTTTTCATTGAGGCCATGCAATGGACTCCTGGACATAATTAAACAACATGTGGAATTCATAAGCTCACAAAGCTCCTGTCACAAAGCCATTGCCCTAAAATGTGGTCTTAAAGCTCTTTAATGAAATCCTCAGAGCAACAAGTAACTCCTTCTCCCTACAAGTGGATTATTACAGTCTTCACAGCCTTGTGGAAGTTTTAATTGAAGGGCACTACTTAAAGGGATGGTGTGGGATGACTCTAAGGTAAGATTGATCAGTACAGGCAGAATTTTATTACAAGTGTCAATTAGATTGAAAAGTGTTATAAAAAAGATCATTTGCATAGCTTTAGGGGACAAGGAGACACATTATTCTGAAATCTCCTTTGCTGATTGTTTAGTGATTCTCTAAGGGTAACAGGGAGGAAATATTCCCTCCTGCAAGTGGAGATAGTAGCCACTTTCTGACTGGCTTTGATTTAAAGCTCATTAATGAGATATGTGCAGCTAATTAAGAGCAGGGAGAATTTAGCTATATACCACAGTGGAGAAGAGCATTTATCAGAGAGGATTGGACTATTGCCCTATGGAAGTTCAGTGCTGTGCTACCGGGAACAATTCAGTTACAATGCTGCAGAGAAAGGCAATATAGCAAATAGCTAAAACTGGTTGAAGATATGTTTTTCCCCCTAGAAAAATAAGGTTGCATTGACAATGCATTCTTTTAGTGAAAACCCTCATTTTTATTAATTCAACATAGTAAGGACAAGATCTTTCTTTTCATTTTCACCCTTTTTTACCTCCGGGTGGAAGGGACAAATTAGAAGACAGAAAGCCTTTGGCTGCTGCAACTACATCTTTTTTTGGAACTTGAGATAGATCACATGAGTGTCTACAATGGCATCTTATTCGGGAGCAGGAGCATCCTACCGAATCAAAGCTTGCTGCGGTCCCCCGCTTTCCATACTCCTGCTTCCATCACAAAAATGAAAATGTAATCCCAGAAATGAGTGTGCCTGAATTAGATTTCTCTTCAGACTGAAACATGTCTGAAAGATGTGCTCCAGACATGCACCTTGCCTGCTCCAGCTGCTAGTGAATATCCAGGCCCTTCAGTATACCAACATAGGCATCTGTGTGTATTTGTAAGCTTGTTGTTTACGTTCCACTAAAGACAGTGAAAATACGGTGCCATTTTTGGACATCCTGAGCACCAACCTGGCCTCCAGGACACCTGTCCTGTCAGCCAGTATGTGTGGTGTAGATATCACACGTGGCTTAGGTTAACTGAAGATGCGGAATCCCCCCTGGACACAATCGAGTCAGTGGAGCCTAGAGAGCCATTCAGTTCACCTGAAAGCAGATGTGTGACACAACTGTGTTGCACATGGGGCTGTAGGAGATACCTCAAGGAATTAAAATTGTCTGCACAGGGCTGCTAGCTCTCACACAGGATTTATGGAAGCCTTCTGCAGCTGTACACCGAAGTGAGATACCCTCAAGGGCTGAAATGAGACAAGATGCCTGTGTTTAGCAATGGTCTCAGAGCAGCACACTGTGGAAACAGGGATAATATATTTTGTCATTTGTTCTGCCACTTCCCACTTCTCTATCATCCCAAATTTTCCTCATTTTGAGAGAGGTGGTGAATTTGTGTTGCCAGGTGGAAATCATGAGAAAGTGAAATATTCTGGGGAAAGTATTCACAACAAAATATCAAACTTCTGCCTTCAGGTCCTTTTCTTTCTGTGTCTTCTGCAACAGATGAGTTCCCATCAAGACCCAAATGTATGTTAAGAAAAATTAGGTTTCTCAGTATTGTGTGACTTTAGAACTTCTCTGTGTAAGGGAGAGCTAGGCACATCACATTCTCCCAGTCTAGATTATGAATCTCCTGCTTGTATTTTTGTCCACAGATTGGGCATAGTGTTTTTTTAGGGGGGTGAGATCACCTTCTTGAGGGAAGTTAAAAATAGAGATCTATATTAAAACTTTTCCAATACAGTTTACATTCATCTATTTATTAAATTTCAAATTTTATTTTATTCATTTTTCATGTGGGACTATTGTAGTTTATGATTAATACATTTATTGTCAGAAGAAACTGTTTTGTTATGAATATTTGCAGTTTCTAAATTATACTTTTGGCTGTTTACTGAATCTCATACAGTCATTCCTTTGTCATGTGAACTGAAACTGTAAAACTTCATTAAAAATAAACTTGAGATGAATTTGAAATAGTACATTTGAAATTTGTAGGTAGCAGAGTGATATAGTCACAATGTGGGTTATTGCTACATACAGGTGTCTCACTTCTGCCATTTCTAGCTAGCAAACTTGTAAGTGTTAGAGCTGTTCTTGGTATTCATCCCTCAGTGCATCACTTTGCACTTTGTAAAATTAATTCTTAAACAATTTTCTTTATTAAAATCTCCAGAGTAATTTACCTGTTTCTATAAAATATTTCAACATTTCTTTTTATTGATGCATGATGCAAATTCATGTCACCAGCACAAACATCTCCTCAACACAAATATATTTCTTGCCTAACTCAGATATTAAAATGTTAACTAAGTTTGGTCTCAGAATTTTAGGAAAACATGGAAAGATCCCCCTTCTATTCCAATAAAAGTCCTTGTAGCACAATCTGTGATTTGTCAGTATTTTATCAAATACATACTTTTTGTTTTCTGTGAAAACTTACTATTTTGTCAATTTTCCCTCCCAGAAATAGACATAGTACAAAAATAAATAGCTACTCAACCATATTTTTGCCTCTTAGCATGCAAGAATTTGTTTTGCTTTTCTCTCAAGCACAGCAACTTCTTTAATTGACAAATTTATGGAAAAGTATTGTTCTGATGGCACAGCTCATGTAGGTAGCTTGTCAGCTGAGAGTGACTTGCCAGTGGTCAAACTAAGTGTGCAGTTCTGAGAAACTTAGCTATGCAAATTCCCTTGCTGTTGGCTTTGATCATTGAGTATAATGTAACATAGAGATCAGTGTTGGGTTTTGTGCATGTGGATTTGCATACTTTTTTTGTGTGGAAATCAGCTTCAGAGCCACAGAATCATACAATCATAAAAATGTTGGTTGGAAGATGATCTGGGCCAGCTCCCTGCTGGAAATGGGAATATGGTCAATGCTGGATTGGGTCAGACGTGGCTCTGCCTGGTCTTTGGTGGATACAATTTCACATGTATTTGCTTGAGTGTTTTAACGTTCAAGGAAAGCAAAAACAAATGGGTCAGGAGAAAGGGTGATGTGGAATTCAGATTTGCATTTGAATGAATATTCGCAGATCTCTTTCATATTATTCCCTTGGGCCATGAAAAGTACAGACATGGATTACTGAGAAGTCTCCAGACTGACTGATTGATATGGTTTGTATTTGCCATGTAAATGTATAATGTTTAATACTGTATCTATACAAATATAATGCTGATTGACAAACTTGCCCAGAAATAGTCATCTCCTAGGAGGAGGAAATCATTAACATTTTAAAAAGCAAAATCCTAAAGGAAGGCTGTTCAGGCACTGCAAAGGAAGGTGCTACTTTGAAATGTGAGAAGGTATGAGCAGTCAATATTAAAGATTCCTTTGTTTTTATTGGAACAAAATTCAAGGATTTTTTTTTTCCAGTAGGAGAAACACTTGATATGCAAACTAGAAGAATTCAAAAAGGATGGTGGAATAATTAATTTTATGATATATATTGGAACATAAAAAACAGAATTGTAAATTGCATATTTAAATTTTTAAAAATGAGAAAATGTACATCATGTTAAAGAAGCCTTTAGCATTCAAGCTCCACAGAGGACTTCTAAAGGGGAAGGACACTAGCTCTAAACATAGCCTACTTGCTCACAAGTTCCCAGAGAGCAATCCTCTAAGTCAAACAATATGCTGCTGTTAAGGGGAAAAAAAATATTAGATAAGTTGGGTTTTTTTGGCCAAGGTAACTTATAGAACATGAGTAAAATATCAGTTGAGATGGTCACCCCTTATTGTAGTGCCCTGCCTTGAAGAATGGGAAAGTAGTTTCCATTTTAATGAGCAGTTGTGAAGGAGGATGTTAGTTCATACAGCATCAGGGAGAGAATTGCTGATGCCATGAGCAAGTATAATGAGTTTTGTTTTTATCAGCTGCATCCCTCAGTTTGCTTTTCAAACCCAGTGCATCCTCTTGTCAGAAAGGGTTGTGGCACTCTTCTGGATGTCCTCAATCTACTTTGTCTCTTTTGATCCTATATACCATCCTTCTGCTTTGGCTTTTTGATTTCCTTCAACCTTTGTCTTTCCACTGTTTGTCTTCCCACTCACTGCTTCCTCTCCTGACGGCTAAAATGGGAGACATCTTCTCCAAGGGCATCCCGGACCTCATAAATTTTAAAACAATGGAGTTTGTGAGCATCTTTCCTAGGTTTTGCTTGTCAAAACAGAGCACAAGTCTTACGATGGAGCAGAAGTCTTATGATGAGTGTGTGAGGGAGCTGGGGTTGTTTAGCCTGGAGAAAAGGAGGCTCAGGTGAGACCTTACTGCTCTCTACAACTACCCGAAAGAAGGCTATAAGGAGGTGAAGACTGGTCTTTTCTCCTGGGTAACAAGTGATAGGACAGGAAGAAATGGCCCCATGTTGCACTGGAGGATATTTAGATTGGATATTAGGAAGAAATTCTCCACTGAAATGGTGGTCAAGCATTGGAACAGGCTGCCCAGGAAGTGGTGGAGTCACAATCTCTGGAAGTGTTCAAATGGTGTGTGGATGCGCCATGCAGGGACATGGTTTCATGGCAGACCTGTCAGTGTTAGGTTAATGGTTGGAGCCTATGATCTTGAAGGTCTTTTACAACTTTAATGAGTCTATGATTCTATGAAAATGAAAAGACCAGCCCAACAGTTTTGATCAACCGTACAGAATGCTTTCATCTTCCTCAAAATACTGAGGAAGGATGATCAATAGCACATCAAAAGCTGTGTTTGATTTAATCTGCTCCATGATCACACAAACATATAACTCACTTATCACTTTTTGCTGGACTCATAGTTAGCTTTTAAAATTGTAACTTTATGAGACTGCATAAGAGAGACATGGAGCTCCAGAGGCACAAAGTTATCAAGGGACTGGAGTATATTTTTAAGAGGAAAGGCTGAGGAAACTGGGCTGTTCAGCCTCAAGAAGGGATGACTGAGAGGGGACCTCATCAATTTGTACAAATATCTGAAGAGAAGATGCCAAGAGGATGAAGCCAAGCTCTTCTTGTGGTGCCAAGCAATGGGACAAGGGGCAACAGGGGGAAACATGCACAAGAAGTTCCACCTGAATGTGAGGATGAACTTCTTTGCTGTGCAGGTGAACCTGCTCTGGAAGACATTGCCCAGAGAGGTTGTGGAGTCTCAGTCATTGGAGATATTCAAGAAGTGTCTGGACACAATCCTGTGCCATGGGCTCTAGGATGGCCGTCCTTGAGCGGAGAGGTTGGACCAGATGTCCCACTGTGGTCCCTTCCAACCTTACTCATTCTGTGGTTCTGCGGTGAGTCAGTTCCTTGCTTTGCTGTGGCACATCTGAAACAGAACGCGAATGCTGTGGAACAGGCCTGCAACATTTGATGCCTGCAAGACCCATTTCCTTTCCAAAAGCAGGAGATGGTCCTGTGAGTGTCCCGCACTCGCTATCTGCAGGGTGGCCAGCAACAAATAAAACACGGCATCAAAAGTCACACAGGCCACATTTGAAGGCAAGCTGCCATCCTTGTAGTTTGGTAAAAACTAAAAGTTGTTTTGAAATGCACTAACCTTGGAAACTAGAAATGCAATGTCTAGA
This sequence comes from Daphoenositta chrysoptera, assembly GCA_013397915.1. Taxonomy (NCBI): domain Eukaryota; kingdom Metazoa; phylum Chordata; class Aves; order Passeriformes; genus Daphoenositta; species Daphoenositta chrysoptera. Next base: position 473,760 of record VZRO01001441.1, on the reverse strand, counting down.
AGGCAACTATACCCCCTTTTCTTTCTAGAAACAGTTATTTTTCTGTAACGCTAGTACTTCTCCTTCATTTTCTGTGTAATCGATGTTTTGACTTGTACATAAGATTGATAATTCTGCTTCTCAGTCAATACATTTCCTAAAAAATTCAGCCTTCTTAACAGGAAATCACTGAAGGTGCTGTTTTGCTTCCTGATTTTTCTGGTAGGCACAGAGTTTCCAGAGCAAATCTATTTGTTCTTTTTCCCCACTTGCCATGAATTATTGCCTGTGCAGCAATATTTGTTCAGCTGCTTGTGCAGTTATCACCTAAAATTGGTCTCTGTAGTGATCCCATGTTTTACAAGCCTTCCAAAAGAGTGGGGGAAGATGCCAAAGCTGATTTCTCAGCATTGGTGACTATCACATTTATTCAAAGCCCATTCATTCAATATTATTTGATACTTGCTATATTCTAGGCCTAATGCCAATTGGAGATCTTGCCAGCTGCTTGCTGGTTCCAGACTCTCATGAATACTTATTATAAAGTTTCCTGCTCCACTCCTGCTTAATCCTTCAGCCTCCCTCTCTATCTGCCCTTCCTCTTATCCTCTCATCTGCTTTTAATATGCATACTGACTCTCCTACTTGAATTTCAGGTCCTCCAGTTTACACTTTTTGGTGAACTATGCACAACTGGCACAGGGAAAAAGCAAGCAAAATGTTTTCCTGTAGGCAAGGCTGCACTTACAAAGGAGACTGAAACTTCTTTTTCCTCTGGGATATTGGTCCTTGATAGCTGACAGCCTTACTCATATCTTACATATGGCAGACTTTTTTTTAAGAGTGGCATTTATTGTTATATGTAGAGCAATTTATAAGGATGGAAAGCAGTGAAATATCCCACTGTTTTAAGACAGACAGAGCTCCCTGGAGATTTGTGGGCAGGAACACATTCTCCAAAGACCAATTTCTGCCTTGCTCTAAGTCCACTGGAGGCAGCTGGAATGTTTCAATAGGTGTGGGAGCAATTGTGTCAGAGGAGAAACCTTTGCTTCTCTTGGCCTACCTTCCCTATTTATAAATACAATTTCAGATACAGTGGGGTAGTTTTGCAGTGTTTGATTACTTATTGCAAACACAGGTATTTTAAATCTGTGGGTGAAAAGTATTAATCTCATACCAGACAATCTTGTTTACTGTGATACAAAATTACAGAAAGTAAAAAGAAATAAGAAATTAAGTTGATGTTTATTCTGCAATAATGAACTTCTTGGAGACAGAAGTTCTCTTAGGATCTATATTCTGCCAGAAACTTAGTATAGCAGGTCTAATCCTGTTTAATGAGAATTACACACACAGATATACTCAATATATTTTAAATACAAAACAAGTAACAATTGAAATATGAAATTTATTGCTTCTTCCTTGCAATTTCAGTCACTCATATAATTGAATCTCAAGATCCATATTTGTAATATTATTGTGGTTTTGTCTCAGTCCCTCTCTCAGAGTTCTGGTATTGTAGACGCTTTGAAACCAAAAAATCTTAATAGATTTTGATGGCATCAGTAGATATCAGTGAATTTTGCAGAAAAAAAAAAAATTACCTTATTTAAGTGAACTCCCAATGAGTTTCGTGTTGTGAGCAGAATACACATTTGTTTGTATTCTAGAATCATCACATTTTGCAAGGTTGAAAAGTGCTTAACAAATGATTTTAATTATTTTTTAAAGAACAAGTTGATTTTGCATTTTTGCTTGCTGCCTTAGAATATGGTGCGCATTTCTATGAGGAAGATAGTCTAACAGCTCTTCCCTAATAAGGTAAAGTTGTAGAAAACATGCATTTGAGATTTTGTAATTAAGTACTCAATTTGAGCACACTTACAAGTGCCAGAGGTAATGATTCTTTGAAGTTTATCGTTCATAGTAATCTTTTCATACTACAAAGAAGGCAAGTAATACTGTGACCAAACAAAATTAGAACCATAAATCAGATTAGCCCCTTGCTTAGTTTTTCACCAAACAACCAGTTCAATAAATCACTCTGCATGGTCTATACATTATGCTTACTGCTTTTCCTGTATCTACATCAGCACAACAGTGCGCCACAGTTATTTGATATATGCAAAGTGAGTTAATAGGTATTTTTAAAAGAAAAAAAAATATAAGAGAGAGACTATTTTTACTATTTTAAAAGCAGTACTGTTTTCAGATGATATTGGGTTGGAGAACATGAACTGGCTATAGCAGGGCAGCAGGAGCAAGCAGTAAATCTCTGTACTGTCATGCTCCTAGAGATATGGTCAGTGACTGGCTGCTACCCCAAGGCACAGGGCCAGCTTCACCTATCTGTGAAGGTTAAACTTTGTGATTCCTTCAGGTACACTTGAAATGAAACATCTACCTATTCCTTTGGAGCTTTTTATTTGTCGTATGTTCCTACTGATCTCTGGTTCCACTGGTAGAGCTGGTCCATGACTGTACTCCCCCTCTTCCATTTTGCAGCCTTTCACAAATGATTAGCATGCTTGCATGTCCCCCATCCTTGCAACACAGCCCTGCATAAAATCCTGCACGTTTAAGCTCATAATTTTTCCAAAATGCAATGTATCTATGCATGCCTTTTCCTGGTATGGTCTAGAGACAGCAGGAGTGTGTATCAGCCTGACCCGCAATGCTCAGGGAAAGAGAGAGATTAGGTAGTGTTGGAAATGTTGTTGCAGTCAAAATCAAAGAAGATCCATTTTCTATTCTCCATGATTCTAACAGGGAACAAACAGCAAAGACCTCAGATTTGACTGGCAATAAGGAGAGTTGATAAATGACTGTCTTTCAACCATCCCAAGGTAATAATAATGGATAAACAAATGAATAAAGAAATAAGAATTGGTCCTCCATGCATTGTTGATTAGATCCCTTGTCTTCTGACTCTATTTCTATGCTTTTAGTGTTATCTAGTTGGCATCTCTAAATAGTTAGAAACAACAGTAGACATAACTTAGGTACAGACTGAAATGATGAATACCTTGGTGTTGTAAATTAACATTCCTGTCTTTTGAAGCTGAAACATTAAAACTACTTAGCATGGACTATTTTTTATTTATAAGCACTGATTTTTATGTCGGTATTGTCTGAAATCAAAAATATTCTTGTGAACAGTAATTGTGACATGACTTTGGTTGGAAAGGCGCCAAGGTGGAGCTTGAGACTATACGGTAACTTAGCACTTTTAGGCCAGCAAATATTAATAATATGAGGTATAACTCACTACTACCTATCAATCACTACTCATGACAGTGGTAAATTGTTTATCTAGATCACAGGAGATCCTTAATCTGCATTTGTCAAAGCAGAGATTTACATGGTGATTTTGCCTTCCTTGGCTTAAGGTCTTTGGATTACAGAAGACATTTTGTCTCATGTGCTTTCACAAATGTTTGTGAACAGATCTAGTTTTCATATTTGTTGGGGTTTTTTTAAAAAAAGGTTCTCTGTTTGTTTGGTTTTTTTTCTTCTTCTTTTTCTCTTAAAGAATTTTTCCCCATACGTGTTGCTAGGACACAAATTGCTGAGTACTTAACAGAGACAAAAGACCTGGCCACAGGGAGGGGTCCAAGAGGCTGCCCTCTTTTACCTGGGATTTTGTCGTGTAAGGTGAGATGCCACGAGATTTGAACTGAATAAAAGGAGGTGGATGGGACCCCTAACTCTCTGATTCTTCTGGCATTGGAGGGGAGCGTAGCTGACCTCGTGGTGCGGGGAATTCATCGCTTTGCGCTCTTGCTGCCGGAAAAGCCCCGGGATTCCAAGCCCGCCTTTCCCTGCCCCGCCGGGAGCCGGGGCACACCCCCGCCGTTCCTCTGCCGCTGCTTCGCTGGACTGCACCACACACCCTGCCTGCCGAGACCTCCCGGGGTTCCCGCTGCAGCTCCACAGCTTGATACATCTCCCCTGCCACCCGGGATTGTTCACCCCCTGCTGTTCCCGAGGGTCCGTCTGGGGCACCGGGATCGGCTGCCTCAGGGAGGTTTGTGAAGCTTTTCCCTTCCATCCCTTCCCAGCCTGTCCAAGCCGCCATCACCATGTGCTCCCCGCGCTCGCTCCGGAGCGCCCCCTGCAGCCGCGGGGGAACCATCGCACCCGCCCTGCTCCCCCGGAGCCGCCAGCGCCCCTGCCGGCCGTGAGCGGAACTGCACCCAAGGGAAAGGGCCTGACAGGTGGGAGAGACCGGCACTGGGTTCTGGTTCTGTTTGGGGTTATTGCCATAGCTATTGTTGGTGGTTTGCCTTGTTATATATACATATATGTTAGTAAAGAGCTGTTATTCCTATTCCTCATATCTTTCCCTGAAAGCCCTTAATTTCAAAATTATAATAATTCGAAAGGAAGGGGGTTAGATCTTCCATTCCAAGGGAGGCTCTTGCCTTTCTTAGCAGACACCTGTCTTTCAAAGCAAGACAATACTGTATAAATTTTTAAGCATTTGATTCTAGAAATACTCCACAAAATTCAGCTTGTGTTTTCCTGTTAGCTTTATCTGGAAAGTGTCTCAAGAAAGAAATGTTATAGACACTGTGAAAAAATGGAGCCTATTCTCCTCTCTAATATGCATTTTGACTTATAGAAGATATTTCTAACCAGATATTAGCGTATCAAACAGCCTGAAAACCTTCTCTTTTATAAAATGCTTTTTGTTAACTATGCTACTTTTATAACTAAGCCTTTTTATGAACTACTCAGTTGTCTTCCCTTTGTTTTACAAATAAGGCAGCCAGGAAGTCACTCACTCTTGGTTTGATCCTGGCTGGAAATAGAAGCCAAGACTAAAAGAGCTGACCTGTGTTTCATAGTGAGTCTTCTTGTGTTACACTGGGTATGCTAAATCTTGGTATTATGGATAACTGTTTTTTTAACCTTGGACTTCAGAAAGCCCAGAGTGAAGCCTGAAGAGTTTCTTCTGTCTCACAGCAGCATCTTATAAACAAATTTCTTAAAGGCTACACAATCCCAGCCAACAGCTGTCCTGTGATATTCTTTGCTAAAGTGGAAAAGCTGAACCTATCAACAATCATCATTTGTATTACATTATTTTAATATAATGTATAATTTTTTATATAACACATAATATAAATGCTTATTTATGAGACTCCTTGTTGGTGCTTACTTGGGGAACATGGATTTGTTGACATATACTGATTAATGCAAACTAATTTTTACAGTCCTTTTGTTTCTTCATGACCAGAAGGTAAATCAGTCATTTGAAATTTGAAATTAATCATTTCTAATCAGTCTTTGATCACTGTGACCTCTTCAGGAGAAAAATTTGCTGCCTTCAGACTTTAGGTCTGTGTCCCCAACTCACTTCCATGACTGAGATGTTTGTCACAGTGCTGCTCCATACAAAACCGATCAAGTTCATCTGCCAGGGTATCAGTCTCACTCCTTTCTCTAGTGTTAGATTCTTTTCTTTAAAAATCAGATATTTATAGGGAGTTTGTTTTTTAATATAGTATGGTATTTAACACTGAGACCCCCAAAATACGTGAGCTATGAGAATGAACAAATCACAAAGATAGAGTGTAGCAAATTCTTAGTGACATTATATATTCCTGCTAGTATGATAATATACTAGGTAGGTTGGGCATAAAACTGAATGAATATGGAAAGGATTCTTTATCCTTATTTTCATTTTTTCATCTATTTGTATAAGGCAAAAGACTACCAATTATACATTCCTGAGGAAAAAAAATATATCTATGAATACTGTTAGTGAAAGAATTTTAAAAACAAGAGATCTTGTTGTCTAATATTGCCTAGATTCCTAGGTACTTGACTTTTTGTCTCTCAGTCAGTCAACATGAGCCAAAAGTGGCCTAAAGGCTTAGATGTTCCAGTGGTTACTCCAGCACAATCTAATCTGTGACCTCTATCCCTTTGGTTTTTATAATGTCCTTATAAAAACATAATACATTTAAGTATGCTTAAAGTGCTACTGGCTATAATTAAAGTTCTGTCAGCCTCTCCATTATAAATCCCTCTTTTCAAGGTTTAATATCTCAGCGGTTTCAATTCCCACTGGGCTAAACTTGATACAGAAGCTGTCAGCATGAATGCAAATCCCTCCTACCTTCAAAAATATTTTCAATTCATAAAGTTGCTGGTTTTTATAGATACAGTCCTACAGACTGCAAAAGTGTTTCTGATTAGATCCCCTCCCAAAGTCTCTCACACTGCCCTGTTTCATCTTACACAAATCAAGATAGAAATGTGTCCTAACTTTGAAGTGCACAAGCAGGCTGATGGGGTTTCCTTTTTCCTTGTTTTAGGCTATAGGCTGAGTGCAGCTTCTACCCATGCTGAAAACTGCTGACTTCAGGTTAGACCTCCAGACTCCTCCAGACTGCATCTGCCAGGGTGTGGAAAGCAAAGTTAATCACCTTGGCCGTAAAGAAGTGTATCACACATCTACCTTTCCCATCTTTATTTCTAAATACTAGACTGCATTTGTTAAACCTTTGATTAAAAGGAAATAGGTGACTCTTGAAGAAATTAGCAGATACCCTCTTTAATGAATTCTTCAGTCCGGGGATAAGTCTACAGCTGTTCAGCATCACTCTGCCATACCATCTTTGACATTGTATTGCAAGTTGTATTTCTAGATAAGAATAAGAATTCTTGATCTTCAGTATCTTTGAAACTGAAGTGCCTCTTGCAGAGTACCTTGGAACTGGCCTAAACAAGAAATAAAACTATTGTCAACAATTTGATGATATTTTAATTTTATTGATGTCAGCTTGTCAATTCATTGTGCAATATTGTAGAAAAAAAAATTAGTGTTTCCTGATTTCTTGGAGATGAAGCATGTTCATTCTCTTTTAGGTTTGAACTCTTTCACAGACTCTCAAACAATTGATGCTGTAATAAAAAAAAGAAAAAAAAGCATTATAATTTCTTGTTCTCTTCCATTTGGGTCCATGAATATTACATTGCTGGACAGCAGATGTACTTCAACACTCTCCTCCTCCACTCTAGGCTTGTGACTAGAGTGTATTTCTGGAAGTGGAGGTGATTTATGCGACTAAAGACCTCAGAAATAGAAGGACTTTGGTCATCCTATTCTGAGTGGCTGCTCAGACTTTGGACTGTTGAAAGAAAGGACTATTTAGCTGTCAGTGTGGAGGAGACCAGGGTTTGGAGCTCAGTTTCACAGCCAAATATCCCTCACTGAATCTGCAGTATAGTTATCACGTACACAGATTTTGAAACATAATATTTTTCTCTGGTGTCTAATTGTCTTCCCTTGACATGGCAGTCATCATGGGTTCTGCTGCTCTGAACCCCATTCTAGGCAGTGTGTCCAGAGGCACACCAATGAACAAGGATTCATGGCTATCTGGGTACACTTAAATTTTAGTATTGTAAAAGAAAGAAAAACACCCTTTTTGTGTGTGTATATATATGTACTTATTAATGCACCTTGACATACATTTACATACTTACACACATGTACTTTGGAGTATATTTTGCCTTAGAGTCTGTTTATACTGTGACAGATTTGAAAAGGGAAAACTCAGTCAAAATAACTGAAATGTTATCATGTTTCTTTTTTGTGACTGTCTTAGATCTAATAAGGACCCACAACTTTGACTAAAACCATAGACTAAAAAGAAAAGACTACTTGTTTGCAAAAGAATCCCCAAATTTTCTTGCCCTGCAAGTCAGGGTATTTGATGCCCTTTTCACCCATTATAATTCCCTGGCTAAAGTCAAGTACGTAGTGTGTTGTAGTAAAAATTACGTCTTTGAAAAATAATAGGATATTCTGTTAGAAGCCAAAGATACCTGGCATTCCTGAATAAGAACTTGAAATAGGCTCATATGTGGAGCCCAGATTAGTTGGGGAGTAGCTCTGGTGAGAGAAAAAGATGCAGGAGATGAAAAGGCATCCACCATAAAATAGTAAGGAGGGAAAGTGAGTCAGAGATATGGTCAGGCCAGTTAGAACTAATGCTTGTTAAATCTCAAATAAAATATGCAATCAAGAAAAGTTCAGCGTCCTACTTTTGTGAGAGAAAAGTTGAATGCAAAGTGTTGCTTTTGGTCTAGTACAGCCCGGTGCCAGAGTACACAGGCACATCGTCTGCTCAGAAGCCTACAGCTGTTGTGCTTTTCACTTTGGTTCACTTGAGTTCTTTTGTCATTCAGGTGCATTGCCTTATTGAACTAAATCCCCATGTATTTGGAAGTCACTGAAAAGAGGCTACATTTGTAGGCATTCTAACTGTGCTTGTTATTGTTTGTGACTTGAAGTGGGTTCATAAGATGGTGGAATAAAATATTAATGAAAATGCATTGGAAATGTGTTAAAGCAACCATTTCTGAAATATCTAAAAAGAGAGCTTTTTTTGAGGGGAAGGAAGCAATGTAGTTTCAGTTTTTAAATATATTTATATACATATAAATATAAACATAAACACATACAAACAAATGCACAGCCTTCTAAATAATGATACTTTTTAATATATCCTTAGAAATCCAGCTGCAATCATACATAATTGTTAAAAGCTATATTATTTTATTTGATGGATAGATTACTTTTCTGATGTGCAAATAATTTAATAATCATCATAATAGTGGGAGGAATGTACTACACCAAACACATTGGATTTTTGTAAATCTCTTTCATATTGGCAGGATCTAACAAAGATGCATGCTCCTATTACAGGATTTACACAATGCTAAATATTTTTAGATTGATTTCAGCAGAAGTACTCAGAGACAACTCTTGCAAGAGTCTCAAGAGGATCTAGTTTAGCAGTAATTTTATACAAGTGAAAAAATACAAGAAATGTAATAGAATTTGAACATTTAATCTGTTTGCCTTTTAACCTTTGTGAAATGGTAGACCTTGCATTTTCAATGTAATAAATGATTTGAAGAAATGTAAATCTAAGGTAAATCTAATTTTGTTTTCTTATAACAATTGATTCTGCTTTAGTAATTTTGAATCCCTCTCATACAAACGGTGGAAAGAGGACTAACATGAAGGAAATGATCAAATGATTGCGCACAGATTGTTGTTGCAACTAGTTTTCGTGTTACTTGCAAATATAAGTGTGTTAAACTAGAATAATGCACATCAAAGTGACCCAGAGCTCAGCTCTATCCAGCCTTTTTACTTCAGCAAAGATCTAAACATTTGTCTCCTATGAGATAAAATACACAGTAAGACAAGGACATGCCAGCTCATACAAAACCTAGCAGGAGAAACTCTTTTATTTTATGAGGCTTTTGTATTTGAAGGAAAGTAGCTGGTAGCCAGTAAATGTTATATTTCTCCCATGCTGTCTTTTCTCATATCTGTATTTTCATAGTGCAATCTTCATTTACTGGAAAATACAACAGAAATTGTTTTGCAGGGAGCATGCAATGCGGCTAAGAATTTAATTTTTGAGCTTGGATCCAAACTCAGATGTGTTCCCCAATTCACCTCCTATCCACATTAATAAATGTCTTTGCCAAGGCTTTGTAATGCCCATCTGGGCTCTTAGCCCTCCTGTGGGCAGAGAAAAGCTGGAGTAAAGTCATGACTGTTAACTTTCTTCTTTCTGCAGCATAACTACATCAATGTGAAGTCAAGGGCTCTGGTTTTTTTAAGAAATAGGAAAAAGAATGAAGTTTTTAGTTCTCCCATTTCAGCTCTCTTTGGGCTGTTGGGGACAGATGAATTAGCTCACAGTAGCTGAGAAGAGAAAGTTACCAACTGAGATAAAGTCTGTTTGCTCAAAGTTCTTCACTGAGCTGTGCCTTTTCTGGGGGCACATATGGTCACTCTACAAGGACATCCATGTACCTTACCCCCTTTACTCCTTTGGTATCTGTAGTTTCTATGTGCCTGAAGAGGCTCTGATAGTATAACATTTCTATAGGTAAACCAGTCACATTAGGGCATGAGCTTACATGCTCTGTACGGAAACTTATGGTGATTAGGATTTATCTAGTGAGGACAGTTTGTAGGACTGTGCTTCTAATATTTCATTTCTGCTGATACTGTGCAGTGTGGGAAACTTGAATGCTACTTGATTACCAAATAAGCTGAAAGTGGTGCTCTTAAATCTTACAGCTGTTCATGGTTTCCATGCAATCATCTACATTGTGCTTATCTCCATGATGGCACAGGGTCTTACCAGTGTGTGTGTCCAGAAGATCATTGGGATCATAATTCTGGATCAGATGTTTAGTAGTTACCAAGGTTTTTGAGATTTTTTTGGATAAGACAAGGTAAGAGATAATAAGCTGAGAAGATGTTTTTTCTTTATAGATCCTCAGAAGGCAATTTGGTTTTCCAAATGACATTTGTGATAACACTGAACAAAAAAGGACACGATGAATTTTAGCACTGTTACTAGCAACAATAAACAATTTTTGTTGTTCTAACTCCATGATGGAAAAGAATCAGCCAACTTGTCTTGTTTGCCCTCAGGTCATGGTAAAGTGTTGTAAGGCTCACAATAGAAAACCAGCAATGAATAAGCAACAGAGTCATTTATTTTGTGTTACTAGAAATTAAAAGTGGTTTATTTTCACCAGCCGAATTTTTACCCTCAGTTTGTTCACAAAAATTACTCTCTGACAGAGAGTGCTTCATAGCTTTACAGATGTGGCTGCATTTTTCTGAGAGACTATAGAAAACTGCATCTGTAATTTTTATTGTAAACTGCGGAGAAGCATAAGGTTTGGCTTACTAATGAAACTGCTCACAGTTTGCTGAGACATAAAGAGGCAAAAAGCACAAGGAAAACCAAAGTTGTCTGGAGACAGACTTTGTGCCTAGATTAAAAAAAGGAGTAATAAAAGAGCAAAAGCATGTTTTAAAGAGAAAACAAAGGAAAAAGCATACAAATTCAAAGGAAAATATAAGGTATAATTTATCAGACAAAAGAGAAGGGCTCAAGTTATTTTTAAAAACAAGTAAACACTTTACAGAGTGGAATTAGCTTTCATCATACAAACGTTTTCTCAAAACAAAAGACATTTTTCCTTAAACCAAAAAAAGATAGACTGCTCCATCTGAGGGTTACCTCTCATGATAGTGTTGGATTCCGGAGTGCAGCATGAACCAGGATCTTATGTAAAACTAAACAGGTATAATTAAATAAGACCCTGTTTACAAATCTGCTTTTCAGTTAGGAAAATCACACTGGCATTCTTTGGTCACCATGATTATACAATTTTACATTGCATTTTGCAACAAAATAATGAAAAGTTATGGTAGTATAAGGTGTCAGATTTCTTGGGGTTTTTTGTAAAATATTTTTCAGCTCCTTTCAAGTCTATATTAAATGCTTAAGATCAATTGCACATTGTCTGAAAAATAGGAAAAATGTTTTGTTGGCATAAAATTCCTTATTCTCTGAAAATCACAGCAATAATGAGAGATATAGTGCCTTGAATACTAATTCCTCATCATGTCCTTCTGCACAGCCTTGGCGTAGTACCTGAACTCTCCAGTTCCATTCTCTCTAAACCAACAGATCTTTCTCAGAAGAAGCAGCAGTAGGTAAAGGATCCAGGCATTCTGCATTCTTTTTTTTAAATTTTTTTTTTGCATTTAATGTTCTTACCTTGACCTTGCTACAGTTTTGAGATTATGAATAGAAAAGCAAATTTTCATAGTGTAACAAATGCATTTATGACACCTCCACTTTTCCATGGTGCACAGGTTATGTACATTCCATCATGGATGAGGTGTTAAACCTTTGGCTCACTAAGCTGTGCTTACAGTTGAGAGGAGGTAAAAACAAAAAGTTACCCTGAAGTAGCTGGAGCATTGACAAGCATTTGCATCCTACCATTTCCTACTGGTTTGTTACGTGTAAGAGCATCCAATGGAGGCATCTCTGCCACTGCTCCTTTGAAAGGGATTAACCAAAGATCCAGGGTCTTTCAGGTTGCTCTTGTAAGAAGGTTATTTATCTTAGAGTCTTGTTTCTCTTTAGTGCAATTCTATTCATTCAATTTTTGAAGTGGATAGAAACAGCAAACCCCAGATCATAACTTTAAATTTATTTTGGTTAGCAGCCTCCAAAATTTTTTCTCTGTAGGCTTTTATTTCTACGTTTTTCCCCAACTCTCTCTGGACTCATGCTCTGTTTCAGCACCTGAATCAAGCTCTTCATGTATGTTTCAACATGTGACTCCCAGCACAATTTCACACATCAAGAGATTGAATTCCTGAGCAGTCCTGGTGAAATGGAGAGTGGACAGGTGAGAGAGAGAGGGAAATAATCAGTGACATGAATCTGTCTCTAGCAGCTATGTTCAAGGAAGATGGGTCTTCATGGCTCCAGAATGTTGGATAGAGAGCAGGTCAACGGAGAGGCCAGCAGCTCCTTTAGCCCCAGACTAAAGTGATGTGCAGATGTCATCCTGACCTATGGCAAGCATACCCACTGCCATGGGGACTCTGCAGCAGCAGGAGGTGTTAGCCATGGACTAGTGAGGCACCACTCCAGCTTCTTTGGATTCCAGGTGTATAAGTCTGGGAGGGAGCGAGGGAGGGAGAACAGAACTTCCTTCGCTTGCTGGTGGTTCAAAAAGCCACTGTGCAGACCTAAGGAGGATTGGATTTTGCATTTAAAAAACAGGGAAGAAATTATGAGTTTTAGCATACTTTTGACCATTCTGTTAGAAATGAGTTAATTAAACTCCAGAGATGAGGAAGACCTATTGAAATGTTGGGAACATTGACCTTTTCCTTTGACTGTCACCTTATTTAAATAATTCCAGGTTTAATTAACTGACTTGGAATGAATTGATAAAGGGTTACTGTCACTTATAATTTCTCCTCTTTGAAATGCAACAGTTCTGTAGAATTACTGTAGCCTCTTATAGTCACCCTAATTATTAAAGTGAATAGTTTAAAAAGTTGCATTTTTACTTTTAAATGTCTAATAATTGGCTTATAAATACTGCTGGAAACATTTAATAGGGTAAATAATACTTAACATATATATAAACACATATATACCTGCAATATATGATGGTCTATAACTTTTATCTAGATCAGTCATTCTTAAAATTTAGGATTTTTGTTGAAATTGTACATAAACATACAGAAAGGATGTTGGCCTTTTGGAATTTAGTAACACTTCATTAAGATGAAAATGTCCCAGCTTCTCCATTTAGGTAAAAACCCCAGTTTGAGATCCTGGGAGTTGAGAAATGACTTCAAAATACTTAAGAGCATAACTCAGATATGTTGATCAAGATAGTCCATAGGTTGAAGTTACATCTTTACCTGAAAAAAAGAAGTTTTTTCTTTTTAGCTTTCTCATTTTAATACACTCACAGTAATCTTAGCTCGTAAGCCAAGGAATGGCAAAGAAAAATTCATTTCTATTGGAGAAGTGGAGGAATATCTTTCCAGAACCCATGAATGATGCAGCCTTGGGGTATTGTGCACTGAGACTGGCACAGTTCTGCTGGCAAAGACCTCTAGGGTAGTAGTAGCAGCACAACTGCCCTTGTTGCTGTTTGATGTAGTTCACTTTCTTAATGCAAGACTTTAAAGTGCTGTTAAGCTGGTTTCACTGGTACGAATAATATTCACAGGCCAACTGTTCCCAGGCAGGGATCCTGGTACTGCACACTGCCAAAGCAATCCTAACGCAGACTTGGCCTAAGGTACCAAACTAAGTCATACATCATTAGGTCATATGCTACTGAAATCCACACTACAAACTCTGTAGCCATTTCCTGAATCCCTCAGGTCAAGCTGAGGTCAATTGGTTTTTTTGATATTGGGTCATAGATAGGACCATTGCAAAAGATGGATCCAGAACGAAGACGTGAAAAGGATCCAATATATGTAAGCACTCTTAAAGTTGGATGGTCCATCCAGGGAGAAATCCTGTGGCCTTATGTGAAAAGGGATGGCACTCACCTCTTCCCACACTTATGGTAGACATACTATTGGGATGACTGTCAGTTTAGGGAGATTGAAGCTAACAAACATGCTTTTTATGCATATGCAACAAATTTACGGACAGCCACATCCAAATGTGTCAAATGTATTGCATTTTTACTGAGTAACCTGCTAGTGCAGTGCCATGAACTGGGCTCTTTTGGTGCACATTCAGTAAAAAGTGGTCTAAATATACTTCTGTGATTTGTCTATGCTGCTGAAAAAAAACCCCCCAAAATGAAAAGGACATCTTCCGAGCCCTAGAGCCAAGTGGCATGAGCTGGACACCCCTCATAATGTTGAGTGCTAGATGTTAGAACTGAAGGTCAGTCACATAGCTCAAGATAAAACCCTCTAGAGCAGACAGGCTATGTCCACGTTATACCTACCTGTGTTTGCCATTGGCTTTACATACTGCCCCTTGGGCCATAAACCAGAATATTTTGTTTATGTCTTGATTTCTAGATAAACTATTTCCCAAACTGTGGTTGGAAGAGTAGTGTGAGTAGCTGAAAATGTTTCTGTGAGGCAGACAATTAAAGTAGACAGTTACTGGGAGGTGACATTTAAGATGTGTGGTCAGCTAGAGCAGAGTGCCACCGTGCCTCTGTTCCTGAGGCCTCTTTTATTTAGCTGTACTGGCAAATTTTATCAGCACTGTAGTCAAGATTTCCAAAACAAAATAAACAATTCTCTTTCACTCTCTTGCTCTCTTTGAATACACGTACATGATAGTGTGTGTGCACATATGTATAACTGTTGGATGCTATTTGTAAGGAATGCCATCTATGTGCATGCTACTGTGTATGTAAGTGTTGATGTATATGCATGCACACATGTGTAATTTGCTAGATTACTTTGAACTGTCAAATAAAGGTGCTCGTGTTTATTATTCATGACTCAGAAAGGCAGAGAAATAGCCTAAGGAAGAGCAAAGAGAAATGCAGAGCTTACAGAAAGCACATCTCAATCTTATAGATGGGGGTTTCAAAACATACTACTTGCTTTATAGTATATCCATATCATGAACCATCAATTACAATAGTCAGGCAAGTGATACTGCAGCTTAATGACATAGCACATTATTATCTGACCTAAAGAGCTGTGAGACATAACCTCCATCAAACCTGCTATTATTATCACTTTGTACTTTCTGATCATGTGGAATGGATTCTCTGTCTCCTTGTATATCTTGAAGGGATTAGTTTGTAATTTTCTGGTGCCATTTGCTGTACCTCATCATTTGCCTCATGAAAGAAAACAGAAAACCAACTTCATTAAACAGGAAATAAAACCCAGGATGAAGACAAAACATCTAGGATGGATGCTGGTAATTAGTTTCTTGGTGCAAATTAATGTTTTGAATGAATGGCTTAATGGTTATGTTTTGGGTTGTTGGGTTTTTTCCCTTTCTCTCGAATATTTTTCTGGATGTGAATATTGATGGGGTTTGAGGTTTTTAGAACTTCCATTTTGCATCCTTGGACAGTGTTGCAAATAATAATATGATGATTTTTTTTCCTGCAGTGCTTACTATCTTTGTTTGCAACACATCACAGAATTTCTTTATGCACAATAAAAACTAAGTCCTGATCATGACAGGAATTTATGACTATCAAAATGTCAAATAATCAATCAAAATAAACTATATCTAGTTTCCTAAATATAGGTGTTCAATGACATAATATGTACACAGGCTAAGGTATCTTCCTTGAACTACACACACTACTCTTATGGGTCCTATGTAAGATGAGAAAATTATAGATTCATCTCCAACGCAACGTTGTACAATGTTAATGTACAAAGTTAATGTACAATATCAATGTACAATGTTAATGTAAGCTCCAACTGACTTGGAACAAAAGGAGTTGTTCTGGACAGTGAGATCAGCTCCCTCCTTCAGACTGAAGTCTGAATTCAAAGTGGAGACCCCCTGGCTATAGTTTCAGTTCAAAATCCACCTGAGCTGTCCAGAACCATGGGAGATCAGTTGCAATATAAGTTGATAGCCAAACTGCACAGCGTAATTGTGAATGGGCACCAAGACTAAGGAAGACTGGAGTTAATTCTGCTATGAAAACACGTTCATGACAGGCCAGTGCTGTGTCCTTTTCAGGAGACTATTCATTCCCATGTCCTTGACTCCAGAGTCAAATCTCATCTGTTCTGTGTCTATTCCTTCTGGCCCAAGGAAAGTAAGATATTTCTGCATTTTCAGCTTTATTTTATGAATGTCTCTTCCTTGGTATGAACCAAAATGTTCAAAGGCATGGCATCAGGCAAAAGGCTGCAGGAAAGCACAGTACCTGGAGCAGTTGCAATGCTGTTAGAGCTGTATGAAACTTTGTTTCTTGAGCTTGACAGAAAAAAATGAGGACTTTAAAATATACTTTTGGGTCTGTACTGTATCAAGTTTATATGCACCCCATTTTTTTGTGGCCAGAAGCCCTCTGCTGCAATAGTTTTCCTCAAACTAAAATAGTTCATGCATGTCTAAATAAAGGGACTGGATAATTTTAAGGAAGATCTTCACTCTCAATTGCTTCTTGGACAAAAACAGTACTGCCAGCAGGACATGAGATTCCCAACGGGTTCCTGGTGACCTGCCCTCATTAGCCAAGTTGTAAAATACTGTGATGGGGGAAAAGAGTCTTTCCTGCAGAGGCAGTTCTGTTCTGATGGCTAATTAGTCATTCACCAGGGAGGAGCTGAGGCACCCAGCCTTCCTCACAGACACCCCAAGAATTCATCTGACAGGCTCATTCTTATTCTTTCGGATCTCTCAGTCAAACTGTTGGAGAACAGGTTAAATACATACTCCCTCTGCAAAACTTTTTTGCTGGGTTTTGACTCATCATTTTAAAAGGATGTGAATGATATTTTTACATTCCTCAACAGGTACATAGGTAGCAGGTTCCCTAGACTATAAAAAGAAGTAATTTCAAGTTGCATTTCACTGCATCAGTAGATAATAATGATGATGATGATAGTGGCAATTTTACTATACTACTACTATTAATATAATTATTATTATTGCTTATATTTATACCAACTGAATTCAGTTTCAGGAATAAGCACCTGCAGAATAGTATAAGGTCAAAAGCTTTCCAATGAACTTTAATACTGCTGTATAATTTTTCCCTATTTTGTGACCTTCTTTTTCCAATTCTTTATGGAAGAACTATCAGTACTTGCTGTGCTCAGGTTGGCAGCTTGTTTATGTAAGCCATAACTTCTATAGAAGTCTCTGAATAGCCTTATATACCTTTAATATGTCTGATCTTGAACCAAAAGTCCTTTTTTTATTGTGATCTCTGTACTCCTGTTCAAGCTGAGCAGCATGACTGTCAGGTTCTTTTTCCTCTTGCACAACTTGTACTCCACTCATACTCCATGGGATCTTGGGTGACTGCTTTGTGTTCTGTCAGAAAGAGGTATTTTTCCACAGTGACTTGGCTCTGGAATGCACTGGGTCACACAGCAGCATCTGTGTGTGTGCATTAGGCAGTACACAGAACTAGTTAAACTGGATGACTCTGCGGGGCTTTGTAGATCAATTGCCATTTTCATTTGGGACAGCACTTGAAATCCTAATGAGAACAACAACACTTGTAATTAGGAGTCTACAAAATCCTCTAAAATAATCACTTAAATTTAAAATGTAAATGTGGCTGTAATTAATTAGTCTATTTAGAATAAAGCTTTCTAATTAACAAATGTAAATTGGGAATTTTTTGTAGATTTCATAAGGACAAAAGTGTTCCTCGTGGGAACTGAAAGGAGATGTGTTTCCGTCTAAATGCATATTAAACCCTGGTGGCTCACACCTCTGCACAAGCCTGTGGCAGTGAGAGGGACTGTCTGTGATAGGGTCGTATTAACACCTGAGCCATAGAGATTTTCTTATGACCCATAATATGAAACATTACTTTTTAAAATAGGAATGTTTTAAACTAAGGGTTATGTTTTTCAAATAGAAAAACTGAATTTTAATTACGGATGATTGACCACCACTTTTCTACTGAAGCCAGTGATCAATTATGGAAGTAAAAAAATATTGTCAGGAAATTCAAGCTTCTAAAATCTGATTTCATTTCACGTCAGGATCATACAAAGAAAAATGCCGAAAAAACCCAAAGTTATTTTAGTACTTACTGCATGAGAGAACCCCAAAATTTTACTTAGAGTTTAATACATTTTCATTTCTTTTTCTATTCGATTACATTTAAGTTCTTTCATGATATTTCAGTGATGCTGAGTCAGTGGTTGCCCTGTTTCACTCCAACACAGACAGGAGAATTGAATCTGCAGACTGCAAAGTATACCCTACATGGCTGAAAAGTCAGGTAAATTGTGACTAGCTCCTCACTGCCATGGCATTAGGTGCTTTCAGACTGCACTAGGCATCCTCATACAGGCAGTGGGGTAGTCAATGCAGTCTGTGCTCATCTTCACATGATCTGCTGAACAGCTTTCCAGAGCCCTCTGACTGTGGCTTGTTCCCAGCTGACTACAGTAAGAGCTCAGATAGCCATCTCTCCTTGAACACATGCCTCCTGGTGCCTAGATGTGTCTAAATGTAGATGTCAAGATCTGCAGCTGTGCCCCGATGTCTCTGACTGTCCGTGAAATAATGTCAACATGAAAAAGAGATAAAGCCCAAAATCTCCAAACAGAAATAGGTTTGAAGCACTGTCCTTCTGCAGATTTTAGCATCACTATGAGTGTTTTCTTCCCACATCTGTTTATGCTCAAACATACTTAGTAAAAAATGAGGGGGGAAGGGGGACAGAGAGAGGGAGGGAGAGAGGAAGAAATAAGGAAAGAAACAAAGAGAGAAAGACAGAATGTCAACACAATTTTCCCAGCACATATGATGATTATGCACTATCTATGATGATAATATTATTTTGGTGTAGTTTCTATGTGTCCTTTAATAAAGAACTTCCTCTGTTTATTTGAGTTAGGCAGCCAACTGCCTTTCAGAAAGGGATTATTCCCAGTTGTTACTGTATAGAATCAAATTAAAACAGTTCTATAGAGATAATGGTACATCTCCCATTATCATCACCCTTAGTTTCTAGCATGCCAACCCACTAATTAATACGTACCTTTGAAAGCTGTATTTGTCACAAATGAGTGTTTTAAGGTCACTCCTCAGATCATAGTGTGGCCTGGGGGGTGGAGGGGATAATACACCACCACAGCATCATACTAGTGATTCCAGTATAGAAAAATAAAATGATACACATCAGTGAGAGATCAAAAAATGCAAATGAAATCATCTTTCATAGATGAAAATGCATTTAAGTTGGAATATGATCCTCAGTTTAACTCTCAGAAGCAGATGGACTTTTTTCACTTTTCTTGTGCAATAGGAACATTCCACAGCATTTCTGATGTGGTCCAACAGTACAGCCTGTTGTCTAGTGACTGAGTGCTACTGCAAGGGTCTTGTATTAATTATTTGAAAATAAGTCACAACATAGAAAACATTACTCTTTTTCAATATCGCCTAATTGGGACTTCAGCAGTATAAGAAATTTAGATTCTTGAACACATTGGAAGTATGATTGTGATATGTCCGCAAACCTCAAAAATTCCCATGTGAAAAGCAAAGATTAATTGTACAGTATTTACACCTTTTCATTGATAACTAACACCATAAAACTGTACAAATTGCAATTTGTTTCTTTTTCCCACAATCCCTTTGGCTTTTAAGGGATGTTCCTCAATTAGTTGAACTGTGTTTCCTCTTGCTTGCTAAGCACTTTTGGTCAAACAAGGAATGGCAGAGGTCCACAATTAGATCAAAAGATCAATCCTAATGTACCATTTTCTCCTCACCCTCCTGCTTTAATAAAGTGGCTGCAGTTCTCCAGGGGACAACTCAAAATCCAAGTACTGATATTTCTAAATTAGCTGACTCTGTGACCTTGCTAGTAATTGCGTTAGTTTATCAATGTTCAACACAATTTATTACTCTCCAATATGTACCAAAACGTTTATCTCTCAACACTAACAATATTAAAAACCTAAACAATCTGTTGAGAAACAAAGGACTATTCAATAAGAAAGATGCATAATAAACTGGAAGAGACTATGCTGATGGGTAAGAGGATTAATCTAGGAAGTAGTCATAAGTGAAATAAGGAAAGAATGTTTATGCTGTATTTAGGGCAGTTTTAAAATCTGTAAACAGCAGATAATTCAAACAAACCTTTCTTTTTGTTCCATTCATCCTCTTTCTCTTTTTTTTTCTTTCTTTTAAAAGCAGGAATGAGCTACTGATTTTTTATAACACCGAGCATATTACCCAGGCTCCAGTGAGAAAAATGAAGACTGATAAAACCTTATCTAAGCATTTAAAAGTCATTTGGACACATTGATCAAAACTCACTCTGAAATTAAACATATTAAATTTAGATGGAGGAAAAAAGGCATTAAGTTGATGGAACCCAATTTTTGTATGAAGCAAACAAATGGCATCATTTCACCAACCTTCTCATCTTGATCACATTGCTATGCATTATTTAAAATATGCACTTGATTTGGGTAGTTAATAAGCTATCTGTAAACTTGGAGTAAATTTGATCGTGGGCAGTGCTCTTCTAGTTCCTACAGAAGGATTATTGATTTGTTTCTACTTCTGTGAGATGTCAGTTTGTGGCATTGTGCCACCAGCCATGAATCAGTGTAACTATCTCTGTTCACGGTGAGATAAGAACGATAAAGAGCAGAAATGCACAGAGTATGGGCAATCTTTTAAATGATCCCATTTACTTAGAGCTGTCAGCAGCTCAGCACTTCTGTTCACCAGCAGCAGATATACACCATGCTGCTGTTGGGGACATTGAACCTTCTCTCCTTTAGGGGTTTCAACTGAACCCCCAAGGCAAATGGAAGAAAACAACTAAAATTTACCCTAATCTACAAGTTAAACAAGTGAAAATGACCAGTGTTATGTTTCTAATTTCTGCTGTAGAGAAACACTGATCAAGTCTGCTGAAAACTTAGAATCATAAAATCATACTTGCAAACTTCCGCATTCCTCTATAAATCATTCATCCTTATTTACTTTGATAAAACTAGCACTTTGCCCTTTTTGGATTCTTTGGGACTACACCTGCATTAGAAGAGCAATAGGAGCAGACCCACGGGGAAAATGGTTGCAAGTGACATCCACACTGACCTTTTTGGAGTGGGACGTGACTTCGGAATGGTTCTGTTCTCATCCTGAATGTTGCCACCTCAGCTGTCAAAGGATGTAAGGTGGTTCCTGAAGAACAGCTCCTTCTGAAAACGATGGCTCCCTGCAGTCACACCACAGTGTGAATCAAGGAAGCAGGTGAGGATGACCAGGAGTTCACTTCAGCAATACATTCCTGTTCTGATGTAAACCAGGGTAAAACAGAGGAGCTTGCTAAATACTACCATGAAATCCTTCAAACCCACTTAGAATTAAATTGTTAATCACATACCATGTAATCTTCTTAAAGAACAAAGGTGTTGGGGTGTGTTTTACAACATTCCTTATACTTTCACAGAAAAACCAATGTCTGAAGAATGTTTTAAAAGCAGTATTTTATCCATCTATTTATTAGCAGATGGAAGACCAGGGTCTTAAAACAAGAGTAAGTGTTCTCCATATCCACATGATTTTGTACTTTCCCTTCTCTGCAGGAAATTGCAAAGAGAAGAGAGTATGATGAGGAACAGCTCAGAGAGATCGGAATCCACATTTAGTAAAAAGAAAAATTACCTGTAATGGCATAGAACTAATTTGTGTGGTGAAATTAACATCAGTGAATGTAAGGTTTCTAACATGGGTGGCATGAGCTAAACCTGAGAGGTGCTCATTTTCCTTCTTGGACATAATCTTATACGATTGGCTTAGAAGTCAATAAATAGATTTTAAATAGTGAGATGAATCCTATACTACAGGGAAGCATAAAAACCTTCACAACAGGCATAGTTATTCCTTCTTCCAGTGCACTGCCTCAGAGATCTTTGTGCACATCACTTCTTTTGCACAAAAATGTTCTTGTTTCTCCATACTATTTTAAAACGGAACATATTTTGAAGAGTATGAATTTTGTAAGATGTAATACTTCTCTATAAATCAGATTTCCACAATTTAAAGGTGCTCCAATAAATTATTTTACACATGTGCTGGGAAAAATTCTTACTTTTACTCTGAACACTTTTTTTGCTCTGAATATATCTTATCTCTGTGAGTGAATATTATTTCTTTTCTAGATCTCCACTAGTTAACTCTATGACATACAGTCTTTTTCATGCATCATCTTTTTATTTTGCATCTGGCTTAAGATCAGGCTTTTTCTCCACCCTGTTTAGAGTCAGTTGGTCACATTAGGTTACTGTGACTGGATATAATAGGACATGACACATTCGAGACACATGACACATTTGAGAAACACACTAAAGCGAATGTTGGACTTTTTTTTTTGAGATAAAAGCCTCACGCTCTGTAATTTCTGTGTATTATTTACTTGCATTGCCATACTTTGTGATCTGGTTTGGTTTGGAAGGGATCGTGTCAAGCCTGCTAAGGTCTTTCTGGGTGTCATCCCTTCTCTCCAGCGTGCCAGCCACACCACATAGTTTGGCAAAGTTGTTGGAAAATTTGCTGGCAGTGAACTCAATCCCACTGTCCATGTTACTGGCAAAGATGTTAAGCAGTGATGATCCCAATGCCAGTCCCTGAGGAATGCCAGTAGTCTCTGGACTCTGCCTGGACACAAAGTCATTTGCTGTAGTTCTTTAAGTGTGGCCTCCAACCAACACCTTATCCACTGAGTGTTTCCCCCATCAAATCCATGTCTATCCAGTGTAGAGGCAAGAATGTTATGCAGGACAGTGTCAGATGCCTTGAACAAGCCCAGCCACCAGGACTCCAATGAGAGAACAAAAAAGAGAACAAAATCATATATCCTGCAACATATACCTCTAGGAAAGAGTATTGTGTGGGATTCATTATACAAAACTTTAGGCAATCAGGTGAAGTGCTTGTGTTTCTAATCATCCCAATGTCCTTAAATAATTCCTGTCAAAGAGCACTGAATGATCATCTTTGGAGAGCAGCTAGGACCTGGTCTACCTCTTTCTTTTAGTGATGGAACGAAATACTCTGGCTTTGTTCAGGCACTGTATAATCTTGCATAACTCTTGAGAAAGCCTATTCTTTTCTTTCTAAAGTGAATTGCTGAGATGACAGCTGAAGCGGTCTTAGAAAATAGACGTTTGGCAGGTTAAACTGCTTCAGGATGATTTTGGAGGCAGGGTACTTCATGAGTTGCACAATGTTTGTGTCCTGCTATGTCCTATCAAGTCAGTAAGACTTTAAAGGCTACCTTCAAGGCCACACAATAGCTTCATACATCTAGTTGGTTTTGATGGTGATGAGATCCCTAGAAAGAAGAACCAGAGTAGTTGTTAACTTGCATATACTGTTTGGGGAATTCATGAAATCTTCATCACTGACGGTTTTAAAAGCTGACTGGACTAATGACTGTCAGGAGGGATTGAGTAAAATTCATTCAGTCCTGCCTTCAGTCATATCTATGGGTCTATAAATGCATTGAGTCACTATGCTGGAGTTCATTCTAAAACCTGTCTCTTATTAATAGAAAATAAATTGCAGCCTGAGTAACCTAAAGCTTGACTTGGGGAGTTAACATCATATTTGTGAAGGAAATTGAAAAATAAAGTAGAGCTTTGTGGATGTATGAAAGCAATTTTGTTATTCTGCTTATGCAGAAAGTGTAGGTAGATTTATATTGCTGTACCCTTGCCCAAAGCACGGGTAACAGAGACTGATTTGCGTGCTGAGAGCCAGCTACCTCTGGAACTAATCTGAACATCTGCATCACAAAACATAGTGTTTTTCCCTGGATCTCCTTTCGAGTTCTGTGATGTCCATGGGATCTCACTTGTATAAATCTTGTGGGGCTTGGGTTTTTTGCAGGTGAGAGGGTGTTCAGTTGTAGTTTTCAGGAGGAGCATGAAGCTACATGTCCTGAGACTGTGTGGGGTGTAATATCATGTAAGATGTCTAGGACTGCAACATTTGCTGGAGTAATGCTGGGAGAAAGAAGCCAAACCTCTCCTCCATTCTGCAATCCATGCAGAGCAACAGATCTCTTTGAGGGCAATTCAGACAAGGAACTCACACATCCTTGTGTTCCTCCTTCATCTTCTCCCCTCCACTGTGCATAACTGGAAAAGGTCTGGTCATTGCTAGCAGATATTGGAGAAGACTGATTACATTCATTGGGTCCAAAATCAGCAATTCAGTCACATATCAATAGATTTTTGGGGTACTGTGTATCAGGAATCATTTCCTAATCAGAGATGCTAGTTTTGTTTTCTTTCTTTTTTCTTCTGGTTCTTGTTTGCAAGAATCACAGTGTTTCTCTCATTATCTTCTACTCATGTCAGATCTACTGGACGTGTCTCACTGAGACCTAATTTTATTTCAGGATTCACAGGTGGAATTGCTAGATGTGGGAGTGGCTCTGCTCCTGTGGAAGTTGATAACAGTTTCACAGTTGACTTCACTTGAAAGAGAGCTCAAATCAAAGCTCAGTGTTTTTGAAATCCATACCCTACATATTTAAATTCCTCCCCTCCTTCTTCAGGAACTTGATTTTCATAACAGTTTTCCTTTTCCACTGGGAAGACCTACTTACAATGTTCATGAAATGTTATAACAAAACAATTTAGAAAATAATAATGTCTGTGTTCTTTTATCACTACTACAATTTATAAATTATTCCTGCTATTGCTTGAAATCTATACTATCTCATAATGTTACGTCTTGCCATTGGTTTATTTTGTCACTTACCTGAGTGTATAAACATATATATATTAATATAATGAACTTTGTACTTTGGAGTGCTTACTACTGTGCTATTTGTACATCAAACCAATACAAATCACAATGAACTATTTAAGAACAATTCTTGATACACTGAAATACTAGTCTTGCAAAACTTATTCACTTGTCTTATAGCATCATATTAAAAGCAAGATGACATGCAGCATTTGTTTTCTTCTCATGCAAATAAAAGTGCAATAATGTCATATTAGTGACGTTAGTGATTAAAACAATATGGGCTGAAAGTAATGTTACTTTTTGTGTGAATTGATAAATAGCTAGACACAGTTCACGTACATTCATATTTCTCCCCCACAAAGAAAATGTTATGTCATAGCCTATGAGTTTGTTTTATTGGTCCCCAGAGTCAGTAAGAGCAGCCTGAATACAGCCAGAGCTACACTGCCAGGGAAATTATACAGGTAAGTGCTCTGTGCTACTGTCTCTTGGCCAAATTGTAGAATGAGACTGAAAAAATTGAGTTTGTGCCCATGGTGAGTACACAAGATTTTCTCCTCTTCACCCGTGTAGGAACCCCTAACCTTGTTAAGCTGTTAGATTTCAGATATTGTATTTTTTATGGAGGTTATAGCTGCTGCAATTTAACTGAAAAGGAATTGGATTAATTACTTAATATATTTGATACTTAATACATTACTTAATATATTGTGAGTAGCTCACCACAGCTGAACCTGTCTGGATGGTGAAATCAAGGCAGAAGAAGTACCAGAAGGTCTTTGATGAGTTGGGGGTGATGTGCTCATTTCAGGCTCAATGTGGCCCCAGGACTCAACCTTTTGTACTGTGCTGACATCTGGCATCTGTCACCTTAGTGACACAAGACGCAAATTTTTCAGTGATTTGGAAGAGATGAGCTGAAAGACCCAAAGTCAAATTCCTTTCTATTTATCTTAAAGTCATTGTGACAGATGGAATGGTTAACTTGAGCAGGGAGACAGTACTGCCTTGTCCCGGGTGAGAACAGAGACTCAGCTCTTGTGGATGGAATCACTGAGGTCTTTGGACTTGTTCAAGCTAAGAAGGAAATTGTATAAGTTATGGGAGAGTTTCTCTTCAGCAGAATTAAACAACACTCCCCCTTCTTCAAATGAAGATGAACATATTTTAGAGGATTCATGGGCTCTAAGGCTTCACTCTTCCTCCAGAGCAAGCCCTGAGATGCACACATGTGAAAGTAAAAGGAAGATGAAAAGGCCTGAAGTGCCAAGGATGTTGTCTGAAGACCCATTTTTCAGTTGGTTCTGCCTCCATGTCCAGTTCACCCATTATTTTCCAGATATTGTTTTAGAATGCAGACTTCATGCAGGAGGTTAATGTTTTTATTTTTGTAAATTTAATTGCTGGTTCAAACATTCAACATCAGGATCTGTGATTTACTCCCTAGTCTAGTGAACTTATACACACACATATATATATATATATATAAAATATGTATATTTATACAAATAACATGAGGTAGGACAATTTGAAGAGGTGAAATTGAGAGAAAATATCCAAAATTATGCCATAGCAGTGTTCCTTTAGAAAGGAGAAGGTATTTAGACTAAAATTGCTGTTTCTGATCAGAGGAAGAATATGGACTTGACTATCCCTGAAATACCGAATAGGATAGTAGCATTTCACCTCAGTTTACTTCTAAAAATGACTGATTTCATCCCTCAGCCAAATTGAGAGCTCAGGATTATGAATAAGAGATAGAAATAGATCTCTCTCTTCACCTTAGAATTAGGCATAAATTTTTCAGGCCTGATGCATCCTTCTCTTCAGTAGTTCTTGGCTATTTTAGTCCTCCCCCTTTTTCATACAACAACCTTCTTCATATTTCCCCTTAAACTCTTTGTATATAGAGCAGAACAGCCCAAGTCAGTGCTGCAAATATCAACTGGTGTAAACGCCAATAGGTGCCTACTTGTTTGAGTTAGCCCCTGCATGACCATTTTTCAGATGGAGAGCAGGATTCAAGAAAACTCTTAGCAAACAAAATACTGTCCAGCAAAATCTCAAGACTTCTAGGAGTAATGTCTGCTCAGAAGAAAAAAACCTCACCCATCCCTCTGATGATCAAATTTTTGTAAGTGGTAGCTAAACAAGAGATTTCAGATGGAGTTATAAATTACTTAATTTTTTTTTTTTAATGGATGTGCTATCTCAGGCACTAAGCAACAGGTTTGCAGAGAGACCAGAAACTCCCAGTTACTTCTATGACAACAGGAGCTGTGCTCTGGGCTTATCCAACACCAAAATACCAATCCCAGAAAGAAAACCCCAACAACCCAAACCCTAAATCCATTACTTGTGCATCTCTGACTGACCCTTCTAAATCAGGAGAAATTTGGACCTAAAGTTTTGTGGTTCATCAGTCTTCCATCTCTGAAATTGGATCATGACTGGGGTCTTCATATTCTTATAAGGACGCTGTGAGATGGCATCCATTAACATTTGATCACTGCAGTGATGGAAAATCTGATGACAGTGGTAGTTCTGTCTTTAGACAGGTGTTTGAGATTTGAAAAGCAAGTTTTTAAGCCCAGTTTCACCCTAGGACTTTCAGCAAAGTTCGATATCCGTAACATGCGTGCATTTACTGCGCCATGCTACTGCAGGGTGTTGTGAGCAGTTGCTGTGCTCCACTCCCTAAGAGGTGGCAATTTGGCACCATAGAGTTACTTCAGAGAAGCATTGTAGATTGTAATTACTTCATGTTTGCTTTTGTGTTTTGACACCACCAGGTGAGAGGTGTTGCTGGTGCACATGGTGTGGTTGTCTGAGCTGAATGGTTGATGAAGTGAACAAAAGATAAAGCAAACTAGGCATGCAGAGTCAGACCTTTAAAAACAATCCTGATGTAAATGAAGAGAGGCTTTGTTAGTGGATCAGCAGACTGCAGAACTGTTCAATCCCCAGTTTGCAATGAAAGAATTTCATGCTATGCTACAGTAGCATGATAATTTTTATCCTATGGTTTTATTGCTGAAACTGTAATACTGTGTGTGCATATATACATACCCATACAGGCAAAATTTGTGTAATGAGATTAATGAAACCAACAATAAATATGTTTTCAACATCATGCAGCTGGCAAAAAATGAGGATTGTATCTAGAAATGCATTAGATCTACAAAAATAGATTAATTTTTAGAGCATTTATTGTTGTTATTATTTTTATTGCTATTATTTTTATTTCTAAGGCTTACTAGACTTCATTCTTTCAGAAAAAAACATGCATATCAGCTTTGCAGTGTGATTGCCTTATGGGCATAAAGCTTTGCATATTTACTGCCCATGAATCATACAAGTATGTGAAATCCAGTGAAGATTCAATTTTTCCTGCTAGATGCACCTCTAGCCGTTTAATTAAAATATGTATTATTAATAAAACTAGATTTAAGTCATATTTTTTACAGATATGACTGAAACATTAAGGGCAAATTGTTTGATACTTTCATAGTAATTTGCTTTTAATGTTTGGTGCCTTAATCAAGGTAATAGTGGGATAAGGTTTATACTGCTTGTGACTTCATGATGTTCAAGTTACGAGAAGAGATTTAAGAAAAGAGATTTAAGACTTTTCCAAGACAAAGTCACATTTACTTATGAAATTGGCTTCAAATTTTTGCTGCAGAGGGAACCCTCTGCATCAGCAAAATGCAATAAAATATATCTATTTAGAAAACTCCTCTTGTTGCACAGATTGCAGTCTATTATATTCATCTTCATTAAATAAATGTCAGGTTATTGTTTTATTCCAACTCTCATGAAGCCATAGGTGTCACAGTGCCCTGTTCACTGAATTTATCTTCCATTTCCTAGTAAATTTCCCTGGATCTCCTCTACTGTCTGGTATGTAAATATACTGACAGATGTGGTGGTACACAATTGTGCATACCTGTTGGTAAAGGATCAATAACACTCCCAGCTTCATCTTATCCTGCCTACCATTTAATTCTCCATAACTGTGTCTGTTTGTGTCTAATGAAGCTTTTGGCTGCAACAAGCTTATGAATTACTTTAAAAAAATATTTCAATTTTTAACTGCCAAGTTATATTATAATCCTAATAGAAGTGTGGCTAATGGGAGTTTGAGAGGATATCTTCCCTAAGAAAGGGGCAAAATGTAATTAAACATATCACTCAATTGTGATAAGAAATTGCAGATATGAAAGTCTTATGTAAATTTGCCAGTCAGAGAGGAAGCACGGATTAAGGGACCAAAGGGAAGAATTTATATATTTTGTGTTCAATTTGTTCTTTTTTTTGGCTGTGGAGGATCACTGTATTCTGCACAGGTCTGTTGGAATCCATGGTGTATGATTTCATCAGATATTACTGAAATCACTGCACACTAGTAAGTTTCCTGGACATTACAGGTGTACATAACACTTTGACTGATGAGAAAAAACACAAGGAAATCTGTGAGATGTCTCCAGAGAGGAAAGCACAGCTCTGTCATGAAAGCAACCTCCAGAGAGCTCATGAAAACTACAGGACAGAAGATTCCAATTTTCTCTCAATTTAACTCCAAATTCTAGCACCATTGGGAAAACAAAAGTAAATGTTTGCAACAAAAACAACTTTGAAAATCAAGCACAGAAAAATCATTTGTGTTCTAAGGTGTGTCTTTGCCACACGGTTATGGAAGCATAGAATGGTTTGGGTTGGGAGGCTCCTTTAAAGACCATCTGTTTCCCACCCCTGTGCCATGAGCAGGGACATTCAGCCAGATCAGTTTTCTCAGAGCCACATCCAGCCTGGCCTTGAATGTTTCCAGCAATGGGGCATCCACCACTTCTCTGGGTAACCTGGTCCACAGTTTTACTAATCTCATTGTAAAAAACTTCTTTCTTATAACTGCATATAGAAACTACACTTTACATTTTTCATATACTAATATATTGCTGATTTTCGTAACTATTTTCTTTACTCTGACCATTTAAAGACTTATTTGACAATATAGGATATACCAAAAAAACCCCCAAAACCATATACTAGTATAAGAAATAAAATTAGTTCATAAAAATCTTAACTCATGACTTTTTATTAAAAGCACAAAGCTTGCTGAAATAGCCACTTAGTTCAAAGAAGAACAAAATGACAAATATATATATTTTTTTTTGTTTGCATACTTGTTTTGGAACCTTCAAGGGTCTGATATTCAAACTTTTCTACACAAGTATGTAATTAGTAAAACCTTTATGTTAGAAAGGGAAAATCAAGGGTACCATCTAATGACTTCTGAAACAGGGGCTTTAAGAAAAACTGTCATGAGAATAACAATAACATTTTAAGAATAGCAGTGCTGGCCTGACTGGTGGATCCCCGGTCAAACACCTGCTTCCATAAATGAAAGGACAACATACACTTCCTATATGGATAAAATATTACAGAATTACAGGCACCCCAAAGACAAAATTTGATTTGTTAGTGACAAACTGTTCTTTGCTGCAGGAAGTCAAGAAAAGGCAAGACACAGTCTTGGAAATTTGAAACTGTGGTGCAAATTAATCATAATCAGAAGGGGTGTTAGAATGATGCATATTTGTTATATAACTGTGTACACTACACTGGTATATTACCATCACTGTATTTTGTAAAAAAAGTATAAAATGCTTACATGTTTTCCTAACTCACTTGTTTAAAGTAACATTTAATAGTCTACATTTACATAATACACTGCATGAATGCCATACCCGCAACATAAATGTCATATTATCCTTAAATATATATTCTAACATTTTTATGCTAAATTCAGGAGACATTTAATGTGTTATATTTTTAATCTATCCTTTATCTGTTTTTGTGTTTGAATGATTAAGTTGATCTCTCATAGGTGCTCAAGGATGGTGAAAATTAAAATCACATGCCTTACACCTTCTGGAAAATTTTAAACTGAATATTTCATAGACAATTTTAGCACTTTTTTCTCACAGAGTTTTGCAAAGAAAACCTCCTGCTTTATTTTTACTTATTTCAAAAAACTGTCTTTAAAATGGACTTGTTTTGAGTACAGAAATAACGTACTCCCCATTCACAAATCACCCACAAAAATTCCACATTACTGTTTTAGTACAGTGCATAGATTCAAAATTGGATCAATTTGCAAATATTTGTGCTATATTTGAGGACATTGTTTAACAATAAAAAAAAAAAGTTCAATTAATTATACATGTTCTATAAAGAATTCAAACTACTTTATGCCTGATTTGTCATTGTTTAAATTAGTGTAGAAATGTCAGACGTTTGTTCCAAAACAGTAAAATGTTATTTTCCTACCAAATGTAAAGGCGTAAGAGACCTATCAGAAGAGAGATATCAGAAAGAAACTATGCCATTCTAATAATACCTATCAAAGATTTTTCTCTCCATTGGTTTCTGCACTGGTTTAGAAGAGACATCCTAATTCAGGTGTCCCTATAGTTCATGTTTTTCATTGTGAAATAAATGTAAGAATTTTATCTCTTATATCAAGATATTTCCCTAGCAGTAGAACTGAAAATACCATGTTATTTTACTGAATATGAGTCAGGCAGAATTATTAATTCAAGCTACTATTTATGAATTCAGGAACTGATTTTGCCTACTGATTTAGTCACAGATTTTGAAAATTCTTTTATCTCAGAACTTCTATTTTGCAATAGATCTTATTCCTTTGGTTCTGTTTTTTGACACAAGTATGATATGCGAAAGACCAGATCCTACTTATCTGTAAAATTCATCACTACGTTATCTGAAACACAGGCAGAAAAAGCGAACTTTTAAAATGTGCAATATTCTGAGTAAAACTATGCACGCACTATATTTCACCATTAATATGACTGTCAAATTAGCAGATCTGTTTAATTCTTGCTGTTTCCCCATTTATATTCACCCAGTGCTATTCTAAAGAAAAATAATTTTTGATGTTTAATTTCTTTTCTACACTCTGCAACCTAACGACATGGGAAAATGTAATTAAGAACCACCACAGCAAAGAATAGCTGAAAATACTAAAATGACAGTGATAAATATGTGGTGAATAATGACTACTTCTTCAAATGGTGCTTAGTTTTTAATATCTGCTAATAGCTGAAGTAGAAGGTGAACAGCCATTGGGCAGGTAGGCAGACAGACAGCAAGTAAAATTTGGCAAAAGAAGTTGGGATTCCTCTACCTGACCAAAGATGTCTACATCTTATTTGTCTTTTCTAGGTACAGTGGAAAAAAGGCGAGAAAGAAAAAAAGGTGCTTCCAGAATGAATTGAATTTTGTTCTTAAATAGGTATCTATCTTAGGTTAGATGAGCAATGCCCCAGAATAACTTGTTCAGACACTTCTTTGTAGACAATTACATAATTGACATCTAGAGCCAGATGGAAACAATATCCTCTCTTCTCTTCCTACAGTATAGAAACATATTCATTTTATTCAAAATTTTTACTTATTTTTTTTAACTCTGAAAAAAGGAAGAACAAACTGTTTCTCTCACCACAATCATTCACATCTGGAAATGCAAGAGAGAGCAGCTGCAGAGAAAATCTTTGCTGGGACTGAGAAAAGTCCATCCTCTCACTAAGGAGGAGCGTGTCTGCTGTGTTTTGGATTTTGTGCAATAGTGCCTGTAGCTCATTTCCCCTTAAAGAGTGCACTGCTCAGAGGGCAGGCTCCACCGTGAAGTCAGCTGGCCAGAGGGGCTGTGCCATGGGCCACAGGACTAAAGTGGTGTTGGTTGTTCATGTTCAGTAAGTGGAAGGTGTTTGCACATTGCTGAAGAGGTGTCCACTGTTATTGATCACACACAGGTATGGGAAGCGAGTACACAAATCCATATTTCTCCTTGCACAGCAAATTTTATTGAACTGCTTGCATTTTTTAACTTTCGGGAGTGGTTTGAAAGTGGTTTAGAACTAATTCACAGCAGGAAAAACTTTCTGCTCTGATAGAACTTACTTCTGGTAAAATCAAAGAATGTCCACTCCAAACATTCCCACACAGGAAAAACCAAACTGTTCCATCAATAGTGGAACTAATGAATTTATTTCCCATTGGGCTGTTTTCTGTGTGCTTGATACCTTTCTACTGCAATAATCTTCCATCCAGGTGGCCCTCCGGCCATACCTTATCTGTCCCTCCTACGATGACAGCTCTGGAGCAACCTCAGTTCCTCACTGTGCCCAGCCCCCTTGCCAAAGCACTCTGTGAATTGTCTCATAATTCCTGCTGGCAGAGCAGAAGATTCCTCCCTCAGCTGTTTGTCTGCATTGTACATTCAAGCATGTTCACTGACCAAAAACTGAGGTACATGTGGCTTTCCCTATTCCTTTCTGGGTGGATTCCTCCATTATTTCTACCTCCTTTTTCCCACTGTATGAAAACCAACATATTATTTGCATGTTTTTACATATTTGAGCTTAGATTCAAATGTCAGAAGCCAGTCGAAGGACAAATTTTAGATTAACATATAGCAGTGTTCTCCTGGGAATATGGGCAGGGCACTGAGAGAGTTCTGTGGGATGTCTGGTTACCACCTTTTCAGTTTTTCTTACCATTCTCTTCTGCAGAGCCATTCTCTACCTGTCTCTTCCCAGTCACTGACTCAAGAGGAACAGCTTTCCGTGGGCAGGAAATTCAATGGTTTCCTTGAGATGCTGAGTACAGCGATTTCAAGGACCAGTCATTAGGGCTATACTCCTTTTTCTCTGTGGGGTTATGGAAGCACTATGAAGTCAAACACACTCCCAATGAGATTCATCTGAGCAGAAGTAGATACCTGCCCCACAGATACATAAATATGAGATAGTGACTGTAGGCTTCCCATATGCGGCAATAAATCAGTGTAATTAACTTTATTCTAATGCCAGCACCAAAAATTATCTGATGTACAGAAGTATGGAGGTACCCTTTATATACTACTGACGCTGAAGTGCCACCAAAAG
Organism: Daphoenositta chrysoptera; assembly: GCA_013397915.1. NCBI lineage: Eukaryota > Metazoa > Chordata > Aves > Passeriformes > Daphoenositta > Daphoenositta chrysoptera. The sequence continues at coordinate 439,982 of VZRO01001441.1, read as the reverse complement.
TCACTTGCAAATCTAGATGGCATGAATTCAATCCTGAATGTCTTAAATTCCTGTACAGGCAACCTAAACTAAGCCTGAGCCCCAGGTAACATAAGACTCTCATTTTTCTTTGTGGCAGACAGTGCAGGAGAACTCTTCGGAAGAAACTTCAGCCAATTTTTCTGACTAGTACTGGCCAGGTACCATCTCTTACCTTGAAATCACTTCTGAGAAGCAGAATCACAGAATCACACAATCATTTACGTAGGAAGGGAGCTCATGAGAAAATCTAGGTAAAACCCACTGCTCAAGCAGATTCACAAGACCAGTTTGCCCAGGACCATGTATCTCCTCAGGTGGAGACTTCACAACATCTCTGGGGAACTAGTGCTAGTGTGTGACCACCATCACAGTAAACATGTGTTAGGTTAACATGTATTATATTAAGAGATCTTAAATTTTAATTAATTTGGGGGCTAAAAGGAAATAACAGAATTATAATCTGATGTATTTTTTTTACAGGGAATGCAAAAAAGCAACAGATATCTGTTTATTATTGGCCCAAAGTTTTAGAATTGGCTGCTGAAAAGAATGAGAAGGGAGAATTCCCTGAGACAAAGAAATTCATATTTTCATTTAATTCATGAGGTGTTGAAGAAAAACATATGTGTGATCACACATAAGTGTGAGAGAATCATAGAATCACAGAATGGTTTGGGTTGGAAAGGGCCATAAAGACCATCAGGTTCCAAGTTCCCTGTCATGGCCAGGGACTCTTAACTAGACCAAGTTTCTTAAAGCCCTGTCCAACCTGGCCTTGAACACTTCCAAACTTGGGCCGTCCACTCCAAAATGAGTGGAAAGAGTGGTAGTTCCAAGACATTACATTTCTATCCAAAGCTTAGCCATACATATTTCCTTAGCATGTGGCTTTAACAGGTTGTTTTGATGATGCAAAGAGCCAGGTATGCCTTCTTCCTATGGATACACCTGTGTTTCCTGGATCCTGAGATTCCTTTTGCCACAGCTTCTGGAATACCTATTCTTCATGTGGCCACAAGTGTCAGTGTTCCCAGGAATAAATTATTAGAAAGATGTGTCCAGCCCTGTTATCTACCAATAGATGCAGGTTTAAATCTATTACTTACTGCAAATATTGCAGCAGCTGTTAATGCACTCATCTCTGGACCAAACAGCTTCAATCAAAGAATCCTGAAATTTTTGCTGTATTTGGTTGTGTCTGACATTTTTTGGCTTTTCATTCCCTGTTGTAGCTAGAGATTACTCAAAATTGAGTTTGCTTTGCTCTTGTTTGTTTGTTTGTTTATAGAGTAACATGGTAGAAATTCCTGTCCTGTTAGAAGTCTTGATATGCACAATTGATGACTATAAGGTCGTCTTCTCTCTTGAGGTCACTGAAGAAGCATCCAAACCAAAAGAGTAAGGGCTCAATTCTTCAAAATCTTGTAAATGGCTCATTTCCAGAGAATTTTGCATTCATCACGGAGGATTTAAAAGCCTTCTCTGGTGAATAAGGCCTTATATTCTGTCATGTCACTGGATATAGCACTAGTCTGCAGTCTAGAGCAAGACTTAAAATTTTGAGACTGAATTAACTTTCCTCCCATAAGAGTTCAGGGACAATTATCATTGAACATATGGACAACATTTTCGTCTTCCTTTATTTACCCCCACTAGGAGGCATAAACACAAGTAAGACTTATAAAAAAATGCTTTTTGAAGAAAAGTGCTGAAAGCAGAAAGAGTACACTGCTGTAATGGAAATATATCAGGTTAATGTAATTCTTAGAGTCCTCACAGAAACAGCTGGACAGCTTTAAAAAGAAATAAATAGAATTTTGTTTTAGAAAGAGGATCTTAACTATAAAATCATAACTGTGTTATCAGAGAATGACAAATCCCACTAGCAAATGCCCAGCTTTATATTTCTTTAATAGTTGGAACTACCAAAAAGCCTGAATTGGGTCAGAGTGCTTTTAACCTGGCTGAAAAAATCTAAAGATGGGATTGTTCAATTCTATCAATTCTTCATTTCCTATTACCAGAAATCCTGTTTGGAGGTTTCAATATATGAAAGGTAAAAAGATCACAAGGCAACACTGAAGCAGGTAAATATTGACAGATCCAAAGCACATACCAGTGTCCTACTGAGACTTAAAACAACTGCCTGTGCTGCTCAGGGACCAAGTCAATCCTATGGATGGGAGCTGTCAAGGTAAAACTTTCACAGTTTTCTCATTTTTTCTGTATAAATGTGTTCCTTCTATTAGATTTCCTTATCCCTTTTAGCCTTTCTAAATGACAATTAACTCTGCCTACCCTATCAATAGCAGGTAATTTATTTGTTTTTACAGCTGAGCCTGACTGTCATTGATTTTATTGGAGTAATTTGCTGGAAATGATTTTTTAATGTTAGATTTATTACAGAGGCACTTCATTGTCCGATAAATGAAGTAAATTGTATTTTAAAAGTAGCAAAATTAAAGAACCACTGAAATTTGAATGAGTTTTTTACAAGCATATTAGTTCAAAAGGTCCCTTATGCATCTCTTGTATGGACCCCAGTCTGCACACGAGATTTTCATTCTGGGCTTATGTGGGCTCCCAAAAGCACAAGCCTGAACCACACAGAAGCAGATCTGGGTGCAGCAGTGGCTCAGAGAGGGATTATGCCCTGCATACTCCCTCCAACTTGCATTGTGTGAATTCATCCAGTTCCGTGGGACTGATACTCAGGACAAAGAAAGATATTGAAAATGAGCCTTTTATTTATTGATGTATTTCTCCTTTTATTGGCTGTCTTCCTTAGTTTTCAAACCTCTTGCTTACTCTGTTTTAACCAGCTGCAGTTGGGAGTAGGATTTGTGACTCGCTCACCTTTTAGATCTGCTTTCTGTAGTGGTTCAATTGCTCTGTGTAAAGATGCTGCAAACCATCCTGGAGAGCAGTAAATTACAAATTATCACCTCTACCTCTCAGTGTAGTTTACAGTCAGATTTTTATCTGAATGTGACATAAGTTTCCATTATACTGAAACTAAAACAAAAGGATTTGTTATGTTGTGTGCACTTCATTTTTCAGGCCTTTTTGTGCACAGAAAGCATGGCCACACTATGCTGTAGCAAGCAAAGTACATTTTCAAGAATTTCTTGGGAGGCACTGCCTCTCTGTGCTGTCCCAGTGAAGAGCTCTGCCTTCGAGGCATGACTGCAGCCCTGCAGGATGGACCATGGTGCTGAGCACTATTGGCACATCCTGCACTCCAGCGTAACACCTCCTCCCACTCCCATCATTGCATTGTGGGACTAACACGGGACATTTGCTGCCAACATGTCATTCATGTCACTCAGTAAAATTGGTGTACACGCAGCTTTTATCTGCCTTGTTTATTTAAATTGCAAGCTCTTTAGCACATGCATTGTCTGCTAATCTGTATCTCTGCAGTGTTTGAAATGCTGGACACAAAAAGTGAAGGGACACCTTTCAATTCTTTGTGTATGCACTACCAGGATATAACATAATTAATAATAGCAATAATAATAATAATAATATCATAGTAAGAATAACTGCAGTTATAATGTTTTACATGAACAAGAAAGGCATCCCTTTTCTAAATTTGCACGTTTTTGTTTATTTGTAAGTTGATTTTACATTTCTTAAGGCAGATGGCAAAAGTTACTCTTGTAAAAGCTGTGTTTAGCCACCCAAATAAAAATATCATGTCACCATTCACATTGCCAGTTATTCAGGCAGGGTGCTGAGTTCTCCAGCTACTTTTTTTTTTTTTTTACAGTGCTCAAAGATGCCATTAACAGTTTAAATGTGTTTTTGTTCAGGTGTTTCTTTGACCTTTGTGTGGCACTTCAAAAGAGGGAGTCCTCTGAGTACCCTGCTACACCTTCTTTGTTCACCAGGCTCCCAAGCCAGTGTAATTCCCCTCAAATAGAAAACTGATGCCCAAGTGTTTTACAGATAGAAATTGAATTCTGAGCAGGCCGCACCTGAGGGAAATGCCAGCACTAGTGAGAGCTGGTTGTTTCTCTGAGCTTCTACAAACGATCATATGAAAAATTAAATCACAGGTTTCATTTGGTAATAAGGGATTCAAGTCTCTGATATTTTCAATTTGAACAAAACACTGTGAAACAGCATCCCAGTTGCATAGGGAAACCTCTTACTGATCTGGGAAAGGAAAACTTGGGGGTTTTTTAGGTGTTTTGGTGCTCTAGAAGTACCTCTGATCTGTCAGTGACTGATGAAGTTACTGATCTTCACATCCTACTTTGCACTTCTCCCAGGTTAGACTGGATATCTTTCTGCTTATTTCCTTCTGAGGATTCTTGATGAGAGTCCCTAACTGCCCACCTGTCTGGATGATGCATAAAAGTAAATTTATTTCTGACTTACTGGTCTGCTGCTCTATCAATGTATCTGGAAGAAATGTGTGCTCAGTACTTTTGCAAATAAGGTGATTCTAATGTTGAATCTGACTTTAGCCTAACTTTTGCATCTAGATATGAGTATTTTTAGGTTTTGTAGGTATTCATTAAAAAAAAAACAAACCCCAAAACGATAAGGAGTAGCTGCGCAATAGGCAGGCCCTTTTGCTATTTAAAGAGCATTTGAAGCAACTTCCACAAAATCTATGGCAGTTGTCTCAATTTATTTCATACTATGCCTTTTTTGAAGCTCAAACCAGTGTGTGAAGCAAAACTTAAAAATACAGAGCCATTAAAATATTTTAATACAGAACCTAGAGTGCTTTCCTTTTAAATTTCCTAGCTTGTTTCCTGCCTCTGGTTCTGTCACTATTATTGATATAAGGAATCCATCAACATATTTTTATGGATGATTAAGAAAGGCTGACCTTTCCTTTGCAGGTACAAATAGGTAGTTCTTCAGAGGCTGTAAATGAATGACAAGATAATTCTATCCATTTAATATTGAAGTGATGTTGATAGTATCATTCTTCTCATGTTTGAAACGGGAAAGTATAGAGACCTTTCTCCCTCACTCTGTTCTGCTTTATGTGATGGATTTTCTCTCTGACTAATCGCTGTCACATTAACCTGCACTATTTCATCCTTCAGAGCTGTCAAGATAATGACGATAATCGAAGTGGCTCATTGTAGGTAAAGGAAATTATATGAGCAAAGTAATATCATAAAACAGTGTTTAAATATTTTAATTTCATTTGTCAGGGCTGCCCCAACACTTCATTACACATATAACCATCTCTCATCAGTGGAATTAGTGCATTATTCATTACTGTTAATTATTTTCACATAATGGCTGCCCTGATATATTTAACCTCCACATTATATCTCAGATAATGGGCCTGTAAAATTGAATTGTGTGAAGAGCGGAGTTCTAAAGCTCATTTGCAGAACATCAAAGAACAAAGAAGAGGAAAAGAATTCTAAATGGGACATTTCACCCAGCTGGGGCCAAACATTTGTTTCTGTCTGATTTGCATACAGAAAATAGGTGGTTCAGAAGTGGTTTAACATTGTACATGCTGTCTGCTCCTATTGCATAGCCAATTAGAATTTGTTAATGTCCTGAGTGTTTGAGACAACTTACAAGCCAGTCTATTGTCTGAATGGCAATGAGCTGGAAAGTTAACAGGAGAAAGTAGACCGTTCTGAAGGACAGACCACAAAATCACATGGCATATCTATGTGTCACCTACACCAGAAGTTAATACTTCTTTTGACAAACATCTGTATTATGGAAATAAATTATCAAAAAGTGCTGCTCAGGACTGAGGAGATGCAAGCCTGAGAAATTCCAGTAGTACTTCAGTAATTACTTGTTTTTTCTTGGGACAAATTCTGTGATGCTGCCTGTCATGTAGGATGTGGAAATGGGGGAGGAGGAGAACTCGGCATCCTGTATGAGATGAGGGGATCTGCGCTGAGTGCAGCAAGCTGGGTCAGCAGCCCTGATGGGCTCAGCAACACACAGCACCTAAGAAATGCTTGGTTACCACCAGGCTCTCTCCACGGGGGCTTAGCCATGCTGAGGCTGGTGTGTCTGCACTGCTCTGTCTGAGGATGGGAAATGCGAGACTCCTTTCCTCTTTACCACATGTAAAATTGGTGTACACGCAGCTTTTATCTGCCTTGTTTATTTAAATTGCAAGCCATTTCCTCTTTCCGCTTTACCACATGTCTTGAACATACACCCCAATAAGAGAAAGTCTCATTGTCCAGGTATGGGACTTGGCAAAATTTAGCGTGAGAGAAACCAGCTGAATTACTAGAAATAATTTCAGCTCTAAGTTGCAATTTAGAGAACACAGACTGTCCACTCTAACTGCATGGATTTAACTAAGTGGTTGTATTTTTTTCTCATTTGGAGGCTTATCCATTATTCACAGATTTCAATGGATCTGAGAAGACATTGAAAACACTTTACAAAAGGAATATTTATCAACAGTTTAACATGTTATAAGGCTAAGGTCAGTTCAAGAAACCCTGACTTTTTGAACTGAAAATAAATTGGAATTTTCTTCAAACTTCAGTCTCAGAGTGTTAGTGCAGTTTTCTGTTAAGTTCCCACACAGCTATATGAAGCACTCTTTTGCTTTCAACAAAAACCTCAAGAGAATAGCTCTTCTGAAATTCACATGCAAAATATACCTTTGCTCTGTTTCATGTCTATAGTAAATTTTATACATCAAAAAATTATTTCAGACCTATTTCTTGGCTGTTACAGAATAACTTATGGCTGATGATGGGACTATGATCTCAGAGGTAACTCAGCAAATCAGAAGTCAGAAAATGCTTAATGAATAACAACACAATTCACTTGAGGTCATTAAGATACTTTAGTCTTATTGGCTAAAAAGTCATAATTCACAGGAATGATAAATGTCTTTTTGCTAAGTGGCAGTAGGTTTTTGGCCATATCATTAAATATTTATACAACATACACATAAATCTTCCTCCACTTGGCATCATCTGGGATTCATTTGGAAGAGACCCATTTATTTCACTTTGTAATGTTTCAAGTTTGTTGCAGGCTTCAGCCTCAGCCTCCAAACTCTAGATCCAGAGTTGTTAGAAGGGAAAACCACATTTGCATGGACCCACCTTAGGAGGAGAAATCCTCTCTTCTTAATCTATCCATTCTCAGACTCTGATTTTTTAATGGATATATATAGTCTTTCATGCATCATACAAGCTGTGTTAACAAAACCTGCTGATGGTCTCTGCTTTCCAAACCATTTGCACTTTTATTCCTGTCTAATCAGACTTTTTTTTTCTCTTCTGAAGCAGCTTGTACTAGGGAGTTAAGTTTGTCTGGCATATGAATTTCACTTCAACAAAAATCTCAAAGTCAAAGCCCTCTATTCAGATGAACTTTTCTCCATGTCGCCTATATGCTGTTCTGGTGAGACAAATACATTAATCTTATCAAAGCTCCATATTTTGCTAGGAGGACCCTGTCATATTTTGCTATTTTCTTTTGATTGAAAGAAAAAACAAAACCCAACAAGGGCCAGATGAGGAAATTCAAGAAATTCCTCATACATGGGAGGATACCTCAAGAACTGCAGGTCAAGTGAATAAAAATAACCTGTGATTTTACCGACAGTGTCTTTATATCCTGGATACCCATCATGTATCAAGTATTCTCCTCAATGGTGTAATGCAGAGCCAAGAAAGTAGGAAACTGAGTTTTTTTTCTCTGTAGTAAAATGTATATAAAGCAATGGATGAAAAATTGTGGCATCAAGAAATCTCTTTAGACTTGCTGATATGGTACAAAAAGCCAGTCTCAAGAAGGGTTGTTGAGGTGTGTTGGATAAAGCCTGGTGGTTTCAGCTTTTTTAAAAGTGACATAATCTTTTTCTCTGGAGGTTGAGGTACTGGAAAATTTTGCATTGTTGAAAGAAATAGAAGCATGGGAAACATCACAGTTAATGGCAATAATTAATCTTATAATAGTATTTTCTTATAATACATATTGATGTATACGCACACACACACACACACACAGAATCAGACCAGTTGTTTCTGTTAAATTGTCTTGAAATTGAGTTACTAATTGAGTAGAAGCATGACTGGATTGTAAGGACACAGGGTTATAGTTGTTGTCAAGGGTATATTTCCGACCAATTAATGCTGCTGAAGGATGACTGTTTTGAAATCTGTCAGCCAAATGTTGCAAGATCACATTAGATACTAAGAAGGAACTCTCTGTACTGAGTCTCAACTCGATAACTATTAGAGTTTTTCCATGTTGGCAGTCTCAGGTATGACTCAATTCCTGTTTCAATGTGAGCTAACATTATTTCAGAATTATACTTAACCTAAGACATGTTCTTCGCAGGAAAGATGCACTGTTTTACAATGGACTAACACTTAGTAGTTAGGTGTCCTAAATATTTTGAAAACGTGTCAGTTTGTATTTTCAGGATATTAATGGGTATATCTGAATACATCCTGCACCAAACAAAAAAAAAAAAAAAAAAAAAAAAAACAAAAAAACAAAAAAAAACACCCAAAAAAAAAATAGAACTATTGCATGGACTTCTATTATTATTTCTATGAAGCTGTGTGGAAGTTAGGTCCTTTGAAAAATTGCAGACTACCTCAAAATCTTTCATAAAATGTTTTTAGGAAGCAGCTGCCAGTGTAAGTTTAAAGAAAAGGCTAGAGATGCATTTGAGTGATGATGAAATATGTCACCTCATGCAGTGGAGATTTTTAATTAGTTTTGAGTAAAACACATTTTTTCCAAGATGAAGAACATAAAATCATAGATCCTCTTTCCAGCCTGTGTCTATACATATGTCTGTCCAATCTTTTTGTAATACAATGCAAAATACAATGCAAAAGCCTCATTTGCTGTGGTGGATTAGTATTAAAATACATGTGTAGAAAATTGAATGCATGGATTTTGTAATCAGCTATACTATATAGGGTAACAATAAAACTACCCAGCAGAAGGATATGAAGATATGAAATATTTGTGTCAGAGGTGAACCTCTCGAGATTCTGTGGCCCCATGACAACAGCACTCTGCTGCTAGAGGTTAAATTCTCCTTCTTGCACTGCAGAATCGGAAGAGAAAATGCATAAACAGCACTGAGAGAGGGTAAGGACGATCTTCAGACACATCTGAGGAAGCAAACAACAGAGTTGGGCTTCCTCTCGATGTTTGTCTCTTCTGTACACGCCTGTTTGCACAGGATCTCAGCTTCCATGGCTAGAGGTCCCAGCAGATCCCACAAGTGGCCTGTCCTGTCCTTGAGCTGTTCATCTCACTCAGGCCCCACACCAAGATGTGATCTGCAGCTTTGAACCTTCTCCTGAGTAAGTTCTGTCATCGTGTTCAATCATGGAAAAAGAAGCTCAGAATACTCTGAGTATGGTTCAGTTTGCTGAGCATTGTGCAAATAAAAGATCCAGAATTAATGGTTCTATTTCTAGAGGGGGACAGGAGTTTGAATACGGTCCAAACTGTACCAGAGTGCAGAACTATATCTAGAATGAGACAAAAAGAAACAAAAAGGAATGTCTCTTGGACAATTTCCACAAACACCTCTCCCAGTCAGTTCAACTTCCTAGGAATGGAGGCACCTGGCTTAGGTGCTCTGAATTTCCAGGCTGTGTGTAATCTACATTAGATGTTTCTATTAGTCAATGTGCATCCTGTCACAACACTGAGATTTCTGAAATTGGCAGAGATTCATGCCTGCTCATTGCTGATAATTCTGACCAGATTTATTGCTTAGAAGAAGGGGACAAGCTTGAAATATGACAGAAGTGAGATGGTTCTTCAACCTTTAACTTTCAGCAGAATGAGGACCATCTTGACTATAGATCTTTCAAAAACTGAGTTGAAAGAAGTCTATCACTCCCATCTCTCTTCCAAATAAAGACTGTCAGAAAAGGAAAGTTGTAGAGAACTTTGTGTCAAATACCTTGAAAACTGGAAAAAAAGGAAACTTCGAGGGATGGCGGTGCTTTGGAAACTGAAAAAAACTCGAGAGGTTTAGAGACTGTAGTGAACTTGCAATCTCTAAATGTTATCTGTAACACAACCCCCACCCCCTTTAAATTATAGTGGAAAGAGCCTGGTAGAAACATTCTTAAAATTATATTTTTATTTTATTTTTCTCCAAAAAATGCCTAACAATTTTATTGTCTTCCCACATTTCTATTGCAAGTTTGTGTTAGGGAAAATTTGCCTCATGGAGGGATTCAGATTTCATATAATTCTTATATCACCTTAAACAAGAGGATTTATATAATCCAAGATAAGGAGTGTACAGTGCACTCCTTAGGTACATGTACATTCTTCCTGATACATGCACATCCTACTAACTGCCCAGACAAAAGATGTCCTAAGGCTACCTCTTCAGACAGTAAGGTACTTGCTGACAGCTCTGGGCTTTAAGACAAATTAAAATAAGCCAATTTTTCAGTCTGTGGGTCTAATAAAGCTTCTGGCTTTCAGTTCTGTCAATGACTATGAATAAAATTCCCTGAAAAGAAAGAAGACAGGCTGTTTAGTTTTCTGATGAGGGTGATTTTAAGGTGAAGATCAATTCTGCAGTTCCTATTTCAGCTCTCATGAGTGGGAAACTCCTGTCATTAGAGAAGCAGGAACAAAAAGTTTCCAATTCCTACTTCTCCATTCTGACAGCTTAACTCTTTTCACTACTTCCCTGTGAACTGGGTCCTACTAGAGAGTGTGATGGGGGCCAAAATTTATATAGGACAGTTGTTTGGTCTTTCAGAGTTTAATTTTGTGACATCAATGTATAGTCGTAGAAATTTCATAAATATTCTTTTACAAACAATGTGCTTGTGTTGTTCAGAGCTTCAAAATATGCCTTCAAGTTAATGTTCTCCCAGTGATGTGCATCCTCATGCCCTCGCCAGTCATGTATTCTTTTCTGAATGCTTCCTTGTTTTAAAAGATGCTGTTATGTCACCAAATCAAAGAATCCTGTAAGCAGCAGTGGCTAAGCCATATTTGGAGACTGGAAAATTAATTGAGAAAAAAGTTTTGCTTTTCTTTTGGTGCTAGAAATATTTACATTACTATTTTATATTAAGACATTTTTGAGATAAAATGGAATAACAAGGTTTTCAAATATCTGATTACTTTTTTCTTAAAAAAAAGTTCTTTTCCAAAATTTCCTTTTTCCTTTCCTGTCTGTGATCCACATGAGAAATCATGTGGCTTATTATCTTATTATTTAGGGACTCCTTTTTGCAGACAATGTTGTCCAACACAAAGGTGAGGAATTGGCCACCCACCCTCTGACATCTGAAAAACATGTTTGTATTATTATTTTAAGCTGGACTGCAAATTTACTGGAGCAAGTTTTCCAGTCATTCCCACACAGCATGCTTTTGTTCACTTTACAGGAAAATCTCCGAGCACATGAACTGGGTCCTTCTTGGAGGAAACAAACCAAAGTTTTGAAAGGTGTCTGACATAACCCCTGAAATGTGCAGTATGGATATCAAGGTTTCAGTGATTCACCCTACAAACCTGTTCCTGTAGTTCTTGATAAACAGAGAGAAGGAGCCAAAAAAGTAAAACTGTACCCTGACATAGGTTTGCACACAGACCAAGTGGGAAACCTTGAGGAAAATGGAGTTAGATAATTATGATGGAAAACCAACAGAATTAGGATACAATGTGAAGGACAAGAAGATTCACCTTTTCTTTGTAACTGTAAAAGGCAATGTTTTTATGCTACCTTTAATCAATGCTTCCCTATCTTCACTAGATATGGCTCTACATTCTGCACAGCTTTTTTTGATTTCTGCAAACTCTTCCCTCATAATGTCTTTTCTGACTTTACACTGGCTTCTACAGAAAAGGTCTCATTGTTAGATGTTCCTCATGCTCACTCCTCTAGTAACAAACTTCTGTGTACATTTAAATATCCATGAGATAAACTGTTGATTATTTCTTTCTTGCTATAAACCAATTTTTCAGTAGTTTAAAAAGTCTGTGGTTTCAATACAAACACATATGCACATAGGAATCTTTAAATTGGTTTTACAGGCTGCAAAAATTGTAGAAATTGCTGGGGACAAGCCAACCAAGAAGGGTTTTTAAATTTTTTATTTTTAACAAGTTAATTTTCTTGTCAGAAAATTAATACATTTTAATGTTTAGTACTGTCCCTTGGTTCAGAATTTTTATGAAGAGAAAAATCTTCCAACCAAGTCTACTGCTTAGATAATTCCTTTTTTGGGAAAATACCCATATCCAGAAAGAATGAAAGTAAGTTTATATGTCTGAAAAAATTAGGGCCATATTTATATACTTGATTTTGTCATTAATTATCTCACATAATGTGGTTAGGTCTTCAAGTCAGACAAGCTGTATTACAATGTGTTGCTAATGACTCCGTACATTTACGGAGCTTCATAAATTGTTTTTAAGCAAAGTGGGCTTGAATAATTCAAGCATTGCCATGGATGTTAGCGCTCGCAAGATCAGTAAAAGCATCTCTCTTAAACAAATGGTCAGTGGAAACCAAATTTGTTGCAATTTGTGTTGATCTAAAAATAAAAGAAAAATGGATTGCAGCTGTTTAGCAGTTGTGTCTCTAATGTAAATATAAGGTGCAGAGAGAGTAAATTCCTCTTTGTAGTATGGAAGCAGTCCAGCAATATTCCCTCACTTCAGCCTACATAAGCTTAAATTAATGTGAAAATAATCCTAATGAACTTGATTAAAGTAGGCATCTTAATTTTAAAAAAATTAATAAAATTAATATTTATCATTTCAGTTATATAATCTCTCCTGTTTCATTGTCCCATAGGACTTTGAAATAATGATTTATTTTCATTACACTATTTTGACCTAAGAGTAGCCTCTGTCATAAATCACAGCCTCTATGGGTGTCGGGAAGCCAAGGAAGCTGGCTTACCCAAAGTCATTCATCTGGTGACTGGCAGGAACACGGTTCTTGCTTGGACATCATGTGCTCCAAATAGCATTAAATAATGCTTCTTTTTATGAGTGGTTATATTGGTGTGTCCTTCTACACAGCCTACAATAAACAAGGAGAATTTCAGTTGGAAGGGGCCTAAAATGATAATTTAGTACAACTGATTGACCAATCTAGAGCTGACCAAAAGCTAAAGCATGTTGTTAAGAGCATTGTCCAAATGCCTCTTAAATGCTGACAGGCTTAGGGCATTGACCACCTCCCTAGGAAGTCTGTTTCAGGGTTTGACCACTCTCCTGGTACAGGAATGCTTCCTAATATCCACTCTAAACCTTCCCTGGCAAAACTTTGAACTGCTCCCATGCATTCTACTACCAGGGAGAAGAGACTAACACCTCCCTCTTTATTTGCCCCCCTCAGGAAGATGCAGAGGGTGATGAGGTCATCCCTTAACCTCATTCTTTTCAGGAAATACTAGCCCGAAGTCCTTAGCTCATAGGACATTCCTTGTGGTCTGCTCACCAGCTTGTTGGCCTCCTCTGGATGGATCTCAGGACCTCCACATCCTTCTCAAATTGTAGGGCCCAGAACTGCACACCATACTCCAGGTGAGGCGGCACCAATGCTGAATACAAGGGGTAATCACCTGTTTTGACTGGCTGGCGATGCTGTTTGATGCAGGATGCAGTTTGCTCTCTCGGCTGCCAGGGAGCACTGCTGGCTCCCACTGAGCCTGCTGTCAACAGCACCCCCGGACCCTTTTCTGCAGCTTTCTCTCCAGCCACTCTCCCAAATTATTCCAGTGCTCAGTGTTACTCCATCCCAGTGCAGAATCTAGTATTTGGACTTGTTCAATTTAATCCTTTTAATCATAGCCCAGTGATCCTGTCTATCAAGATTCCTCCTCTTATGAGAGGATATCAAGTTAACTAAAAGCAGCTTTCCCTTTGTGAGCCCCTGTTGATTGTGCCTGATGATCACATTGTTTTTTAAATGCCTTCCATTAGTATCAGGTGTAACCTTATACATATTTTTTCCAGAAACTGAGGCTAGACTAATAGATCTGTAATTCCTTCTGTCTGTCCTCATACTATTTTGTAGATGGGAGCAACACTGGCCCATTTCCAGTCAGCACGGACCTCCCCAGACTCCCAAGACCTCTGGTAGACGACTAAGAAGGGTCCTGCCGTGGTATCTGCTGGTGCCTTAAGAACTCTGATTAGTTCTGTTTCATGAACATGAAAGAAACACTACAGAGACACTTCTGGATTACCCCGGAACTGTCAGCTGCCCTGTGGGGATAGTCCATGTCCCACAAGACCAACATATTTTATTCATCTCCCAGCTCTTTCAGTCATCGATTACTGACATTACTTGGTAGAAAACTGGCACAACATCTTACAGCTCAACAGCTGAGCTGGGAAGGTCCATTTCCTGGCCTGGAAGGTGACATTTCTTTGCATGGAACAGTGCCTTCTGAGCAAGGATTTGTCTTTGTTTTTTATTCTCTCTTCTTTGTGGCATGATCAGGCAAGCTGGTTGAAGGTGAATCAGAAAAAAACATATTTGACACTAGTTTTAGACTAAGAACCTCAGTGGGTGTGCTGTGTGAGCAGAGAAGTTGTAGATGTCCCCTTCCTGGAAGTGTTCGTGTCCAGGCTGGATGGGGCTCCAAGCAACCTGGTTTAGTGGAAGGTGTCTCTGCCTGTGGCACTGGGCTTGGAATTAGACAACCTTCAGGTCCTTTCTAATCCACATCATTCTATGATTCTATATGGTTTTCTGTCTGGGTGGATATTGATGCTGGCTCCCCAAAAGGAAGCCCAGCAGGATGGTTCTTCCAGGTCAGAAATTCCTCTGCCTACTCCATAGTTATTCTCTTCCTACAAAAGGATTTTTGCAAAGTTATCTCAGACTTCAAGCTCATCTTTATTTCTGGGGAGGACTGAACTTGGGTTCAAGAATTATAAAGCAATTCCTGTCTGGGTTTATCTGGTTTAAGTATTCCAAGTAAATATCAACATTGAAAAGGATACCACCATAATAAGATGAGAATTTGAATTTCAGAATAATCCAAGCATTTCTTCCCTGATGTCTGTAGTCATTTGTTATAAGAGACCCCTAGAACAAAGAGATGATTTTGGGTCATATTCAACAGTTTGGAAATAAAATGTGCAACACTGATATGTGCCTTGCCTCAAGATGCAGCAGTGGTACTGAGGACAAGGTGTGACTTTTCAAAGTTAACCTTCCATGCACACGCAGAAGACAGACAGGCACCCCAAAACCTCTCTCACAGAGCGGTTTCTCTGGAAGAAAACTTTGACAGTAATGGGGCTAGAAAAGCAAATTAAGCCTTCCCAGGAAATGATATCTATCTATTTGTGAAGAAAGAAAAAATCCCACTTCTCCATCACAACTTCTACCATTTAAGTGTGGATGTGGTATAAATATGATATATGTATATATAAAAGGTATATTTATATTTCTATTTATGTGTGTGTGTGTGTGTGTGTGTACACGTATGCTAGAAGTCATGATGGAGAAGTGAGATTTGTTCTATCTTCCCAAATAGACAAAGATATAGATATATGGCAAAATAAAATAATTCTGAAATGTTAGCTGACTGGAAAGAAGAGGGAGAGGGAGAAATAATATATCTTATATTTATGTTTTATAATACTGGGAGGTACTCAGGCTGGAGTGATAGGGGCTGTATAAGAAGTGGCACCAATAAATAAATAATAGTTTCGCATTAAATGATGGGAATTTGGAATACACTGTTAAAGTAGTTTGGGCATCACTAAACAATTTCAGTGAGTTGCTTTACATCCAGCCATTGGAGCCATCTGTCAGTTAAATGACAGCTCTTCTGGTAAACATAAACGATGTTGCTTGTGCAAATGTATGTGCCAACAGTGAAAGTAGACGTCTTCAATAGAAATAGACTGTATCCTCTATAAATTCTTATCACCCTATTATCATTGCAGGGAAAAAAATACCTATCACATTTCAATACTTACATGGCAGTATTCCTTATTTGTGGAATTGTTTAATGTCACTTCAGTCTTTTCAAAAAGTGATATTATAATGAAGATGATAATATCTTCAAAGTCCCAAACTATTGAGGTTTTACTCCTTGAAGAAAAAAATGGATCTATGAGCTCATCCTGCAAAACAAAGTATGGAGATAATCTATAATTTAAAATATCATATACGGTAGAAAATATAATACATTTTGCATTCTTATTCTATTCATTAGCCTGTTAATTTTTTTCACTTGCCTTGAGTAGCACCAATAACATTTCAATGCACTTTGCCACTCCTTGAGTTCCAGGTTTTTATTAATTTTTGTAATTATTACCACATTATTTGTAGTAAAATTAATTTGATAAATTATGCTGGATAATTGGCTTTTCACACAACAGTTTTTAAAGCAGCTTGTATTTTACAAAAATATTTATCTCTAGTAATGAATCTTTAAAAATTTCTTAAAGCCAGTTGTAATTTCATTGGTATTTCACAAAATACATTCACATTTTGTCACTCCTTATTTATTCATACTGCTATGTGAAAATTCACTGTTAACACATAGTTGTTTTCTCAGGTGAGAGATTTTGATTATAAACAAGAGCAAAAAGTGGTAAGTGTAATTCTTCTGAAGAGAGAGAAGGAATTTGTATCATAGAGGAAGGCTAGAAAGTTTACAGATGTTTTTGGATATTTAAAATAGTTACCTTAATTTGTCAGATCATTCTTCACTACCAAGAAAATAATCTACCATGACCTGATACCTATTTTTTTTCCTTATTATTTCTACTTGGTAGGTTTCCAGGGTTTAATTGATAGCAATTGTTAGAAAACCTGTCTATTTGAAACCAGATGTTCATGTAAGCTTTTTCGAAGACTGTTTGATAAATTTAAGGAAAATGGTAAAATGCACACTTGTAACGAGGTGTTACCTGCATGGCAGTGACTGAGCGTGAGTGGTGCCAATTACCTGTTGAATTCCAGGGATGTGTGCCACATCAGAAGGTGAGCTAGTATTTGTTACCCACGTGGAGTCAATCCCAATACTTCCCAAGCTGCTTTACAGTTTAACACACTGTACATTGAAGTTCAGATTCTTGAGGTAAAGTGAGGCAGTCTAGCCATTTCTAGAGTTTGAATCCAATGTAGGAGAACACTGGGAAAAATGACACTCAGGCGTGATGCCAAAAGCAAAGAAAACTGAATATTCTGTCACTGAATATATACATCTGTGTAAGTCTTGGCACTTCCATGCTGTATTGGGCCCCTCCTTTCACCCTCCTAATTAGGCCCTTCTGGGAGGCATAAAAGAAGAGTTTGCTTGCTTGAAGTGCTTGAATAGCCAGCTAAGCCTCTGTCCCCACCACATCCACACAAAGAAGGAAGAACTTTTCTATCTTTTCCTCTCATAGCTTCACCACAGGGTTGTAGGATGCAGGCTGTCCCATTGCAGAGGATTCTGTTTTGTCAGAAAGCAGAAGAAGATGGATGTACAGATGAGTGGTTTGGAAACTCAGGTAAGTACTGGTTCCCTCTCTGTGTTGAAGGAGTGTTTATTTTATACAAAGGGAAACAGCTTAACAAGAAGACTGAGAGCTTCCAGCTCCAGAGTACTGTTGTTTGCTGATGAAGGCATTCTTCATGCAGGTGGGAGGCATGGATTACTGTCCCTCGGGCAGAGAGCAGGGGAATTTAATGCAGTGCCGTTAATGTTCCAATCACTCAGGAGCTGGTCCCAAAGGATATCAAGTCTTTCAAGTATCTGAGCCAAATACAATACCTATAAGAGGAGAAAAGACACCACCAAGGACTTTCTGCTTTTCTGAAAAATGGTGTTGAAGTCATTGCCTGCAGAAGAAGCTGCTAAGTTAGAGATCATGGGTGACTTAAATGTCAGTCTTCCTAAGTGCACAATTATTCTGGAATTTAATGCTGACCTCTTTTTCTATTTCTTTTCTTTCAAGAGGCACGTTGGATTTGACAATGTGGTTTGGACCCCTCTTCCTCTCTACCTTTGGTTCATTGTCAGTTTTAATAGGTCTTAAATATACAGACTGAAGAAAAATTCTTGTATAATACATCCGAGTTATCTGTTCTAGTGCACTTCTCCTTGTTTTATTTCCCACAAAGCAGGGCTGTAAACTTGGTTAGCCTTTCAGCTTTTTCTCTCCATGACCATGTTGGTCTACAGCAGGTACACGGAAACTGAAGAGGGGAACCATGGGAAACTCCCACTTTTTATTTAATCATAAACTTGACATTACACGTCATGCAAAATTAAAATCTCCAGCTTGTTCTTGCCTCAGTTATTTTGAGAACAGTCTCTTCAGGGTTTTAACAGCCCTTTGCCATAGACGGCACAAATGCATGCTCTTTTCAATTGATGACATATGTTCATTTTTGACCATGGTCTTCATTTTATTTATCACCTCGTTCTAGTAGAGAGTAAGTCACCACCTCTATCTAGCTGAGTTTCAGAGAGGGCTCTGTGTGCAGGACTTTTTCACTTCTGAAATATGGCTGTAACAGACATGGGAAGTCCAGGCCAGGATGGGGCATAACTAACACCCAGTCATCCTCCAAACTTACTTTTATGGAGTCATAGAATAGCTTAGTTTGCAAGGGACCTTAAAGCTTTATCACCCAGTTCCAACCCTCCTGCCATGGGCAGGGACAGCTGCCTCTAGAACAGGTTGCTCAGAGTCCCATCCAATCTGTTCTTGAACAGTGCCAGGGATGGGCCATCACAGCTTCTCTGTGCAACTGGTTCCAGTGCCTCACCACCCTCACATCTGCTATGGTTAAGTCCAGCACAGCTCTGGTTCAGGCAGTGGGAGGTGTCACCTCCAGAGGAAGCAAAAAGTAAGGTAAGGATGGAACTACTGGAAGGATATGTGACTCTGGTAGGAATGTGGTTTCCCATTATATAATTGCAGTTATAAAAAGTGCTAACACTGCAAACTGCCATAATTTAGTTTCCACTAAATTGACCTTCCTTTTGGACTTCGCCAGAAGGCTGGATTCATTAAAGCTCATTGAGTTAATCGAGATATTTGGTTGAAAATTACTTCAGGAATAAAAAGCATTCATGGCAGGCTGAATCATAACTTCAGAAGTGAACCTTAGTAACTCAGAGGAGATAATGTTGACTCAGATTTCAGCCCACTTCTATTGATCCATAAGCATGCATGTAAACTTCTGTGCTGTAGGAAGTAGAAATATCTTGTATTTTTTTCTGTTTAAATCTTAGGATGTTTTTGATGCCTAAATTATTTTCTCTTCCTACTTAAAATAAGTTTTGACTTCAGTAGTTTACCATAAACTGAGAAGAATACCTTGTACTTTTTTCAGTCATTAGACTCAGAGATTGCTCTACAAGAATGATTCCTTTTAAGCTTTCATAAACATTTACTGTAGTATCTCACTTAAAAATATCTAAGCATTCTATTATATCAGTGCATGCAGCTCTGTGCTCTTATTAAATCAAGTGTGTAATCTTGTGCTCCTGCCACCTTAGCGACACAAGAGGCAGTGCTCTGGAATTGTCAGGGGACATGAGAATGTGGCCATTATATTTTATACAGGATGCTAAATGATTAATATTCGTAAATTAATGCATTTAAATTGTATGTGCATGAGACATTCAAAGCCTTGCAAATATATCTGAGAGACTCATTTGAAAAAAAATACACCTGACAACTTCTCTTTTCCTATTGGATTCTTTTTGGGCTAGTCAAGGGAAAAAGCAAGAGTGGCATGTAAGAATCATAATACACCAGATATAGAGTATTTCTGTGCAATTATAACATGCCTAGGAAGGTGTTGCAAGGCATAAGGCTGAAAGGCCAAATGACTTTACCCACTTGAGAAATGCAATAATTCCCTGGAAATGCACCGCCTGGAGTATATTATTACTGTTATGAAATAGAATTCATGAATAGAAAGAAGGAAAATGGTGAGGAGTGGGACAGGCCTATCCATGCATGTACTGGCTAGTATTAAAGTGGGTATGACATCAGTCACAGCAAATCAAACAGGCCCAGTAATGTCCAAAGTACTGCAGACATTTCATAATTAAGTAATAAGACATGACAGGGCATGAATTGTGTTGTATTAATTCTCACCGAGTGTGTTGTCTCAAGCCAAGAGAATGAAGGCTGGGTGCCATCGGTCCAGCCAACTGTGAATTAATCCTTTCCAGTTCTCACAATGGAACCTCTTATTGTGGTTTTATGAAATGTTAATTTTTAAAATATTTATATTGTTAATTAAGTGATGAGTTTCCAAGCCATGACGGCAATCAGCACAATTCTTTCCATAATTCTGAGCAGGGAATTGTGCTATCTGCTACTCCCTACTCACATCTCCACACTCAGTCAAACCAGCTATTTTCTATTGTCCGTTTGCTAATGTATTCTAATATCATGCCTCCTAATGCCTACTCTCATATTTGCATTCATTTGCATATAAGAAGCATCTAGATATGCCAGTAATGGCTAGTGAAGTCCTTTGAGTATATAAAGTGCTATGGAAGTGCTAAATATGGCTTTTGTTTACTATTCATAGAAAACACTGATGTAGTGGGGGGTATTGTGGATGTCCCTTGTCACTCAGAACTTTGTTCCATACACTGTGATTGGGAGCAGTGGGTTTTAACACTAAAAATAATGCTTTGGGGTTTTGTGCATTTGCAAAATTAGGACATCTGTTTTCCTTTGTTAGTACATGACTTCCAGACAGATCCCACTTCCTCAGGTTATCCGTTTTCTGTAGTATTTTATGTGATACTCTGAAATGCTCTTTAATTTAGTATAAACCATTTTCTTTGGTGATCTAAGACGGTCTTGGGACCTAGTACCGGTGTTCTACATCTCCAGTAAATGTTTTCGCTTTGATCTCAATAGGAGCCACTTCACACTTGTAGGCTCATGGAATCTACATTCCTGAACAGACCGCAGAAGATTTATCACCAGAGGCATCATGAAAAGTACATCATGCTTTGCTATATAAAATCATGAAGGGAGATGCCTAAGCAAGCAAGGAAATCCACCTGGGCATTTGTCTGTGATTGCTGTTCTGCTATCATAGTTAGAAATGCTCAGTAATGTATAGAAGTCCCCAAAGTGCTACTGAAGTGACAGAGATGGTTCTGTGAAATTCATGCACGGGGCGGGGTGTCAATGTGACCTACCAAATGTCCACACCAGGCTGTCAGGGCCAGAGACTACTGACAGCGAGAAAACTTGAACTTCTGCGAAGAAAATGCAGAGATTAATACCAAGATGCTTATTTTGTAGATCAACAAGGAGATGAAATGGCTAAGTACTACCACTGGAACAGGTACAAAAATCCTGCACTGGCTAGTAGATAAATAACATGCTTTTCTAACCCTAATACCGGATACTTTATTTTGTGAGCAAAGATATGAAAAAGTTTCTTTGGTAAACATTAAGGAAACATACACTATTTAAAAATGGTAATAGAAATCACACGTCTACATGTCATCCCTTCCCAATTCCTTCCTACATTTAACTTGTCTCTGATAGTCTGTTGATTTTGGAGAGAGCAATTACTTTATGTAGTAACCCAAAAATGTAATTGAAACTGGAAACAACAAAAGGAATCGCCCATATTTGAAACTATAATCACAGGTAGAAAAATTATAATTACCTGGACTGAAGTTATTATTTGTAATTGCCTTCATCCTAGGATTTGAGCCAGATCATTTATCAATGGTGTTCCTGCAAGCAAAAGAAGAAATTCTTCTTATTGTGTGTAATAATGTAATCATGCACTTGTCATTGAGTACTTGGGTCCTAGCATTTTGTAAAGTCTAGATTTATTTGTACCTTAATCAAAAAATGTTTTCACCTAGACACACACACATTTTACTTTGTTTCCAAAATCAAAAGATGATTCAAATTTCATAAGTGTCTCATTCTGAAGGGCATTGAGAGATGTCCTTGGAGTAAAGAACACAGCAGTGGCCAGGTAGCAGTTCAGTAGTACATCATATTGAAAATGATATTTTACAGCGTATATAAATGTATATACAGGTCCATATATAACCCTAAAGACATATGTACAATGTTATTGAATTAAGATTTATTACACTAAATTATTTGAGTAGCTCTTCTCAGACCACCACTTTGCAGGACTTGCCTTCATCCAGTCAATTTGCAAGAACATGAAGCAGTTTTGTCTTGAAGGAGGCAGTCATGAATCAAGGCAGTGTGGCATTTCTCTGTAAAAGGAAGCAAAACATTTCTTCTCAATATTGGGTGGTTTGGACCCTCCTTGCACCTGGATGGTGCCTACTGGTCCCCTCCTCTGATGGGTTTTTTAGTATGCCTTTTGTGACTAAGACTTGAGCACACTGCCAGTGCAGAGTCATTCTGGTCCAAACCTTTTAATTTCCGTCATTTACCCCTCTGAGCAAATGAAGTCAGGCTGATGCTTTGGCATCTGAATAGTGGACACAAGTTATATTTTAACTGTGAATTATTTTATGTGTGGCAAAAAGATACTTTTCAGCAATGGACGTGCAGTAAATTATTTAAACAAATAAATTAAATAAAATTAATAATTTGTTTATATGCTTGAGATCAGAGTTCCAGACTAATGTGGACTTACTGTATATACTTTTTTTCGCTCTATGGTTCCTAAGTCCTTTAAACTTCCCTTGCCTTGATTTTCATCATGTTTTCTGGGAAGGTAAATGACTATTAAGGAAAAGAACATTATTTATTTGGGTTTTTTTTTGTGGTAGATTTGCACTGAGTTGAATGGTTATCAAACGGCATCTGATTTGGCTTACTATCAAGTGCTTGATAAACTTTCATTATTCCTGTGGAAACACTGCCTTAGAAACATATCTTTTCTGTTCAGATTCTTATTTGTCAGAACACAAAGTAAATATTTTCCCCTCCTTAGTGATTCTTGCCCTCCCAATTCGCAGCTCGTCTGTTTCACATATGTGGGTATTTAGTGCCACTTAAAACACGTTTGGTTTCAGCTTCCTAGGGAATGATTCAAGAGCCTAAACGTAGGTGCCTAATACCATGTAGATGCCTTCGGACACCCTGCCTGGCACCCAGCTGCAGCTCCAGCAGGGCTCTGGTGTCCCACGGATCTCGTGTTGTCTCTGTCAGGCTCGTGGGGATGCCCTGAACAGACCAGGATGTTCCAAACTGCACGGAATGACTGTGCTGGGACACCTCTCCTGCTCCTGCTCCTGCTCCCTGCTCTCTGCACGCCTTCCTGGAGCAGGCAGCACAGGTTTATGTTCCTGTGCCTGTATTTCTAAATGCCCCGTGTAGGGGCAAGCCATAAATGTTCAGGAGCGTTTGAATAGTCATGAATATTTACATCGTTCTACCTACCGTGCAATAAAGCATAAAGCCTCATATTCTCATTTCTTAAACAATCAAAACATACTTGTAGATCAAATTTAATGCATATATTTTTTCCATTTGAATACATCGTGATTAAAAGTTCATGACCTTGATTATATTATGCAATTTGAAAAATCGCCAACAATGTCCACGGTGATTAAATATTCCACTTTGTAATTATTTTGTAACTTTTGTTCTGCTCTTTGCTCACTCCAAAAATTATCATAAAATTTTGAAAGATGTCCTCAGTGCAGAATATGTCCATAAAATATTAAATATTCAATTTTCCTCTATCATGGCTTGAAAAATTCATAATTACATGATGATCCACATAATAACTCATTCTGAAAAGTCATATATGGCACTCCCCCTGTGACTGAGTTAATAATTTACTGCTGTGTGGGATTTTCACTCTGCACTGTTAGTCTTGGGAACATTTATTAAGCAAATGTTCATTTGCAAAGATCAGAATGTGAATGAAGAGGGTAAGAATTTAATGAGGAGTGACAGACAGGTGAACTGATTCCATATAGTTCTTTACTACAGGAGAAAGCAGATAGCTTTATCTTTCATAGCCTCGATAGACACATGAAATGAAATATAGAAGACAGGGGGCAAAAGGAAAAAAAAGGTACTTTTCTAGAAGGGCCAATGGAAGGATAAATCAGCGGAACTCATGAACGTGATTCAGACCAGTTGAAATGGCTGATCTTAGTCTGTGCCTTTGGACTTATATAGCAGCGATATTTAGACTTTTTATTTCTGAGATGTTTGCTTATTTTTTCAATAGAGTACTTTTAGCATGAAAAAAAAAGCAGTAAGACAAGTTTAAATTTTAGTTTCAAAATGCATTATAGTTATGGCTAACCTTTATACTTTACAGATCTAAGAAACACAACTAATATAATATGAGAACATGTGTCACAACTTCATCTACTTTTTTTTTCAGTAAATAATGAAAAGGTTTGCTATGCATTAACTGTCTAAGTTCTTTCTATGATTTTTGAGTGTTGATTAATCAAACCTAGGTTAAATAATATTGATCCTGGGTTTTATTTTTAAAATAAATTCAAGAAAAAAAATGAATGCCACAGTAAGATTTTATAATCTATTCAGAGGTCAGTTTTGCAAAATACTGAGCATGCTGTTCCCGATACAGCAAAGAAGTGATATATTTATTCAAGACTTTTGAAATAATCTCTTGTGTAAAGGTACGTGAGTACAAATTTAGGTGTTTTACTGACTAAGGGACACTTCATTAAACCTGAGATATCTTAAACAGTTTCTCAATATATTGTCACTGAACGTGTAAGGATATAAAATACAACTATGCTTCCCAAAGATACCTAAACATAATGTCCCAAAGTTTAAAATTTATACTATTTTATATACAGGAAAAAAAAAAAAAAAGATTTGGCACAAAACTGGATTTTCCAGTTGACTGACTTTATTTATTTACTTTTATTCCATATGGATGTTTTTTCAGTAGACTTTTCTTCTCCATAAAAGTTTAAATTTACTAAAATATTATTGTTCTCCAGAGTCCTGAAATATCATTTTTGATAAGTGCAACATTTATTGCTAAGATCATTGCCAAGATAAAACCAACTTTCATAAAGATAAGAATTATTCTTTGGGTGTGTTATATTTCTGTTTTTAGTTTTTCAGGGCTGTGGTGGATGCTTGTGTAATCAATGATGCACAGTACATTTGTGTTTTTGAAAACTGAAATAGTACATCAAAGGAGATATAGGGAAAAAATGATCCAAATAATAATTTTGTTTAAAAGTTACACATTTGAAAGAGAATTTTCAGTCAGTACCAGAATCATTTTCCTGGATATAAAGGCTTCAGCTGAGGATGTTCACATTTGTTTAGGCTTTTAATTTTCCAAGGTCAGTTCACAGATATGTTGGAAATGGGACAGGACTTTGGCCTAAATTTCTGATGGGAAATACTGACTTCCACCTTTGTTGGTGGAGAGTTACCCGACAAACTTAAAAATAAACAGGTATACACAGGAAAGATTTAGTTGGAAGAGTTTGAACTGGGATATCATAAAGGGAGAATGAGGTGACATTGAGAACTGAAGGAAAAAAAAATCAGATTAAATTTAATCACACAGACTCAAGATCTATAAGGAGAATTTTTCCTAGAGCTTATTCACTAGGTATGACAGAGATAGGAAAGACCTAATCTTGATTGCAGGAAAAGAAACTCATTTGACCGAAGACAGATATATGCCATTACAATCAACTGAGAGAAATAGGCAGCACTTTTATGGCATAGTCCATTTCACCCTGAAATAGAAATTTGGCAAGATTAGTGATCCCTTAGTGCCTGTTTCTCTAAATTGACCATAAAGGAACCCTATGTTGCCTACTTAGATATATCTGTGTGAGATTAATTTCATCTGAGGGAACTATGAGCTGCAAAGGTGATGTGGCCATGAAAAAGAAAGTGCAGTACTTGAGTCTGTTGTGCTGTTCCTCAATACAGATAAAAGGGCATCAATGCCTTTGTACAACAGGTAAGTAAAATTTTGTCTGCAGTAACCTAGGCTGCTTTCATTATTCATTTTCTGGAAAGAGTAAGTTCAAACCGGAAGAGGTGAAACAAAGAGTAACTAGGGCAGATGGATGGGGAGTCTACTTTGTATTAATATTTGTGTTCATCAGAGGTTAGCAAACACTTTTTAAGGAAGCATAACTTTTCCCCAAAAATATCAACTCCCTAATTTCAGCAAAGAAAAAGTGGATGAGAAGGGAGTTAGGAATGTCAGCCCTGGTTGGGGGGCAGCCTACTCCTTGAAGTGAGAGGTGACTGGTGGTAATGCCAACTCTTTCCCCTTACTCCCAGGTCCAGCTGCCATTGGGGTTGCCTTGTACAGTAAGAGTAACAACATTCCTTGCTTCATGACCCCTATTATTTCCTAGACAGGGAATCCTAACCTCTCCTATGCTGAAGTCCCCCTCTTGTCTTCCAGAGTTTATCCACATTATCACTGTTATGTCAAATAGCTTGTCCTGAATTTGTAATCCTAAAATGTTTCATAGATATAAAAAAAAAAAACCAAACAAAAAACCCCCACATTCATGATGAAACAAAATTAGCTGAAAAATAATAGTGGGTAGAAGCTGTATAAAAAATGATTTTTTGGATGGAGAGCTGGTAATGGGGCTCATTGACCCATTTCTTCAGTATTTGTTTTAAAACTGACTCTTACATATACGTAGTTTTAAGCATCACTTAAAATGAGTGAGATATTGAGCAG
The DNA here is from genome assembly GCA_013397915.1 of Daphoenositta chrysoptera. Lineage (NCBI taxonomy): Eukaryota > Metazoa > Chordata > Aves > Passeriformes > Daphoenositta > Daphoenositta chrysoptera. Next base: position 413,347 of record VZRO01001441.1, on the reverse strand, counting down.
ACAAGCTTGTTGTAAGTATCTGGGATTAAAGGAAATCACCAGCATTAAAAAAAAATATACAATTTGAGTTTCTCATAGCTTTGATTGGTAAATATTAAAAAAAAGAAGAAAAAAAGTTTCTTTTGAATTTTATGTACATTATTTGAAGACTTTATACTTACTTGCTTGAGGAGACTTCTCCAGACATAAGCTCTTCTTCAGCACATCCTTTCTCCTCCAGCTGTTTGTATCTAAGAAGATTGTTAAATCTAGCTGAGTTTTGTGGTTTATATATTTTGAAATAATTATAATTATTTGCATTAGATGTATTTTCAATGCTACATTACCAAAAATAGATTGTCCTGGACGTGGCCAGAAGTTGGACTTTGATGATCCCTCGTGGGGGTCTCTTCCAGTTCAGGATATTTTATGTTTCAATTCTTTTTTTTTTTTTTTTCCATGCACAAGATAGTAGTGGGAAGGACAAAAAGATGGGTTTGATCCCGAAACTTTGTCATAGATAATTTTTTTGAAGTGGAGCAAGCACTCACTCTTCTCTCCTGTGCAGACTGGGTGTAGTAGTAGCTACGAGCCCCTGTGTGAGCTCTGAGCACTGGTTTCTGCAAAGGGAACATCATTCAGACCAGCTAGGCATCCTGTCTCCTGAATTATACAAATTGTACTATCCCATGGTTGATGTAAATCAGTTTTGCCACGAGGCCTGGGATTCAGCTGTACTTTTTTTACTGAGTTTAGGTGTCTACATGAAGATGTCTGCCTGCAAGCTAAGTGGTGACTCCCATCACAGTCAAAGGACACCCAGTGCTGGGTTCAGTTGCCTGAACAGAAAAATTTACAGATAGGGCAACTACCAGGCAGGTTCGTGGTAGGCTGTAACTTTCTGGATCAGCAGCTGAAGGCCATGCAATCTATACCTGCTCTGCAAAGTCCCTCTCCAGACTTTATCAGCTGCACAGATTAGACCTCTGTGCTTAGCTCACCTATATTCACCTACACAGACTCCTAAATGCAGAGCTCTTAATTTCAACCTGAATCTTGCCCCTCAGACCTACTTCAGCTGCTTCAATATAGACATCTAAATAAAGATACTTCAAGCTGGATTCCTCTGGCTGTGACCCAGGATATCCTGTTTGGTCTCCAGATTCCACTTGGCGAGTTCTAGGGTCTGCCATAAGTTCTGTATCAGATTTCCTGTCTCACTGCAAGTGACTTAAGGTTTCATACCTCAGGCTGTGTAAAGTGGCAAAGAGTTTCTGTGAACTGACAAAAAGTTTCTATATTCACACAATTAAACCAAGCCTCAAGTGTCTCTTACTATGTATTTGAGAGGAAAGGGTGAAAAAAGCTCTGAAGAGAGTTTAATCTGAATTTCAGGTGCCACAAACAATGAAAGTAAGGACTTAAAACATTTTCAAATATTTTCAATATTCTATTTTGGTTTTGTTTTTTTTAAATCATTGCATTTAAAATTAAATGTTTCTGAGAGATGTCAGTGTTGAATGCTTTCTTTCTAGCTCATGGCTTAAATGATACACAGTGTCAGAGAACACTGCAGGCTTTGTGTTTTGTCTGTAAAAACAAAGCAAAACAAAACCCAACATCTTCTCTAAACATCTTTAAATTGCTGCTTTCAAAAAATGCTTCATTATGCCATTCATGTACTCATGTAGTACAAAAGAAAAGCAACTGGTCAGATCTCCCTAGTAGGCACAAAATCTGTTCTGCTGCTTTTATCCCACCTTATAAACGGCTTAGCACAAAGAGTCCCTGCCAGAACTTTATGCTTTGGGCTTTCTGCATGTAGGAGTGGATGGTGCCCTGGGGCCAGAGTTCAAAACATCACTATTGAGCTTTAAAATCCACCAGGGTGAAAAGGGAAAAGTAAAATGTCAGGATTAGCATTTGACAGCTCCAGTTGTTTGTTAAATGTGAGAAAAACCAGGGAAAAGTAGGAAAAATAGTCTTGCTGATTATATCAGGATATTTGTTATTTATACTGTGGCATTTTGCAATGGCATATACAAACAGAAGTTTGGTAGAGGTTCACTGAAAGTTTTGATTGCATCTGTTGTGCATATAAGAGTATCTGGAACTTGGGCGTAAGAATGAAATAAACATGTCAAAACTCATTACAATTAAAAAAACCCAAAACACTACTGCTAATAGGGCAGTAAGAGCCATAAACTATGTATTATAAATAGGCTTGAAATGTTCATAACCTAGATAGCAGAACCATGTGTCATATAAACTGCTCTTAAGTTAGTGAAGCCACACTGAAATTTCCAAGGTATTTGTCAGGTTAGGCCTTGACAGTGTCATGATTCTCTTAATGCTGTAATGATAATCAACACATAGGTATACTGAGGCTATTCTGAAGTACTTCATCAAGGGATTTAGTTTACAAATACATAAATTACATAGCTGAAGGGAAAATATATTTAGTGAGAAGTTAAGCTTATTTCTGCAGAAGAGCCCCCAGACCTCTGTCCTGTAGTTTGTTCCCAGATAAAGAATCTACTGTCAGTATGGGACATGCCAAACCTTTAGAAAGTTTGCTCAATAATTAGTATTAATGCATGGTATAGCTTTTTCTTTCTTAGATGCATTGTCACAAAATTTCTGAGAACTATGACAATTATCATGAGACTTTTAGACCAGCTAACTGAAGGACAAGTATCTGTCTAATTGGCCTATCTATCACTGTTTTAATCTAACAAGTTAAAGACCATATGATTTAAAATTAAAATCCACTTTTGAGCTCATAACTCCCTTTATTTAAGGAATGAATAGAATAAAATCATCACCAAAGTCTTAAATTACCTTGCAAAAAGTAGCTAAATAAAAAATGCTATTAAATACAATAATAAAAGAAGGAGGGAGCTAAAAAGTCATTTCGACCACATGGACTCTACTAATGAAGAAGATGTGCTCGACTGTTTTCAATCACAGAATAAAAATATTCATGGCCCAATGAAAAACTGTCAGTTCTAAAGTAAAGAAATTCTTCAAATTAGATTGCACTAAATGACTGTCTTTGACAAGAGAAATCTTGTCTTCCTTTGATCTTCTGATAATGCCAACATATACTTTTGAGAGGTCTGGAAAGAAACCCACGGAGGATCCTCACTTGCCAAAATCAGTAACATTCATTTCCATGCCTGAGAGACAGAAATGCTGGCTAATAAGAGAAACATGCTCACTGGAGGCTGGAGGAACACTTGTTTGTGCCTCGTTCAGTATACCAGAGTGACTGCTGAAGAATGATTCAGCCTGGCAAAACTCTTAGGTGTAGGACTGTCACACTTGTTTTCTGTATCTGCCAAATTCAGTAAGGTTCCATTATGCAAGTCAGCTCTGCCTCGGGGCTTGTCTATCTTGAACGTTCAAATTTCCAAAACAATTCTATTGCTTTCTTTCATGAACCAGTATTTGTGTTCTGTTTTTTCAATGTTACTTTTTGTCTCATTCTTCGTCTCCTTTTTGGTTTGTAACACCTCTTTGGTACATGCAGATCCAAACATGAGGCAGAGCCAAATCCATGCTTTTAATTTATGAAAGGTAAGTTATGTGTTTTCCCTTTGTATATGATTTTTTTTTTTTTTTTTCTGTGCTAAGCATGAAATAAGTTTGTTGGGCAGAGAAAAATCTCTCTCTATCTTCCAAATACCTTGTCTGGTATGCTGGGGTTTAGAAGTCACGAGCAGGGTTCTGACAGGTTACCACAGGGAAAAATAAGGTGTGATTACATGGAAAATCTTCCTTATTATGAACACCACAAAATAAAGCCAGCAAACACCTGAGAGCTATATGCCTACACGATAATTCACTTGTGCATAGTTTTAAAGAAGTCAAGCTTAAGGATGTGATCACTTACTGTATTTTCCAAGAAGCCTAGACTATCCTGTGCATAGTGCAACAGTGCTCCTTTAATGAACATCTGGTTGATACTTTTCCTTCTCGTTATGCTACATCCATAGCTCACAAGATAAAATTCCAAATTTTCTTGTGGGCTTTCTTATGTTGCTTATCGACACATGGTAGCACACTTTGAAAATTTTTTAATTTGTGTTTGCAATATTTATCAGAATTGAGAGATGTTTTACCAAGGGAGACTTGATTAAATTTTCCAGTAATCTGAACTGCCTAGGATCTGCTGTTTTAAACATTTAGCCTTTTACCATGCTATATTTTATAAGCACAGTGGTATTTGATTGTATCTGTGTATAATCAGATATTATCCAGATCGTGTTTCTTTCCTTTCCTCCTTTCCTTACTCCAGAACCTTTAATGCCTTCTTCACATTTTCACCCAAACTTTGTCATCCTGTTCTCCCTTTCCTCAGTTTCTTTTCCCTGTCACTTCCTCTGGTCGAGTCTGGGAGTGCTGTCTCCTTCTCAGATGCACTCCCAGGCTCCGTTTTTTCCACTCATTCTCCCCAGTTTATCAGCTTTTACCTGCCTCCAGCTCTCTGCCAACCTGGGTACCCACCTCCCTGTGTTTCAACGCTTTGGTTTCCCATAAATGTTCTAGATGTTTTGCCTGAACAGCTTCATCTTCAGTCATCCAGCTCTTAGGTAAATTTGCAAAGCAACTCTTTATAACTCCCGCTTCCTTTGTTTGGTGCATGTTAGTAGAGCTTGCTGCACTGGTAGGAGGTCCTCAAACAAACCCTGGAGAGGTCTGAGCTGGGAATTTTTACTGTAGCTTTCCAAAAGTTTATAAAATGCCCAGATGGGAATAGATGCTCACAAAGACAACCAAAAGCTCATTAACATTGCCTAAAAAAATGTAACTTTCCTAGCTGTGCTTTTAGAACTCTTAAAGCCTTCAGCAGAAAAAAGCAACCAACCAGCAAAAAACCAACGTAGCTCTGGGCTCAGTCTAAATCCTTTTACTCTTTACCAACATTAGGCTAAACAGTGAGTGAACAGTGAAACACCAGCAAATTTTTGGCTAACAACAAACGAGCCTTTGCAAGAAACATGAAGTAACATTCTCATTTTAAGGTCAGCAGTCCCTGGTTACAGTCACGGTTAGACCCCAGCTCAGGGATTAAAAGTTGGAAAAACTAAGTCTCAGTGTCTAAAGTGGGAGTATAGGATACTACAGAACAGAGGAATTAGCCTGGAAGGGATTTACAGCAATCCTTTGTTTCAACTGCAATGAAATTTATTGGAGGAACTGTTGGACTGAGATCTCAAGGACAAGAAGAAGATATGAGAACAATATCTGGTTGATTTTACTGCAGAAAAACACTGCATCCACCTCCCTAGCTGTGAACCATCTCAGTGGCCATGGGACTGCAATACAGGGACAACATAGCAAGGGGGAAATTGTGCTTTTATGTACTGTAGACCTAACTTCCAGAGGGACTGGCATAAAATCCCTCACACTGTGTTTGACATTGCTGGCGGTTTTGAGAGGATGAACATCAAAACAAACCACATGAAGCACGTAGGTCAACAACCACATAAACTCCTTTTGTTCTAAGGGCTAATTGAGACCTCCAAGGAGGTCGTGGTCCAGGAGAGGACAATTCTGTAGTGCTCTGTTGTCTACAGAACTCCCTTGAGCAGATCTGATTTACTCAAGCTTGGCACTGAGGCCAGAATCAGATCCCCACTGTACAACAAACAAGGCTATTAAATGATTCATGGTTTATTGCAAGGATTCTCTTTTCAGGATTAATACTGTTAGTCATACATTTATGGCTAACAGCATACAAAATGGAACAAATCCCTTCAACCTAACAGGATAAAGCAGTCCTAGAGAGCTAGAAGCCAGTTATAATGCACAGATCAATGTATACATGTTGATATAATGGGCTGATTATGTATGTTATAATGAAATGTATATGTTGAAGAGGGCAGGAAAATAATTTATGCATGTCATTGAGGAGATATAGCTAGCAACTTTATAACTATAATTTTGCTATATTTTTCTAGAGAAAGATTTTATTATCCACAGTTAAATTTATTATGTAGACAAAATAAAATAATTTCTGATACATTTTGTGTTTGATTCAATTTTCTCACACCATTATTTTTGGTTTGTTTTGTTTCATTTTGTTTTGTTCTAGAGTTTTGAAAAATTAGTTCCAATTAAGACATTTGTGAGTAAGATGAGTTCTAAGTATTTAGTTTTTAGAAGATATGTTGCCTGTACAAAAATGTAACGTTTCTGGCTTTTGTGGAGTTGGCACTGTCTTCTACATTCACATGGTTACAGCTGTTTCTAAGAAATCTCCCAGAAAGTATAATTGGAACTCCCTATCCCTTTTTTTCCTTGCAAACAACACATCTTCATATCTTTGGAATGACTGGTGCAGAGATTAGCCTCATTTACCAAAAAACCCAATTATAAATTATTTCTTGACCTTCAAAGGAAGGAGGAGTTCTGTGGGGGAAAAAAGAAGTAATAAGAGTAAATAATTGTAAACAAATTACTGATTATCCAAATCTCTCTACTTAATGATTTGTTAGTATGTTTCTCTATATATTGAGTCCCAAGTAGATAGATAGGAATTCAGTGTCAGGCAGCCTGGTTAAATAATTGAGGTCAGAAAATGTATATACAAGTGCTAAAGATTCTATGTGCAATGTACAAACACTAAAGTTTATATCTGTGTTGGAAATATGAGATGTGTGTAAATTGAATACCAATATGTACAAACCATGTATTTACATAGATGCATATGCATATGTTCAACAGTATATGTATATTCACATACAGGTAAATGTTTCACCAAAGACTTTATGTAGAATAATGCCATAAAATAAGCTGTGCCTCCAAAAGGAAAATATTTTGTAAGATATGTAAACTGCAGGGAAAGCTGTATTGAAGTACTCAAAAATTATTTGGTTAAAGGGTAAATACACCTTGTACCTCATAATGAAAATCTTATAGGTAGGGGTGGAGATTAACACTGCAGGCTGTCTTCAGAATATTAATAAAATTCAATATAGTTTCTAAAAGGTATAATTTATATTTTGTGGAAATGAGTCTCTTTTCTAATAAAATTCTTCTGTCCTTCATTCTGTTCATATAATTTTTCTATAAATCATCCTGTAGGAATTTTTTCTAAATATTCATCTCAGAGAGAACCTATTTAAATAAGCCCTCTTAGCAAGGTATTTCAGAATTAAAATTACACCATGAGCGATACTTTATCCAATATGCTTCCTTCTATAGAATTTTTTGTGACTAAAGCAATATTTTGCAGAATTACATTATGTTAAAATAGCTTATCTGAGGTGATGCTTCTAGTGTATAAACACTATGTAAAAAATATCAACAAATTACCTTTAACCATTTTAATTTAACTGGTCTCTGAACCTGTGCAAAAGTAGCTGATTTTCTTTCCACATCTACATATATAGTGATAATAAACCTAAGGGCATTGCACACAATGAAAGAATAAGAAAGGAGAAAAGTGCTCCTGGTTACACTTTATTTTCTTGGATTTGCAGTAAACTAGAACCTTATGCTTTTTGTAGTTGTGTAAAAATGAAGTCTGTGATGTCCCTGGAATTCTTGGGGAGGTTTGATCAAAAAAAGTGGATAAATTGTATTTTTAGAGTGAAAGGCTGGAATCAAAACAAAAGAGAAAACCTGGCACCACTTGCTAGATGGTGAAAGCTTATATTCCAATTCTGAGCCCTATTCCATAGTGACTTCTCAATTCTTAAGTTAGGTATTCACCTGAAGCCATAGAGGACTTGTAAATTTTTTTCATACCTGCTTTTCTGTACTGGAATTCACTGATGAAGTGAATTATTGTCATTGAAAGAAAGAAAACAAGTAGCAAATGGAGATTAAAATTTCAGAAGTTGGGTCAAATTTTCTTTTCTTCTTTAAGTTCATACTTCCACAATGTTTAAGAGAAGTGCATGAAAGGAAAGAAAAGATCATATTTATTGGAAGAAAGGGCAGTTTTTCCCATGCCAAACATAAATCCTACCAGAGAATATATTTGCTGCTAAGTTTCTGGGAAACTTGGAAATGGAATGAAGTAACACCGTATATGCAACACTTGGGACTTGCTAACAAAAGACTTAAACTTGCATGGAAACTGACTGATGCATAAGAGCAGGCAAACAAATGTTTCACTACACAACCTGCAGCACAGACCAACATTTCTGCTGAAGTTAGATATTTGGTCAATAATAATGTTATTACTAGGCAATATACTATATTCACATGGCATTTACTACATTTATTAACACAGTGGTACAGTGTTATATAATACAGTGGTATATAATGACAAAAACATAATACTTCTAAACATTATACCACATACAAACAGCCTACTACAGTCAGTTCTACACTCTATGAGGTTGAATGCACACCTATTCCCATACTTAATGCCTGTAAGAACAGCCAATAAAGGAAGAAATGTGAGAGTGGCTGTGTGCCAAGTGCAGATTAAGCTACTTCTAACATAAGCTCCCGCGCTTGTTACTACTAGTTGTGGAATTGTCCCCATCTTGCTGACTTGTAGGTTTAAGGCACAGAACAGCAGCACATCATGGGCCCTCAAGGATTTATTTGGTCAGAAGAGGTCTACATATGAGTTATTGTTTTAGGATGCCTTTAAAACTAATGAAAAGAACAAAAATCTATCAAGAGATTAACTTAATCTAAAGTGAGTATTTAAAATATGCCAGATGACCTTCCCTGAGGAATGTGATAAAAGAGGTAACTGCTGACCTTATACTGCCAGATAACAATCTGGTGAAGGAGCATGGCAGTATGTCTGATGGAGCAGAAAATTAATAAATAAGTTTACAAACTCATATTTGATGAGTGGAGAACACCTGTACCCCCAGAATTCACATCAAGCTGAGGGTGTTTTTCTATTTTTACTGTTCAAAGTCCAAATATTTTTGATATCCAGCCCCCTTCTGAGCAGTGTTACTTTCTGGGCAATGTTTCTGCACGTACATCTCCTCCTGTCAGATGCTGGGATCTGTCCCTATTAATGCCTTTGACCATCTTCTGTCTCTTGCATTATGACATTGAGCAAATAGATATGGACCACATTTTTTCTCTCTACCTTTCCTTGTTTTATTGACTTTTAATAAATAATCTCATCTTTTGTAAATAATAATTTACATATTTACACCCTTTTTTCCCCCAAGTTCTTATCCTCAAAAGGTCCTTTTCTGAACCTTTTCTAAGGTTCTATCTCCTGCTTCTGCCAGAAGCTTCCTGTCTACACAGGACATGCAGATTTGACCAAGGACTTTTGGAATGCCGATAAGAGAACTGGTAGGTTGGATAGGTTACATAGGGGCACCTCAAATGACAATAGATGTCCTTGTTTAAGCAACTGAACCTGAAATATAAAAGTTAAAAGCAGTTGACATCTCATAGGAAAGTATGTATCTATATTTTGGATGTCGTAAAAACAACTCACACATCTGCACAGTGCTGGCACATGTGACATAATCTTTGCAGTAGGTGTGGATTCCTCAGGAGCAGCACCTTGAGGGAAGGTGGAAAACACTGAGTCTCTCAAACATCATCAAATGTCAGTGTATTGACAACTAAATTGAGCCCAGAATCCTATACACTAATTTAAAATAAGGTAAATTCTGAGTGTTTTAATTTAATTCAATTTAATTTAATTTCCTTCCAATGTGATTTTCTCCTCAACATAGAATTCTGCTAATTTTCTTGCCATCAGAAATGTTAATCTTCTGCTTCCTTCTCTTCATGACTATAAATGCGAGAAACTGTGACCATAAAACCTTTATGAGAAATTGATCAAAATGTAGTGAAGATCGCAGTGGGTAATGTTAGTTTTTTTTGTGGGAAGCATGAAATGCCTTAATAATTACTTTAAACAGTATCTCATAATACTTAGCTTGTGCTGTCTAGATGAAGAAGTTGTACACATAGGTATTTCATTCTATTATTGATACTCTTTCAGTGTCCAGTGGCAGCATGGTCTTGAAGGTTTTTGTTTCTATTTTTATCCTTGTTTTTTGTAAGAAACAATTATGGCTTTGGTATGCGTTATCTGGAAGGAAATATTTCTTCTGGGAAAAATTTTAATAGTCCATTTAGATTCATAACTTTTTAGTGATTCAATATTTTTGTCTTTTAAAATGCAGTGTATCCTTCAGATGTTTTGACTGGATCTGAAATTTAAATTTGGCAAGTTTGGGATGTTTTTGAAGACTGCTTCTCTTAGCTATATCATTTCAGTTTAAAAAATAATAATCTGGTTGTTATCTCAAAGTTATCTTATTCTTTAGGGACTAGTGAGAAAAAACCCTGAATTTTGAAATTTGTATTAACATTTTTAATTTCTTATCCATTATGAATTAGAGAGTCCTATAAAAAGTTGCACACTTTAATTTTCTTTTGGATTCCTATTTACACCTTTTCGCATTCACCATGGTCACTCAGAGAATAGTATTTAGCCTGTTAAATTTTTTTTTAAAAATATGCACTTTCAAGTATTTTCCCTTTTATTTTAAACAACATAAGAGGTAAGCAGATATTGCAAGACACCTTCTACAATTTAAAGTTGGAGAGAGGTGCTCTTAGAAGACAGCTCACCTTGAGCAGCTGCACCTCAATTCAGTTGCCCATGTGGAAATCAGATGCCCAGGGGTGCCCACCAGGCCTCCAGGTAGCATTTCAAAAGGACTGGTGTCTCCTTTAGCTCCTATTTGAACAACCTGGTGCAGGTGACTCAGTGCTGTAGAGCATTTCAAACATGGATTGCATGTGTTGGTAACCTTGTTGTGTCATCGGTGTCTACTTTAGGGTGGATCCACCCCCTGGAAGTACCAATTACTCTCTGTTTACTATAAGGATCCCTAAATAATTACATCAGTCTTTGAAATGGTAAAATCTAGTAGGGCTGATATGTGTTTTTAAGTAGTGGCACAGATAAGCATCAGACTTCAAGGCAAACATGATTTTTAGAATAAGGATTAGAACGATCTTACAGCCTTTAAACCGCACATGACTCTTGGAAGGGATTAAAGCCTTTTTGTTGCAGCATCTGAGCTTTAGGCACTAGGTGTTAGAGATGCAGATTCTCTGAGGAGGTCAGTTTCTAGCTGTCCAAAACAGATTACCAATTCCTCTGGCAATCATGTGAATTTTTCCCCACAGCTCAGGATAGGATAGGTTTGTGAGTCAACATATAATTAATTATTTCCCTCGGAGACCCATCAATAAAAAAAAAAAGACCCAAACCAAAACAAGAAAGGGTAGGGTGGGAGTGCTTGCTTGGGTTGGTATTTTGTTCCCTAATGTCCTCTAATTTTCTAGCTTCTAGAGGTCCGGAGAAACTTAGTGTGTCCTGTCCACCTACATGAAAATGTCCTTTCAAAGCCTTTGTTCCTATTTTTCCTGCTGGAACTGAGAGGTGCAGTTCTCCATTGAACTTCAACTACTTGTTAATATAGGGGTTAGCTGTTTTTTTTTTTTTTTTAATATCTCCTTATAAATCTGGCCTGCCTAGAGTTTAGGAGGTGTTAGGCTTCCTAAACCTATTTTTTCAGTACTTCTGTAAGATGTCCCCCTTCCTGAGGGCTTCCCCTAAAGCATATGTAATCCTTATTTGGTGTCATTTTCTCTCTGGAAAAACCATCCAAATGCATACACATGTTCTTTTCTAACAGGGAGCACATTAACCTTTTGAAACAGAACTAGAAACTTGAATTAAATAGGAAGATATTTACCAGCTTAGCATTTTACATACTCCCTATGATATTTATGTAACTGATATTCAACTTTTTTTACTAATTTTATAACTACTATTTTGCATGGTTTCTTTTATCTCACTGGCAACTCTTACACATTGATAGATTTTCATTTTCCTCTGATTTCACTACCTTTTAATGTTCACTTTATGTTTTGACGTGCTTGCTCTGAATTTCTTTCTGTAAAACCTTTCCTCTTTTACTCTGTGTCATTAGCAAAATACAAAATGGTGTAAGTGTTGTTTCGATTTTTATATTAAGCATGAATAAATGTTAGATTCACATCATGAAAGAGAGAAACTACACTTGAATAATCTCTATCAAGGAACACATTAGAATAGAACAAAAACAATCCAGCACTGTTTGCTGTCTACTTCATAGGCATATATTTAATTAAGTTATGCTGTTCCTAAAATGCAAAAAGCTTAATCTTTTTCTGTCCTTAAATTAAACTCCCTGTGCTCTACAATGACCAAAACAAATAATCTATGACCTACAAACAAGACACTTGCATTCCCTGAAGATTTACTTCATCTTCTCCTTTAGGTTATACATCTTTGAACCTCTTTTTTCTGTAACGACCTTCTGGTGCTCATTAGCATGCTGATTACCATTAACACAGCTATAATCAAGCAATTTTCTTGGTGTATGTCGAGGAGAAATGCTCATCAGAATGCAGCCAAGGGACAAAATTAACTGCATAAATCTGCAGCACAAACTGGATCTCATCCAGCTTTACATGAGTCTTCCTCCTTCTGCTAGGTGTGACATCACCATCTTGCTCCCTGCTGATGGCCTAATAAGTATCCCCAGGTTCCACACTATTTAATTTACCCCTTCTCTCAATTTTACAGTTCCAGGGATAGATGACCACCTTGCAGTATTTTCTCTTAATATGTGTTTACCTTTATTTTTTTCTTCTGTCTCTTCTAATTAGTCATCAAGCTACAGATACATTTATTAAAAAGATTATACAAATGTATGTGTATGCATTTTTTCAACTGTGCTTTCGTATTCTGTAAAATAATTTACAGGGCAATTGAGCTGGATATTTTCTACGAAGGAACATATTTACAGAATTAAGATTTCGGCTTAGATATGCATGTTCCGATTATAAAATAATTGTTCCATATAAGATGTGGCAGATGTTGAACTAAGTATGTTGCATACTTTGAATGAAAAAGTTTTCCTAGAAAAAATGTAAGACAGCTTTAGAGCTTCAAAATGACACAAGCAAACATAAAATGTTAGTTTTTGTTACAGAGTGATATGGTAGACAGAGGAAGAAGATGATTCAGGCAGTGAAACTTATTTAATTCAGTCAAAAATCCTTTTTTTTCCCCCTAATTATTGTTATAAATAACAGTAAACCTATACAGTTTTATATTTACACAGATCTTACTTTAATTCAATTATCCTGGACTAGTCTAATTCAGAATGAGAGAATTTATTTCTGACAGAGGAAACAAAAAACTAGAAAAAATCTGGCTTTGGATATAAGAAGAGATATTCAAAGAAGGGAAAAATGGGTCAAGAAAAACTATAATTGGCAAATGAGGAGGTAAACAAGAAGAAGGAGAGGAAAAAGAAGTGAATCAAGAAAAGACCTGAAGGAGTGCAAATCACATGGGAAGGAGGAGGAAACAAGAAGTAAGGACTCTACTGAAGGGTGTTCAGAGAGAGGAAGTTTTTGAAAGATTCAGTCTTTCTGGTAAACCTTAGGCTCAGGATTCCTGGGGCAGAGACAGAAGAGTTTTCATCCTGGCAGTGAATAAAGGATTTGGCCGGAGCATGCATCTGTATTTGGAAACAAGTAGCTTCCCAATTCTCTTGATGGAAATACAGCCAGAGTGAACAGTGGGGAAGAAAGACTGTCAGCAAGGAAGAGTATGTGTAACACACCAAGGAGTCTCATCCACTACCCTTCTGGGCAGCACACATGCCTCCTCTCCAACCCCACACTCTCAGGGGTTGCACTGCACTCCCATATTTTGTTGGGAAAAGAGAGAAGGAAGGTGGAAGGCAAGGAGAAGAAAGCAAAGCATAACTTCAGCAGTGCAGTAGTATCACCTCGTGATAAGCCTCTGTTGCCTTCTGCTGTGTGTCTTTTGCATCATGACACTCTTGTGGTATTAATATAACTCTTGTGAGTGGTGGCCATAATTCATGCAAATTTAATAGACTCCTCAGGGCAGGTTCAGTTATAAGAGCACCAATCTAAGCAGAGGTTTGCTCAACCTGTTCTTAAAAACTTCCATTGATGGAGCTCTTGTGGCCTCTCTAAGCAACTTAATCTACCACTTTACTGCCAGAAATGTTTCCCAGATGTCTAACTGGAATCTCATTAATTTAAGCCCATTAATCCTGACCTCTTTCAACATCTTTATGTAGTTTAAAAATATTACTGTGCGTCTCCTCATTTTTCTTTCTACTTCACCATTCAGTGTTCCCTCATGTTGCTACCTAAAATATCAACAGTTAAGGGGAAAAATGGGAATTTTTTTTAAAAAATTGTGAGTGAAATAAATACCAGTGAAATTTTGTGGGATGAATTCTGTCCTATGAATTGTGGATGCATAAGCTGGCCACTGAAAAGCAAAGGAGAGGATACCTTCAGGAAGGTCAGAGAAATATCCAAGCGAGAATTTGAAGAACTGTGGATGAGCATGGAAACTGGTCAGAATGGAAAATGTGGAAGAAGTGTGGAAGCACAGAAATAGTGTCAGAAGTTACTTATAAGTCAGAGATACACAGTCAAAGGAACACACATAGGGTTTCACCTGCTTTCCTTAAGAAATGATCAGTGTCACTCTCCCCTAAACAAGAGGGGGGTGAAGGTCCCGTGGCTCTGTACGTCTGCAGCAGAAACATCTCTACCCACCTTCGTCATGGTGGGCTCTTGCAGTTAATGGAAAAAGACTTGTTTTGGATGTGATTTCTCTCACCTATCTCCATGGCCTACTTTGTGATGTCATGAATCATTCTCTCCTTAGAAACAACTCCTCTCTCCTCTTCCTTTTGAGGAACAGAAAAGGAGGTCAGACAAGGAGCTCCAGCGGAGATGTCTGCAGCAGTTCAGGTTGTGTGAATTCCCTGTAAACTGTGTGCTTAGGCTGCCCCAGCCCATTTTCTGCCAAGGCAAAGTCAGAAGAAAGGCCCTGAATCTTACCCTCTATTTAAACCTTTTGATAGTTCATCAGTGTGTTTGAGGAATCACCCTTGAATTCAATACCCATGAGAAAAAAATTCTTCAATGTTAATATTTCTGTTCATTGAGATATATTCGCATAAGAAAAGTATCAATAGAGAGACGATCATATCTTTGGGAATGAGGTAATTGGCTTTGTCATCATTTACAATTTACATAATGTTAATCATACTTGTACTTAATGGCATTTTATTAAATCCATCCATTTTAAAAATTTTCAATATATGAAGGAAATCTCTTCATTTAGCTCTCTTCAAAGATTTCTAGAGAGATGTCTAATTGTCCTTTCCCTAGTACTTACTAAAAAATATGTTTTTGACCAGCTAACAAAATTATCTGTTTACCTGGACCTCTTTTGATTAGTATAGTGTTGATTTCGGGGAGTTTTATTTTAATAGTAGTTTTTTTTCCTAATTTGATGCAAATTCTTCTAAATTATAAAGAATTGATTTGCTGTAAAAAATAGGCATGAGAAAGATACAATGCTATACAGGATGGGGAAGGGGGAAGAGCAGATATTCTGGGAAATATAGAGCATAAACAAAACCAGAAAAAATAAGAATACTTTAGAAAAATATTATTAACATGACAGGCTTAACAAGAAGTATGAATAACTTTTTTTCTCTGACTGATGGTAGCCAGCAGGTAACACATTCCCTTGATGTTGCTAATAACACTGACAAAGAAAAATAATAGTAAGTTTAGTAAACTATGAAAAATCAGAAATCAATATCATATTAAGTCACCTAGACATGAAAGTCCTTCAAGCAATTTCTGAACACAGAATGGGGCAACAGGAGGAGGATGCTGTGGTGATGAATTGTACACCATGCTGCCAGACAGATGAGAAGATTACAGAGTAATCTTTTATTCTAGTTCCTATGTGATTTGTGCATAAATATAGATCTCATGAAAGTAAGGGACATCTAAAACTCAGAGGAGGGTACGTCTGTGGTAAAGGTTGTAAGAATTGGCTCCCAAGGATTCTTGCTGTACACCTGGCTGTGTAGCACTGCTGTGTATCAAGAGGAAGCCTAAGGATCTACAGCAGCCTCAACTGCACCTTTGCTTCCAAGGAATGGAAATTCAACACAAGGCTGAACCAGCACACAGAAAGGGACCATAAGGTGTTTATAGAAACTAAGATGTGTTATAGCTTGAATCACATCTTCCTCTATGAACTCACTTCTCTTTCTGCTGAAGTGATAAAACTGAGGCAAAGGGGCAGTTTTTGCTCTCCAATTTAATTTCTTAACATGGAGCTCTGGATGCTGAGATCCTGTCTGTTCCCTGATTTTAGATAGCTAGATCAAACACTGTGAAATGGAGGGGGGATATCACAAGTTCAGGGGCAAACTGAGCATTAGGATCAAAAGAAAAAGAGGAAAATGCAGTCATACTTTACTTTTACAATAACAAAAACAAACACTAGTGCACATGTGGTAATAGGGAGAAAAAGGCACTGCTAATGGCAATCAGCTTGTCCTACTGGTCCAAAGAATCCTAATTATTACACTTGGAAAAAGCTGTACAATACTCTGGAGGACCCAGTTACAGCAAACTCAGCAAAAGCATCTGCAGAGCAAATGCTGGCAGCTTTTCTGTGAGAACCTGTGCCGAGTGTGGCTGGGAATACACTGGATGCAGTATTGTCAGCACCAGAAGACAAACTCAGTAAAAGGCTTGGGTGCCTGGTCCCAGAAGTGGAGCGTGATGCACAAAAGCCTGCAGATACTGCAGAAGTATCTGAGACACTAAGCATGCTTCTGGTTTGGCTATAAAATTTATTTGAGCGACTAAAGTCTGTTGCCTGGACATGGCTTCACCTCCAGGCATCATAAACCCATTGAGACTTCACCCGCTGAGTTTCCTCTGTTTAAGCCCCGTGCTAAGCTTGACGTATTAGATGCTGGATCACATCTGATCTGTTGCAGTAACAACGCTGAAACCCACAGTTATTGTCTTTCATAAAAAGTACATTTAGACCTTTAGTTAATTAATTATTTCTTACAGTACTAAGTCAGAAACTGGGAGATCATGATTTAACCTGCTTGGCTTCATGGCATGCAGCCTCACACCCTTGTATGTGTAGGATTTACATGGGAAGGGAGACCACTGACCTTCTTCAGATGCACAGTTAAACCTGTGCTGCTCTGCAGAAAATTTTTCAGTGTTTTGTAGAAAAGCAATAAAGGGAGAGGAGAAAGAAAGCAAATTGTGAAAGCATGATGCTATTGCCTCAGATTTCTCCCTGGAATTATTTCATCCTCCTGGAGGATGCACTTCCCAGGAGATGTCACTCCTACTCCCTTTATCCAAGTTAGGCTAAGCAAGAGAGAGTTATCAGGCTGGGCAAACTGAGGTAGTTCTGGCATGATAACTTCTTTATGAGCCTTCTCTGGGTTCATCTTGACATTCTTATTAGATATTTCTATTTGAGGGATCATTGCTGTTGAAGAAATAAATCACTTTCAGAGGCAAACAAATAAAGTAGATGTAAGGGTCCTTGCTTTTGTCTTGCCCCTTATTGCCATCTGCCATATGATATGCATGACAGCAGCTGCCCTGACCAGTAGTAGAGTACAGGTGGATAGTGATGCAGAAGCAAAATGTTCTTCAGTCTCTGGTACTCAGCTCCTGCATCCCTACACACCCTCCCCAAGCCTCATCTCAGCCTGCCCAGTCCCATCTCCAGACTATCAATCCAGATACTCATTCCAAAATAAAAAGATCCCTGAAGTGCTGCCTTTAGTACTTTAGTTTCCTTCACCCCATGCAGACCTCACCAAGTGAAGACTTCTGTGTCCTGGTGAATTGTCAGTGTATAGTGAGGCAAGCCAACATTTCCTCAGAGGAATAGCAGTCTTGTGCTTTGATATCATACATATGAATCCTACATTCTCTCTCTCTCTTTCCTGTTTTTTTTTTTGCTCAGCAAAATCAAATAATAGCTTTTTTATTATTATTATTCTGAAGAAGACATAGATATTTAAGATCTCATAATTTATTAACCATATGTTTATTTTACTTAAAATCTGATAGGAAATTCTACCTCAGACGCAGACTGCATGTGGCACTATGAAGCATATTTATATATATATAACATATATTTATTTTACATTTGATGATGAATACCAAAATCAGACATCCATGCTGGAAATGAATTGCAGTGTTAAATATGGATAAGTTAGTGTTTCTCCATAAACTTATGTTTGTTTACTAGTATCAAAGTATTAGGTGCTTGTGAGATAAACTAACTTCAAAGTACAGATTATCTCTGGAACACATGTAAAAAGAATTTGATATGAGCTGAATGTATGTGAAAATTTAGAAACTGAAGGAACTGGATAAGGAAAGTAAAAGGACCCAATGAAAAACTGTGAGAAGTAGAATTAAAGATAAAAGAAAGTAATTTTTGAAGTGAACCAACAAAAGAAATGCTAACCAAAGTAATTGATTGGTACTATATAACGTGAGTACCAACACAGAAAAGGCAGAAACATTCAACAAACAAGTCTTTTTACAGATGAGAAAAAGCCAGATAGAGTCTCTTTAGAGGATGATGAAACACCTTCAAGTGCTAAAGCAAGTCAATTGAAACACAGATACCAGAATTAGTCAACAATAAATCAACAGGTGACTAGCATGCAACAATAGAAAATTTCTAAAAAAGCATCTCCCCGAGCCATAGGTGCTGTCTTTTCAATAGCTCTTAAACTACTTTGAAGATCAAAATTCATAGAACAAAACCTAAAATAAAAGGCTACGATAATAATGGACTTAATGTTCTGTGCAAAGTAACAGATTATATTCAACTTCATTAACAAAGAATTAAAGCACAATAATATGATTAATGCAAATCAATATGGGCTCTTGGAAATTTGGTCTTGATTCTTTAATGTGATTAGGAGTTTAGCTACTAAAGGTAATTGTGTGAATATAATACACTAAAACTCCTGCGAGACATTTGACTTGGTGACTTGTGACATTTTGATTATGAAATTAGAGCAATATGCTATATAGCACCAATTAAATAGATTAAAAGCAGGTTAATTGATAGCTCTCCAGATGTCATTGTAAATGACTAATCATTGTTGACAGGGTGCATTTTTAGCTAAATTCCAGTGGGTTTATTTTTACTTAACATTTTTATCAATGACCTGGAATAAAATATTAAATCATGACTAATAAAGTTTTCAGATGACATAAAGATGGAAGGAACAGCCAATAATGAAGAGAAAAGATCATTGATGCAGAATGATATGGATCCCTTCTGGTCTCAGCCTTAATGTTTAAAAATTGTATGTATTTGAGCACAAGCATGCAGAAAAATCAGCTAAGTTTGGATTATCACAATGGGGTTAATTAATGACTGGAGCATGGTTTTTGTCTGATGTTATATGGAAGGGAAATAGTTCACGTGACCCTGTCAAAAAGGAGTAGGTACAGCTGGACATCTTATCAAGCTGCCCATGGAACATGCAAGCCTTGGTCATCTTTGATAAGGCACCCAGAACACTCTTTCTGGTCACGACAAGTGTACCTAAACATCCCTGCTGGACCCAGTTCTCTCCTGTCAGGGACAAGCAGCAGCATTTTTCTATCTCCTATGATTGCATATATGACACTGAAATGCACTTTCTCCTAAAACACATCACTTTGTGATTTTTCTGAGGTTAAAAAGGACAGACAGAGAAGCTGATCTGCTCAGTTATCATGCTTACTAGGTCAACATACAGGAGTTACTTTGATCTTGGCTCATGCAAGATATCAGGAAAAAGAAGCCTCCTATTAAAATTTCATGTCTTATAATTAATGATCCCTTTCATAAAATTGCCTCTAATATCTTTGAATCTTAGACAGACTGAGTCTACCTGCAGGGAGAATTTTCTTTGCAGAGATGCATGAAGATCATAAATTGCCCTGTTTTAGTAATTTATTGGGTCTTCAAGGGGCTAAAACTTCCTTTTTCTAAAGAGCAGAATTCAAAAGAAATTTCCTGCTATAATGAAACTAAGTATGGAAACATTAAAGATCTGCAACAGAATCAAGTATTTTACATATAACATCTCACAAAGAAACTTTGGATCTAAGGAAATTTGTTGTAAGATTTATTGTTTAGGATGACAAAAAAAAAAAAAGATATAAAGCTTTCAGTATCAGAATGTTCTGGCTAAGTTCAAACCTGCAATATTAGCTTACTACCCAGAAATTATCCAGGCAATTGCTATGGAAAGAAATCAAATTAAGTAACGTGCACACACCCAAACAGAACGAGATGCCCTTGCAAAGAGAAATCTAAGCTGCAAAGCACCTTGCAATGAGCAGCTGGGAAATCCCCTCCCTGAAACTGTGTCTGTAAGAAAGGTGCTGCGAAACTCAGAGCAATTGCTGGGGAACAGGCAGGAACCTGGCACAGGATGCAGCCACCCCAAGCAAACACCTGAGCAGTGCCTAGAATTTAGGAGTCCAGCAGAACCATCTGAAGATTCAAGTCCAAGTTTCCTATGCTGACAGTGAAATAAGGGTGTGGACACAGCACATTGGACAAGCATTCAAGCTAGAGTCAGAAATTTTCTCTTTTGCTGTTTTTATTTTAATGAGATTAAATGATTATTAACTCTAAGCCTATTGCAGTTTCAGGTAAAGTAAGGTTTCCCTTTTCTTCTGTTGACTTGCTGGCCAAATTACACCAGTACTGGTTTTCATTCCTGTTTATTTAGAAGCTAGAGATCAAAATTCTCTACTTTTTCTTTCTTTTCTTTCCGGCTGTGTACAGTCTAACTGCTAATGCTAATCAGATTCAAGGAGACCTTCCACTGTTACCCCTCAAAGGCAACCAGAATTATTATTCCGGTTATTTTTTTTTTTTTTGTATTCTGGCAGAGTAAAGCTTCTTTGAACTTTTGTCTTGGGCTTCTAAAAGTGCAATGACTTGTGAAGAATTTATTCAATTCAGATAAGGCTAGCTGCATCCTAAAAATTACGGTTATACGTTGCCTCCTAAAAATTACGGTTATGCATTGTTTTGCATTACGTAATTGAACTGGGTGGGTGTGAAAGCTTTGGAGATTGAAATCTTTTGCTCACATATTCACACAGCAAGTGTTGAAAGTGCAAGTTTGCCAGCTAGCCTGAGTAGTAGGCAAGTCTCAAAAGAGACTGTGGTCTTCAGATCTATCAGATTCCTGGGGTTTGTGGGATTAAGTGTAGAAATCCCTACCAGAAGCTCGTATTCATTCTTTCCCGTGTCAGTGTCTAACTTAGAGAGATGGCTCTTCTCGTCAGTTTACACAGTTAGAGGAGGAGAAAACAGATACAATGTGGGAGGTCAGTGGATCATGGGGGGCATCTGGACATCTCATGCAGGTGCCTGACTTCATATCTTCTACCTTCCATGCCAGAGTGCATCAGAACCCCTTTTCTAGGTTTCTGGGCAGAGCAACCTTCGGATGCTCCAGTCCTCAACTCCTGCTGAGACAGGCAGGAGACACCATGGCCCGCTGCTTGTCCCCCTGGGCCATCTGGTGCCTGAGAGTTAGTTTAAGCTCCATGCTGACCTTTTCATTCAGACTTTGAGTTTCTCAGAGGTGTATCAAAGCTGGTAGCTGAAGTGGCAAACTAATCACTTGCATGTAGTGCACACTGCTGCAGGCACCAGGGTGATAAATTGTCCAATTTTACTAAGCAAGGTTGCTCAGATAAAAGAGACTCACAGTAAGGGTATGTACAGCTGTCTTTGTTATGGACTAAACAATAACAGGCATGGTTCTGATGCTTTTCTTGTTTTTATTTTTAATTGTCGGAATCTTTCTCAAGAATGGAAAACACCTTCAGTGAAAAGATTTTTAAATCTGTAATTTGCATAAATATTTTAGATCATTTTCGAAGTAACAGCTGTCATGAAAGGCTGTATTTCCATTTGTTTACAAAAATAGGAAATCATTACCATTTTGATGTCCCCTGAGAATTGAAAAATACGTATGTAAACACAGAGCAGATTAACACAGAGAACGAGTGTGTGTCCTTGTATTCACAATGGCTTAGCTGCCCTTACTGCAGTTGGGAGCCATAAGTTTGTACTTTTTTGTTGTCCTCCATGATAATCTCACTTTCATATTTAAATTCTTTAATATTTTAATTTTCTTCCTAACCAATTGTTGAAGTTTTATGGGTTTTTTTTCTAACTTATGACTACAACGCCTCACATTCAGGTGCTCAGAATATTTGCGGGTAGTCTAATATTTCTTTCCTTTTTATTAAAAATATTTATTCCACATATTAAAATGGTTTTCACACATGGAAACAAACAAAATGTATACTTTAGCTTAGTTGTAATAAGACAAGAAAATCATTTGCACTGAAGCCCCACGCATGTATTTCTGACCATTACAAGACATAGATGTACACGGATCATCAAAATTGTGTGAGCATCCTCTCATAAAAGTTGTGGGCAAAGAAGACAGGCTTGCATTGATGCCTGCAGCAGCACAGAGCTGAAGACAATCTACAACCTACACCAAGAAGTGACTGAGGCTACCTGAGACCACTGTCTTACTCCTTACCCTGAATTCCTTAAGTCCCTTAGAAGAAAAATAACTGGCTGTCTTTTTTCCTTCTAAGAGCAAACTGGAGGAACCTTCAAACTGTGATGGTTGGAGAATTCACACCAAACAAGTTCTGTGACCTGCCAGCTCCTAACCAGGTCTCAGCTCCTATGGAAGGTGTTACTCAGTGTAGTTAAGTGTGCAAAATTCAGAAACATTTAAAATTGATGACATTGGAGCTCAGACACAAAGCAGAAGAAACCTGTTGCCAAACAAAAATCAAAGTAAAATGGAAGAAGACTACCTTTCTCTAGGTTGTCATGCCTGCAGTCATTTATGCAATGATTCTTGCTGCATAGCACATAAACAGTCATTGGTCAACAGGACCATTTTGTTTCCCCACTTTCTAAAGCTGATACCTCACCAGGACAGAAAAATAGAGAAGGAGATCTTCTGGTCTCAGAAGAAAGGAAAAGCTGCAGAAACAATAAACAGGATCTGGACCAGGTAACCCCTTACTAAAGGTTTTATAGCTGCTACTTAGTGAAAGTGCGTGCAATGGAGTTCCTCTTGTAGTCACTAGAGAGAGACAGTTTGAAAACACAAAAGTGTGAACTGCCTGAACTGGTTTTACTCTCCTCCAAATAAAGCAATAATGGAACCATTGCGTTTTCCCATAAGCTTTTTTTATTGAATTGGTACCAGATTACATCTTCAGGATCTCACATCCACAATATTGTTTCTATTTCCAGTTTGTCAATAACAAGAGGCTTTCCCACTCAAAATAAGTAAGATATACCTTATAGCTGAGTTTAAATAGCTCCCTCAGTTGCTCAGACTGGTTCTGTAGCAGCACAAGAAGAGGACATGGAAACATCAAGCAAGGAGCCAAAATCAGCAAATGTTTAAAACCATAAAATTGTTCACAGGAGCACAGAAAACAACTAAAAATACTAATTGAATTACTGATATAATCCAGGCAGCAGGGCTTTCACAGAATCATAGAATAATTAGGATTGGAAAGGACCTCTAAGACCATCGAGTCCAACCATTTAGCTGCAATCTTCACCTTTATGGCTGTATTAAAATTTGCACATTGACTCCACAGAAGTTGCATTTTCTGGGCAACATCCAGAGTAGGTAGGGAAAGGGAACTGATATGGCAAAGATTACAGAGGGTTGAGAGGTATAGTAAATTAAGCTGGGAAAACACATTGAGTTAATTTGAGAGGGTAAAAGGGGATATAAAATGAGAGTGTCTCAAGGAATAGCGATCATGCAGGGGAGGAAAACAGTGCATGGAATAATAACAGGAAAAGAGAAAGGATGAAAGGATGAACTGGTGGTTTGTGGCCAGGGTGCACAAAGCACTTATGTATGACAACGAAGTGTGACCTACAGACTGGTGTGGTAGTTTGGGATTCTCTATCTAGGAATGTATGAAATTTCATACGATGTTTTGCCATAATGTTCCAGACCAGTCCAGCTCAACCCTTCAGGCTGAAGAATCTACTTGGATCATCCAATCATGAGTAAGGACTAAGTTTTTTCCCTGAATATCTTTTGACATCTGAATCCTCTTCACAAAAACGTAAAACTGAGGCTCCAGCCTTTTGCTTTGTACACTGAAATCTCATAAAACAATAAAATCTGTTTGATATTGAAATAACATTCCAGGCACAGTTTCTTAAGAAGAAAAAGTTTTCCAGTAAGAAGGGTTTCATTTGATGTGGTTGTAGGTAACTGCTGATGAAGATTAGTGCTTGTGAAGAATGTACTTTCTTTTTAATTAAAAAAAATAAAAGTATGTATTTGTTGGGGTTTTTATGACTGGTTCTTAGAAACAAACAAAAAAAACCCACCCAAATTATTCCACACTTAAATGCTTTAGGTAGAAACTTGCATAATTTTCAGTTCAGAAGTTTCAGTTTTACTTGGGAAACTAGTATAAAATATATCAAGAAGAGTGCTCTTTCACTCCCACATTAGGCTGCAGGATAATTTAATCATAAAAAATGTAGCGATACTGCCAAGCCTTTTCAAGTGGTTTAAATAAGCCTAATTCATACATGTTATAAAAAGTATATGATCCCTACACATAAATAAAATTTGAAAGGGTACATAATTCACTGACTGGAGGCCTGAAGACACATGACTAAGGCTGGGCAATAGTCTCTCAATCTATATAGACTATAGGATTTATGCATCTCACCTACAGTTACTGATAGAGAAATTAAAATTTTTCTATGGTGCTAGTGACATGAAACGGAAAAAATAATTGGATCATAAAGGCAGTATTTAAAATTATTCTTCTTATAAAGAGAAGCATTGGAATGACTTTTTACTGAAATTCTATACTGCAAACAACAATGTAAATGTGGCCTTTGTGCTTTAAAATATAGACCAAGTCTGCTGCATGCACTATTTTATGGGAAAATAAATTCAATAGATTGGAAAAACACTGGTCACATTTACACCAGGACAAATCCAGAGTATTGGAAAAGGGGCATACGAACAGAAAAAAAAGTGCTTCATTTAAAAAAAATAAATACTTAGACCACCAGTTAAAAATGATAGAAGGAAAGACAACAATGATATACGATATAATCTGGAGTATAAAATGTTGCATTCAATTAGAAAATATTAGGAAATTAAATACAGGGGGCATGCTGATTTAGAATATATTAGATAACTGGACAAGTTACAATTTCTTGTGTCCTGACATGTTTTGCTATGATAAAAGATTGGCAGGGCTGGTAGGCAAAACTTCTTTGCACATTGTATATAAACTGCACAACCTTTGCTGTATCAACTTTATGCTCCAATAAACAAGACAATAATGACAAATTATCAAAGCAGTCCTCAGATGTGACCCTCAATTGGAAGAGCAGCAATTTAATGAAGACAAAAGCTAGGTGAAAGCTGCTAATATCATTTACTGATAAACAGATTTTCTCAAGAGGCTCCTAGCTCAATCCCCTGAGGCCCCATAAACCTGCATAATTCCATTTAAAATATTGTGCAATTCACTAAATTAGTCTTTGAACATCCTTACTATCCAATTACGAAGCCCCAGCATGGACAGAATAATGAAATTTTTCAAACTGTGGAATGCATGTGGCCTTAACAAACTTATGACAAACACTGAAATTAGCTTTCAGTTTTGAAGCCAATGTAGACTATTGCTAATGCTTCAAGTCAGAGATAAAACAATAAAACACTATTGCAGTGTTTAAGCAGGATGTAAAAAAAAAATAAATCTTTGACTTATACAGAATTCTCAACACAGCCTACCTTCAGGTAAAAAAAAACCATAAGGACTTGAGTAATGTTTTTGCATTTGCAAGCTATTTGGCCTGCTTAAGTTCTAGTAAAAGGTTTACTGAATAAAGGGTACAAAATACCTCCTGGACAGTTTTATCTTCCAGGCAGGCAGAAAAAGGCGAGAGTTTCAGAAGTGAAATTTATTTCTGTTCAAGCATTGCAAGCTGTATTATTAAAGTAATTTGTCATGGTTTGAATATTTCTGCCTGATTCACCATTAAATTGGCCTTCTAATTACGAACTTTGTCATGAAAAGCAGTTGGACTTCTTCATTCACCAGAAAACTTCAATAACTTAATAATAGCTTGGTTCAAATAGTGGGGGAAACACTGTTATGCTCAAAATTTAAAATGAAAAGGATAGACATTACAAAAAAAAGACTCAAAGCTGAAACAAAATCCATTAATGATGGCTTCAAATTCAAATGCTACCCAGAGAATATTTAGAATATATTTTTAATGAAAGTATTATTAATTGGGATGTTGAATATTTTACCTTTTAAAAATGCAAATTCATTTATTTTGAATGTATATACAAAGCTGAAATGAATCCTTATAACTTAGGGCAGTGAATATTCACTTAGACAAAAACTCATAGCCCCGATTCCTAATGTTATAAAGGTTCAGAACAATGTGCAGAAGTGATTGTGCAATTATTTGTGCATCCATTTCGAATGATCATGCATGTTGATGGTCATGCAAGTGACCGCACTTATAAAATGTTGGGCAGATATCGAACTGATTTTGTGTATCAGGTATGCTTATGAAATTGTGGTAGTGGCTTCTCTACGAAGGTCTTGTCTATGGCTTCCTTTGATAGCTGTGGTATGCCAGGTGCTTCCACCTGCAGTTCTGTACAGTAACCCTCCAGTCCCACTGGAGTTCAGTTTATATGCCAAATCATACTTAAAGATTTTTTTTAAAGGCAAAGATGAACTTTATTATATAGGTTTTTAAATATGATAAAAAATTTGTCTTTTCTCTGACAAGCATTTTAATTGCATGAATCAGGCCTGTATATTTACATACAGTCTACCTCTATCCAACTATACACTTAATTAAAAATTTCATTTATTACTAATCTATCTGGAAGAATAGGAAGCTGAGGGTTAGTGCCTTTTTCTGTAAAACATATACTGATCATTACTTTAAATTGCAGAATAAATCTGGATATCTTTTTAGTGTAGGCTTTTAATCAAGTCTTGCTATCATCCTGCACTCCTTAAGCCCTTTTTGCCCTAGCATAAAAAGCAAAATTGCCACACTAGGTTATGGCAATAATTCCATTATTTCAAAAAGCTCTCTTTCAATATTTGACAAAGTATCAGGTGAAAAACCTTCCGTGTACCCAAAGATTTAAGACTTTGTTAGCTATATCTAAACCCAGGCTGGGATATCGTGTTGACCTTGACTTCTAAGAGAAAGATGACCTTCCCTTAAAGCATGCTCTAGGAGGAGTCAAGATGACTTGCATCCTTAAAAATCAGACTCACACGTTAGGTTGCGCAGGTTTTTGCCACTGTATCCTTCTTTGTCAAGTGAGGAAGGTCTACCAAACAAGTCCAAAAAGACATCAGTATGACATTAGAAAAGGTGACAGGATGAGGAACCAAAAAGGCAAACTCTAAGGATTTTCTATCTTTATTACTCAGGATTGTTACCGACAAGAGAACGACATGTCTCAGACAGTGAAGAAACAGGAACCAGCAGAAGACAGGGAGGAACACATACAATATGAAGATAAAAAAATCAATGTAGAATGACTCTCTTCTATGCCTTTCTGTGTTTTCTTTAACAATTATGTTTGGGCCAGTGTGCCTGTGAAGCATGATGCACTTCCTTTTCTGAAACAGTCGTAAGTGAAATGCAGGAAGAAAACACACTTACAAAGGCGTTCAGGATCTCAGTCAAAAACACTGAAGTTCTTCACGTTTCAGAAATGTGTGAATTGACAATGTGTGTTAATACAGTTCCCAGGTCAGGATGTATAATAACCCACTAGTGCCCTGCTGTGCTATGAGAAACCTTAGGTCCTCCCATAGGCTGTCTCCAAAGCATGTAGGGTGAAAGAGTTTGTTCTGACTATACCTGTACAGGGTCCTGAATCTGATTCTCTCCTCAGATAGAGATTGTGAGTCCAAATCTACTAATGACAAAAATATCACAGATATCAAGAATTTCTGCTAAATCTTTCTGTTTCAATAAGAAAATACATTTAACTGCAGGGTACTTCCACAGAGGATGTTCTCACTGACTGTTGTACATAACCTGGGGGATTACATACAGGAAATTGATGCAGATTACATGAAATTAAAAATAAGTGAATGAGAAATTTGGAGTGCTAGTATGAGACAGAATGGATATAGGGATGTGGCACCAGCAAGAATCCAGAAGATGACAGTGAGATACACACATAAGAAGAAAGAGAAATAGATAAGAACCCTACATGTCAAAGGACAGAAAAAGGATTCAGTCTCTTGGATTTCTGTTTGTCCTTGCCCAGTATAATCCTCCTGTGTAATCCTTTTCCCTTGTTCCACTCTATGTCTCCATGAAATGCAAAAGTTGTAGTTAGGTAGCTCTTCTGTTTTGGGTTTCTACTCTGCAGGGTGAAGTAGCTGAAACGAATGGCTTCTGGGTTGCCTGTTTCAGTGTATTTGAATATAAGATTTGGGAGCTTGTGTCTGGGCATCCTTGCTGGAGAGGGCAGCTGGTCTGCTCTGGACTAGGGTGGGCACAGGAATCAACATGGTGGTGACAGCTTGGTAGTTTGGGCTACAGTGCAACTTGACACCTCAGCTGATACAAGAGCATAGGCAGAACCAAGGAAATCCGTGTATCTGCCAGAGAACCATAAATGCAGAATGCAACTGTGACACATAGCTTCCTGCAGGCAGGTTTCTAGCATTTCTGACCAGGTGGCCAGAGAACACCTAGATTTTGTCACCTGAAAATCAGGCGTCTGCAGAAAATCAGGAACTGCATCATCTTGCAGAAAATTGCTTCATGCTTGTTGTTGTGGGTTTAGTTTTGGGGTTTTTTTATTGAGGCTGGCAAAAGTATCATATCAGCATCCTGGAGGAGATGTGCTTGGGGTCTATACTGTGAAAAAAAAGGGGAAGATCAAGGGAAGAAAGAAACTCAGAAGAAAAAAGAAAATAGAAACAAAGATATTTCTGGTAGGGATGCTGTCATTGTACAGTGTCAGCACAATGGTGTCCTGACTGTTATCTAGATATCAGCCTAATACAAATGGTAAATTAAAATTATAACTGATAAAAAGACAATGGTGGAGAGACGACATTCTCAGAAATAAAGCATATTGCCATGATTGTAAAAGATTAACATTTTTCTAATTAAATGATGAGCTTGCTTTTTAATATCAGCATTATAATAGACTATACTATGAATCTCTCTATCATACCTAAAGCACTGTTAATTTATCTTTCATGAATACATTAGAAGAGAGGGTTTTCCCATAGGCAAACACACCATACCATATTTGCAAATGTCTTACATAATGATGCAAACACTATGCATAGAGAGTAGCAGCATTATAGTGGAAGGGAGAAACAGCACATGCACAAAAAATACTTTCATTCAATTTCATTAAATACTTAAACCAACAAAATAAAGTCAAATTTACTGTATAGAAATCTTGCAGTTGAGGAAAAGGTTGTTGTTTAAATTTATTCTTTAGCTTAAATGCGGCTATTTGTAGTAGGGAGCTGATGAGTGTAGATTTGTTAACACGTTGATTGCATTTGTTCTTAAAATACAACACTGTTCATTTTGCAGTCATATCTGCTAGCAAATTCCTAAGTATCTACTTATTTGGGAAAGAGTGCATACACTGTACTCTGCTTTAAAAAAATCTTATTGATATACTACAGTATGGAAATTAAATTGGAAATCAGAGTCACAGACACAAAATAAATAGTAGTCATTTTATTTAGCTTGTTACCATCTAGTCTAGTCCAAGAACATTACCTTAACGGCAGACTCGGAATTCATGAAGACTTACATAAGGGCCCTGTTGTCAAACATAAAAACAACCCATTTAGTGTCTGTTTTGCATCTACACAGGAAGTTTTCTTTCATTATCCACCAGCCCCTAGATCTTATTATAGCCATTGTTTAATTTGTGCTCTGTTTTACAAGTGACACTTGTACAGGCCTCATGGGGCTGCTGACAGAAGTGTGGCTGTCTCCTCCCCTTGTGTCAATTCTTTTGTGAACCTTTATAATTAGCCACTTAACAAATTGAGGAAAATGAATCTGTGGTTGTGAAGTGTTCACTGGCGCTAAGTCAACCATGTGACAGTCCAAGCTGATATGTAAAAAGTCATGGTACTCAGCTGTACAAAGGGTTAACAAAACCTCATTATGGTAGGTTAATACACAGAAATGAGGTATGTGATCACCAGGAGGTACTAGAAAAGTTACAATCATTTCCTACAGTTGTAATATTTATAATTGTATCAAAATTCTTTCAAAAGCGTTTCACCTCTAGTGTTTTTTGGGAGGGAAATTACCAAATTGCACAACGGTGAGTCACATATCATGGCTTAAAGCCTATTCTGTCCAACTCCCAGCGTTTAATCTCTGGGATTTCGTAGGCAAAACAACAACTCAGCACGTCAGATTTCCTATGTCCCTCAAAGATAAACCACAGTTAATTTCATGCCATTACCTTCAATAAGTAATGCCATTTCTAACAAAAATATAGCCTTCACCCATACACACTTTTTCCCTGAAAATATATAGTTTTATTTACTTTTCTCAAAATATATCAGTCTTTTTTTCTGTCATGTAAACTGCAAAACAAGATCTTGTTCCAGTCTTTAGTAACCAAAACTAACATTTTGATTTCTGACATTTTATTTTCTCTCTTTTTTTTTCCTGTGCAAAAGTGATGTCTTATAAAAAACAAATACCTATTTTTTTTTTGGTCACAAATATTTTTACTTGGATTTTTTAATAGGATTATTGTCTAGTGGTTCTATTGTCATATTTACTATATGTGAAGAGATTCAAGGGTGTTAATTTCATGTCTGTGCATATACATACACACACATTCCCTCGCATGCATCAATATGGATCTGTGGGTGTGCACCCAGAGTTCACTGTGCTCACAACTCTTCATGTACCTGAAGGTGTGGAAACAGATTCACACCAAGTGCATCTTGCTTGCTGCAGAAGCAGCCTTTGAATCAGAAGGAGGAAGCAGAATGTCCCCTGATCTCAGGTGGGTGATTTAGCTACTGAGCACCATTAGTCATGACATCTTCTTCCAGTGTAGTGGGAGGACACCAGGAAGGGATGTGGAGGAAGCCCTGCCCCCCTTACCCCAAACAGATGGTTGCTCATTGATTAGGGTGTCCCCTGAGAGGTGGGAACGGTGGGTTTGAACCTCTGCCAATGAAAGGGGAATTAAATCCACATCTTCTTTAAAGTGGGTCTTCTAGCTACTGAACAGGAAACCTGCACTGTGAAGATATTTTGCAAGAAAGACTGATTTTTGAAAGGAATATAATGCAGTTACCTTGTGAGTTCTGGCTGATGTTGGCTCTTCATTGAGCAGGGCCTTGAGCTTCTGGCATATATAATACATTTCTCTTCTACAGGTTTCAGTTTAGCCAACCAGGGCAGTGTGATCCCCCTAAACTGGCTCTGGTGGTTTTTGTCCTGATCACACTGTTGATATGAAATATTTAACATTGTTTGATACTTTGGAGGGGTTTAAATCCAGAACATCACTCTGTGGATTTCACTTCAAGCTCTTACACACCTGAATATTACATTCCTAAAACTAATTCTATACTATGGGAAAGCTCACCAGCAGTGAATCCAGCTGCAGAAGCATTCACTTTTATCACTATATATCTTGTGTATATATGGGCAGCCCCATACCAACAGAATATATACAGATTTTAAGAGCCAAGATCTGTATTAGAGTAAGGTAGTAAAGAAAGTCCATCTGGAGCAGAGAGAGATGTCAATTTTAATAATAGGATTGTGTTTCTGTTCATTGGGTAGCAAAAGAAATCCAAGGGGCATTTTTCCCATCCAGTGTCTAGTGACTCTAAGCAGTTCTGCAAGAAGATGGAGCACACTTCCCAGTGCCCACTCAAATTCTAACTTTGGTGACTGCACAATTCAGTGGCATGTGCTGTTATAAAACACACTTGACTCCTGGATGCACGCAGCAGTAAACAAGGCTAGGGGCTGTGGATGTCATAAAAAAAACTGGCAGATAATGAGATATGCAGTATTTTAGCTCTCTTGCAGCCTCTCAGTGATTTGCACTGCCACACCATCACCGCCTGTCATGAGATTCTTCCTTGGTCAGTGTCAGCTGGGCAGCCCTTACTGTCTGGAAAATGCTTAAAACAGACACAGGGCAGTACATATCATTCCTAATGTAAAAGCAAGGTTGGTGGACACAGGAAGCACATGGATGAGACTGTGGACATGCTGGGATTGGCCGTGGCAGAATAGACACCTAGACAGGTTTTATCACTGAAGATAGCAGTGAACATGATGCAAACAGCTCCACATGCTGACGGTACGAAAAAACATACAGGTGAGCAAAATACCACTCACCACTGTAGAAAGCAACTTGGTATGGACATTTGAGGAGGGGTCTAGGAGTGCAGAATCTGAAGCAAGAAAGAGATGAAAAATAAGGCTCACATGCCCCATCAGTAGTGGAACACATAGTAGTGATCTATGTAGGGGATAGCAGGTCCTCATCTTAGCAAAGATCCTGCCTTACAATCCCCTTCTGGAACACAGTCTTTAACACAAGCGCTTTCCACTTCTTTTTTTTTCCACTTCTGAGTCATAAACCCCTCTGAGATTAATGAGGGAGATAGAGGTATTATTTTCTTTGAATGCAGTAGGTACCTACATTTTCTAACCTGGTGTTATTTCACCTGACTACAGAGAATTAAATCAAAGAGGCTTCTAGGGTAAAACCAAGCTAGAAACAAAACAACGGCAGAGATGAGCTATCTCCAGAGAAAAGCCAAGTAACAAGGAAGAAGGCAGCAAACTGTTAACTGCGAGACAGGCACCTGCTTGTCTCCAGCCATGCTTACAGTTGTGTTTTGCCTGACAAAAGCCTAAGAGAAAAAGAAAACCAAATAGTTTAGAAAAGAAATAAATCCCTGGCTAAAGAAGGGTGGCTAGGGGAGTGTTTATTTACAAGAAAATGCTGCAGGGAGGTAATGAAAGTAGGGAATGCTGCAACTGCCTGTATCTCCTAGGCTAGGAAAGGGATGTCCACTATGAAAAAAAAAGTTAACAAAACTCACAGGAATAAGCAAGATTCAGAAATAGGCCTTCCACTGTTTTATCTCCCTTCTCAGAAAGCTGTGTACTCTGCAATGAATAAATAATGCCCTGTTTTGAAGAAGCAACCTTGCAGGCGCTAAATATGGCTGGATTTGCTGCTTTTTCACAGGTGAAAAACAGAGGGTTGTAGCCCAGTGATCTAGTCTGGGGACCGTGCAAAAGTATATCTAAAGAGGGGCTGAGAAAGCTCTCACTAGCTGGATGCATTTGGGAGAGATGAAAAGGGTCTAAAATATAGCTCACTGTAATAGGGGTAGACATACTTTTAACTGCTGAAAGTTGTGCTGTTTTGCTTCTCTCAGATTCTCTTGTGGACCTGAGAGAAACAGATGCCATTTAAACTGGTAGCTGCGGCTTCCTTGCTTTTGTAACTGTACAAATTGCCAGGAGGTAGGAGAATATCACAAAAACACAGAAGCAGCAAAAAATAATGCCTTGGATTCCCACCTGCTTTGGAAACAACTGAAGAACTCATGCTGGAGACTTGCAATGATTTTGGGGCCCTGGAAGATGAAAGATGTTTTAATGAGAGTTCATTAGGGCTTTGAATGCTCATTGACCTGATAAGCACCTTCACTTCTAAACAACTATTGAAATCCACTGCAAATCAGTAATAACCCAAAGTGGCTGCTGATTTAGTGCCATCTATAGCCTGCAAGATACATATGCATCACAGGGCCCTTTTCTGCACTTACATATTGGAAGCCTCAGCACTCAAACCATGACTAAAAGAAGAGAACAGTAACATTTCATTCTTAAAGATATTCTCACTAGGGGAAAAAACAATGTGTTTCAGAGGATGAGGTGCTGAATCTTCCTGTGCTGCAAATTCCCTCATGTGTATTCTGTGATTAGAGAATATTTATACCATTCTGATCTGAACCTGTCATATAAACACTGAATTCCCTTCGAAATAAATTAAAATATAAACATACATATAAAATGACCGTGCACAAATACATGTACGCAAACACACACAACTTAATGTATAGTTTTCCTTTCCTCATTGTTGCATTTTTAAGCTGTATTAACCCCTACCTCTACTAAGCGTGCAGCATACAAGTAACTTATAATTTTCTCTGGGCTATTAATTCCCATTGGCAACTTGAAATTTTAAATAAAATGGCCAGAATATATGATCATGATGAATTGATAGAAATTAGATAAATTACTCTAGGTAAGAGGCAGTACTAACCTATTCTACAATGCATTATTCTACCAATTTTAAACAGAAGTATCACAGCAATAGATAAGCAGCTGTTAGAATGCAACTCACATCAATACATAAGTGTATTTTTGATATTGTTGATTATGCTGTTACAAGAATTCATCTGCAGCCAAAATTTTGCTCTTCCCTCCTCCACCTAGCTTTAATATGTTTATCTGCTGATACTGACATGCAAAGGGGCAAATTCTCTGGACTCAATTCTACTGTCAGTGCTGCTAGTGGAAATTACTCAGAAGGAAACGGGATTATTCAGGATTCACACTGCTAATCAAAAAACTATGACTGTCCTTTGTGCTTCCTTTCAGAAGGAACTCTGCTGTATTGGATAGGACTCCCTTGCAGTGATATCCTTTAGAAATAACTTGAAAAAGTCAAGCAAAACGAAGGAGGAAACAAGATTTTACTGACTGCTCAGCTGCATCTGCTCTGCAATCTGTACTATTTGTGTGACTACTCACATTAAAAAATCATTGAACATCTTCAGACCACAAAGCTACTCAAAAGCAAAAACAAATAATCAAAATCAATGTATTTCTTTTGCCAATAACAGGAATAAAAGCATTTGGCATATTCTTTATAAAAATGCAAGGTAACAGCCACAATCAGTGTTTATTAATCTCTTTATGCACTTGAATTGATGGTCTTTTGTATGTACTTACGGCCTCTAATAAACACACAACAATTTCTATCAGTTAAAAAGAAAAGGTTGCTTTGCTTATAAGGATAATATAGAAGTAACCTCTTCGGTTAAAGATTAAAGGGCATCTGTGCTAGAACTGCATGAATAAAGGCATAACAGTTAAATACACTGGATCCTGTTTTATTTCACAGCTTTTTACACACAAATAAAAACTGTATGTGTACACACAAATTTTAAATGTGCAATAAAAGGCATTTTTCAACTAGAATGAGTTGTATTTGTCATTTGGTACAAAGCCCCTTTCAGAGAAATTGTTGATTTTTTCACAGAGGCTCCAATACTTTTCATTCCTTTTGTATTATTTCAATCAGCAATGGATATACATATTTGTTAGCCTAATTTGGGGACCTACAAAGCAGGAAGAAGGAAAGCACAAAGGAACACACTTGACATATTGGTCTATTTGCTATCTCTTTTAAGCTCAATGCATACTAATGAAAGTGATCCAAACTATTTTTCTCCACTCCTCACTTAACAAGCATAATAATAAATGAATATTTAAACTAGCTGCAAATATATTAAGTGGAAACAAATAGGTTTCATTTGTAACAAGTGCACACAGGTTAATTAACAAGAAGGAGCTTTTGTGTTGAAACAAGGCTCCCTGATGCTGTACATGCAGGTGCCGTTAAGGGCCAATTGAGCTCTATAGGATAATTATGAAGTACCATTGTGCTCTACCGTTTGTTAACAAAGTGCTGTCTGCAATTTGCCTAAACCTATAAACCATCATCTGTGATCCTCAGCAGCAATTAAGTGACAAACATCTTCTCATCGGAGACTTGGGAAAACAAAAGAGACATGATAGCATTTAAGGAGCCAGATGGATATTTCAGAATGTCAACCCTGACAGCCTCCCTTTCAACAACAAAATATAAAACGGGAGCCTGCTTGGTACCATGCTGAGGGGAAGAAGGGAGAAGTCACATCCAAATTATTAAGAGGAGGGTGTTAGTAATCACAGGATTGCTCATTTGAACAGCTCTTAGTGGGAAAGCATTGGACTGGCAAACAAGCAAAAGATAAAACCCTTTTCCCTCTCAAAACAGCTGTGGCTATAGCTCTGTTGAGTCTGGGTTGTTTTGTAGGTTTGGGGGTTTTTTTCTCTTTTTAATTCTTCTTTTTAATACCTTCTTCCTTCCTTCTGTCTTCACAGAAGAGGATTTTCTCCCAGTGAATAAAAGTATAAAAATTCGCTTTTCTAAGAAGAGGACAAACTAACAGACAGAATTTTCTCCAGGGCATAAGTTACTAATTAGTTCTGCAAAAATAGCCTATATTAGGAAAAATGATGGATCAGCACAAAAAGGCATTTTAAAACAAGAGATCTACTCCTACTGTAAAATAATTGATCTAAAAGTTTTGAGGATGTAATCTTTAAAATGCTTCTGTAAGCTCAGCAATAATTCCAGAAGCTATAAACTTTATACAGGCTTGTTTGAATTAGTTCAATTAATTGCCTGGTTGGGAGACCCTCCAAAACTTGGGGAAGCTCTTGTTTTCATAGATAAGGATCTTCTGGGCATTTTGTTGCCTACATTAAATGATGTTGTCTAGCTGATCTGTGTAATTGGTAGAGCTAAAAGGCTATTCAGTAACATGAAAAAAAAATTATAAATGCATAAGTTTCAGTAGCTAGCCTACATTTTTTTCTCTATTGCCAAAACAGCAGCATTTACAAATGTTTTTTGTAACCATTTTGAAGCTACAGCTGAGTGTGTTTTAATATACCATCAGGTCAACAGCTCTCTTGAAAGAAAAAATCAACCCAGGGCCAAACAGTCAGACAAGCCTAATTAAGTACTTCAGGAGTCAGAGAAGTGCTCAGATAACTACAGCTGACTTGACCCTTTTCTTTGTACTTCACTGGGTTTCTGTATACCTTTGCCACTCTCCTTTGGATTTATGTTTTTATGAATTATTTAAAAAAGGCAACTTCAGATCTACAATTAGTTTTCAAGGAAACAGATGTGAGAAAATAATCACAACTTAAACAGCTTAAAAACGGCTCTGATCTTGACAGAATGCAAAATGCCAGGTTTCCAGGACTGCAGAATTCATCACTTGGCAAAAGTGTCATTAATCCCTGCCAGCTTTCTGGCCTTTCCTTACAGTGCTCTGTCAAATGTCATGGATCACCTGGAAATCTAACAGTCATGACAGAGTTGGTTTTTTTTCTTTAATGTGTGTGGGGGGGGTGGGGAAAGTGAACTGTTTCAGTTTTAAGGAGAAAAAGAGACAAGATAAAGATAACCCATGTAAGCATGTTTTAGCTTTGTATAATATTGCACGGTCTTGTGATAAGAAAATCATGATAAAGTATTTTGTCATGCTGGGGATTTTATATTTGTTTTCCACTGTGTATTCAACAAAGACAAGACTGATTAAACGGGGAGAATGGAGTTATTTTTTCACCTCCAGTGGTATCCTCAATGACCCAAAATTCAAGAGCTGATTTCCACTTTTCCTCCTGAAAATTTTACCCTTTACCTTAAGAGAAGTCCTGCAATGTTTGAAGATGTATCCTGCAGCTTTTCTTCAGGCAGATTGCTGAAGGCCTTATCCCAGCCTCATGAATGTCACTGGGCAGTCTTCCATCAGTTCCAGCAAATGTGCAACCCAGCCTAACCCACTTGGCACAGTAAGGCTTTGAAGTTTCATTCAGGGACACTTGGACTTCAAAGTATGCATAGAGAAAAAAGCCAATCCCATGTACAAGGAGAGATGTACCGATGGAAGTGAAAGCTGTAGCCACTGGCACCACAGGGAGAGGCACACAATGTCTGAGACTCCAGAACCTGGGGACAGTAGAAACAAAATTATTTCAAAAATTTCTTTTACTTTATTTTACTCTTTTCTTTTAGAGAGACCAGGCCTTCACTGATAGTTTTAAGATATAGATCAAAGAATGTGAGATTAAATGAACACACTTGATCTAATTATTTGCTACATAAGCAGAACTGACACATTTTGTCCCTGTGTTTATCTTTTATTCTTTACATTTCACCCTGATTATGTGTCTTAAAGGTGGGTGATCCATGGCATTATGATCCATGATACTAGTGAGTTTAGGAGAACTATAGACATCTCAAGCTTTTGTTGGATCTCAGGTAACTGGAAACAACGCATTTCAGGGCAAGTCTGCAAAGACTGATTCTGTATTCAAAATTACAACAGAGGTGTATTTGCTAGAAAGTTCTGACTTTTGTTATGAGTCTTAATCTTAAATGACCTTGTAGATTAACTCTTGTTTCAAGAAAATCCTAGGCAGATCTTCAAGTGACCTGGCTTTGTATTAATGCAAGGCTGAGCTCTAAATACAATTCAGAATTGCATGCACTTATACAGCAATCCAGTTACCCCAGCAAACCTCTCTACCTTGGCTAAGGACACACCAAAAATGCATAATACTCAGTTACCATTATTCAGATGTAATTGTCTCTGTTATCAAACTTTTTACAATTTTGTTTGTTCATTACTGGATTCAATGTTTTCCTGAGCAGGAAATATCTTTTTGTATGCAAATATCACCTAAACTTTGATAAGAACTAGATTCATTGATATATTTTTTGGAACATTAGCTGAAAGAGTCATTCATGTCTATGTGACTCAGTGAGAACAATTTTGAAAGTCTAATGAAAGGGATAAATACGTTATTTAAACATCTTTTCAGTATTTAGTTTACTACTCTACTCAATTCATTAATTGCTGGTTATGCAAATTCTATTCTGTTCTTACAGGATTTTTTTCCCACTGAAATGAAATTTAAAAAATACCTACCACTATTGTTTTTATTCTCTGCTGGCTAGACTACTTAGAATATTATACCCTGTTAATTTATAAACATATGGATTGTCACAGCCTACACAAAATAAATTTCAAACTGTGAAAGAAAAATACTGCTTACAACTAGAGGTTTTTAACCTAATTAGCATAACTAAGCATAAAAAATAAATGACCGGAGACTAAAGCGTGAAAAAATAATTGAAAACAATGGCTATGTTTTAGGACTGTACAAATCAGATCAATGGTTTGTCTTACATCATTAAGGTCTGAAGAAGAAGGATGGTAAATAAATGGGAAATAAGTATTGCAAAGATGTGTTTTGGGAACTTACATCGAGAGTGTGCAACCCAAATTACCCAAGTGGATTTAAATATTTGAGTTTTATTTAGATCTCCTGCCTATATTGGCTAGGAGGAGAGTTAATAACAATCCATTCATGCAGTCCTTACACATAAGAGTAGGCAGAACCACTAGACAGAGATGTGGAAGTCAATTAGTGGTAACACGTACAGGTACTGTGTTTCCCCAGGGGTTCCTAACATCTCAAAATGCAGCAATGAGAGCAGAGAAAGGTGATCAAGACCGACAGAAGAACTTTTTAAAACTGATTGGTTGATATAAGCAAAAGAATAAGTAGAATTTGAGGAGCCTGGCAGCGTGAAAACAAAAGGAACTCAAGAGAAAGAAAGGTTAGGTCTGGTCTGGCTCCTATTTGAAATGATGGATAAAGTATCTGTCTTGCCATATAATCCTCCTGACTGAAATCAGAAAAAAGATAATTTGTCCCTAATATATTTACCAAATAATTCTGCCTTAGAAATTCTGCTTTGGGAATGAAATCTGTACCGCATTTTACTGTGTCTCAGGGTTACTTACCAGAACAAATAATTGAAGCTGATGGGATATTTTAAAAGTAATTTGCCTCCACTAGAAGAAATGCATTTATTCCTATGAAAAAACACAGCATCTGTTCTTTCCTGCTGCTTCTACAAAACCATACTTATCGTTAGAGAATAGCTATGGAAAATTAGGAAGCTAAAATGGAATTTACCCAACTTGGAATCTGAGGAGAAGAAGCTCAAATGGAATTTACCCGACTTGGAATTTGAGAAGAAATGTATATTTATCATTTGTCCGGGGATTAGGGGAGCAGGACTGTTACTCAGAGTCACGTCAAGTTCTTCCACTTTAGTTGACTTGAATATAAGAAACAGATGTTGGGCCAGTGTTCAGCTCAGCAAACTTTTCCCCAACAGAGAGAAAAAAGATCCCATTTCTTCGTCCCTCGCCCGAGATAAAACGCCTTACACTATACTATCCTCCCCGTCACGGTGTCGGAAGGCTTTCAGTCGGAAGCAGCGGCTGAAGGACATTGACGGGAAGGAGAAAGGGAAGCGAAGGGCACTTTCCAGGCCGGGCAGCGAGCGCAGCAGCGGGCGCGGTGGGGCGGGCCGGCTGCGGCGGGCGGCGCGGCCAGGAGGTGGCGCGGTGCCTGCGCCCATGGAGCGGCGGCGGCGGGAGCGCCGATGGAGCGCGGCTGCGGGCATGCTGCGGGGATCCTGCGGGGATCCTGCGGGATGCTGCCGGGATCCTGCGGGATGCTGCCGAGCGCTCGGGCCCGGCACGGGGCTGCCTCTCCCGCTGCTGCCCCGATACACCGCCAGCAAAGGCGCTTGTTGGCGCTCGGCAGCTTCAGCAGCACCCCCTGCTTAGGCTTTAGTATCAGTCCACCAACACATCGAGCTGCGTTTTTCCCTAATTTCTAGTGCGGAGGTTAGTAATTTCTATTTTTTGTCACTGAGGAAAATAATCAACGTTGTCTTTCATTGTTAACTGAGTCATGCTGCCTTTCAGTCACTATGGACCTGACCCTGGACCCATGGATTCAGTAGGAATTTTGCATAGCGGTCCCAAAGTGGTTAGGTGCTGTCTTAGAGTCACTTACTACTAATTTGTTCCACTTTGTACACTTCAAATATGGGAGTATTTTGTGAGGGAGTTGCCGAACTGTTTGTGATATATTGACTGTGTTATGCTGTTAAACTAAGAGGCCTCACTTTGGCGTAACAAGGCTGTTACCTTTTGCCAGTCTCATGTATTTCCAGAAAATTTAAGGACTGATTCCTAAACCTTGTCTTCAGTTGCATTCACATTTTTCCCTGATCTCTTCCTGAAGTGACTAGGATGTAAATAGTACTTGTAGTTCTTTCTTCTCTTAAATTTAGAAGTTTTACATAAAGTGTGCTGTTTAAAAACAAATCAAGCTGAGTGTTCAATGGCCCAGTCTATATCCTATAGAAACAGGGATCTTTTAATTTGCTCTTAAATTGTCTTTCAATGAAATATTACCTTTATGCAAGAGGAATATAGTGCAGGGAATGGCTACTTCATTTTGTCTTTGAATTTGATTTCTTTAACTGCACTTTTGTAATTTGATAAGCCTGTATGCTTTAGCATAGCTTGTCTAAAAGGAAAGAAAATGCAACATAGTAATGCATTTACAGAGTTAATCTACAACAAGGGGACTTTGGATCATTCCTCTAGATTTTCCTTTTTTTTTTTTTTTAATCCATTAGAAGATTTAGAGAAATGGCTCTTCAAGTGTCACCATTTTCATTTTCAGAAATTATGGGGTCTCTAGATCAACAAGAGAAGTTTCTGTGCCCTTGTCACACTTCCTGCCCTGGTTGTTGGCATAGCCCAGGTCTGCCTGAAAGCAGGCAGGAGGTCTCACACCTCTGGGGACAGGCAAAAGGCAGCACAAGGGGCACAGCAGACGACAGGGGAAGCTCAGGGGCCCAGCATGTCTCTGTAACCTCCTTGGCTTTAATAAGATCTGCACAGCTGCTGCTGGAGGACTTCCCTGCACCAAGTTCAGCACGGACCCAAACCTGGCAATGAAAGGCTTTTAAATGTAGAAAAAAAATTTGTAATTTATTATCAGTATGCATAGCAATAGGAGAAAGTTATCCAAGAGTTTTTTAGGAATGTCTGCCTTGTTTTTTCTCTTCTTAGCTAGCAGGTACCAGAGGCAGTGGTCACCAGTACTGCCGTTTGTTTTCTGCACAGACTGGATGCACACCTGGCACACTGCTATCATAGACACTAACCAAGCAGAGAGTACTTGAAAGGATTTACACTGGAAATCCAAATCACATTTCACTAGTTCTTGAACTGCCCTGAACTTTCCAGTTTTGTTTAGGAACAAATGGGAGACAGAAGTCCCCTTTCAAACCTGGCCACACTCCCAAACTATTTAATAGATGTTTCTAAGAATTTCTAGTATTGACTGTCTTTCCTGTAGTTATTGTCAAAAGAGGGAGGAAGAAGTAAATGAATTAGAGATTTTGTCAGCATTTTTTCCATTCTGCTGAACTAAAAGACCATGGCCTAATTTTAAATTTAAATGTTGAAATTTTAGGTAACATAACCATCAAAACAGCTGGCAGCTACATATATGCTGTATTTTACCCACTCTGCTAATGGAATGCTGAAAGACAGTAAAAATTCACTTCTGTTCTTCAGATAGCGACAAATGCAAAATTTAATCTTGAAAAAAACCACAGGTGATTTACTTTAGATCTTAAATCAGTTTGAAGTACTCAATAGCCAACAATGTGCCCAGGTGGCTGGGAAGGCCAGTGGCATTCTGGCCATTGTGTGAGCAGCAATAGTGTGACCAGCAGGATTGTCAGGGACCAGCAGTGATTGTCCCTCTGTACTCAGCACTGGTGAGGCTGCGCCTCGAGTGCTGTGTTCAGTTTTGGGTCCCTGCAAGAAAGACATTGAGGGGCTGGAGCAAGTCCAGAGAAGGGCAACGGAGCTGGTGAAGGGTCTGGAGCACAAGT
Source organism: Daphoenositta chrysoptera (assembly GCA_013397915.1). Taxonomy (NCBI): domain Eukaryota; kingdom Metazoa; phylum Chordata; class Aves; order Passeriformes; genus Daphoenositta; species Daphoenositta chrysoptera. The sequence continues at coordinate 370,622 of VZRO01001441.1, read as the reverse complement.
CTGATGAGAGCAGCTGAGAGAGCTGAAGGTGTTTAGCCTGGAGAAATGGAGGCTCATTAGGAACTTTATTGCTCTCTATAACTTCCTGTCAGGAGGTTGTTGTGACGTCGGGGTCAGTCTCTTCTCTCAGGAAACATGTGATAGGATAAGAGAAAATTATCTCAAGTTGGACCAGGGGAGATTTAAACTGGATATTAGGAAAAATATTTCACTGAAAGGTTTGTCAAAGACTGGAACAGACTGACCTGGGAAGTCACCATACCTGGTGGTATTTAGAGATGTATATGGGTCCCCTGGGGACATGGTTTAGTGGTGGACTTGGCAGTGCTGGGTTAAAAGACGGACTCACCCTAAAGGTCTTTTCAAATGTAAATAATTCTATGACTCTACGATAGAATGACCTAAGGTATTAAAAAGTTGTCTTGCAAAATTTTTCTACACACTTACTATCACAATTACTGGATCTATTAGAGACCTAAAAAAGAAAAAGGTAAATAAAACTTGATTGTAAATATGAAATAAAAAGCCTGAAATTTTTGTTTTGAAATTGTAATGCCTGTCATATGAGCTCTTTAGGAAAAAAAAAGACACATGAGTTTGTACATAATGGAAAAGTTTAAGTTATGCACTTTCAGACTATTTCACTCAGTTTTAGAAAGTCTTACATTTATGCCTTGTAAAAGTTACTCTTTCTACAGCCTGTTGAGAAGAACTGTTTAAAAGTATGAGGCACTAAGTCAGATACTCAGAAGTCCTTTATCTTCAGCTCTGCTTGGCTTAATTGGAGTAAAGTACCATTTTTTTTCCTCTATAATCCCTCAAGCAACTCCATGTGGAAAACATCTCTTGCGCTTTGTGAATAAATCTTGAGGGTTCATACTGTGAAGTGGAAGAAATTGGACATTTTTTATTTTAAAAAAAGAGTGAAAAAACCCTCTATATAAGAAACCAGATTAACTAAATTAAGCTGGGTAATGAATAGAACTGTCTCTCCTGTCTCTGTCTCTTGGAGAATTCAGGTTCCTTCCTTTCATTTTAATACAAAATTCAAACTGCTCACTGAAATTATTGGACAAGAAGTTCTTTGGAATCTGTAGGCTTCAGTGATACAGGTTTTTAAAAATGTTACAACGAATGAATATCAGGACTGACAATGTCTCACAGTAGCATCTCCAAATTCTCTACAATCCCTGTTGAAAACACCTCGGTATCATCAGTGCAGATGTGCAACTCTGGAATCCCTGACAAACTTCCGATCACCTAGATGCTGTTTTGGTTTTATTCCTGGAAAATGAACTAGATTCTTAACTTAATAAGATATTAAATATTATTGGCATGTCAATTTCTTCTCATTACCCTACCATTTGTGTCAGACCACTAACATAAGAGGGATGAAGGCCATGATAGCAGATGAAGTATTGTTTAACATCAGGTGCTGGATTAAGTAAGCCAAGGAAGAAATAATTTTTAAAAATACTATTTTTCCATTTCTTTTTAACTTAAGATGTTTAGGCAAGATCCCTATGCATTACAAAGTTAAATTAATACAAGCCTTACAGACCAGCAAATCCTCTTTATGACAGTGCCTCCTCAAAACTAGCTGGCCATTTTTTCCAGCTGTGTTCTCCATTAGTTTTCTAACTAGAACTTTTATTTTGATTGTAACAATGCACCATGCAATTAGTATAATCTCATAACCCCCAGGTGAATTAACACAATTTAACTTAACTAAAAATAAAACCAATCAATTCCAAAAATAACTGCTCCTTATAAATATATAGCTGCCAAACAACTTGCTTTTAGAAATCTGGAGTTAAAACATTATGCTAATGATGAAATTATTGAGCTATGATGAGTCAGTGAAGCAATGATGATCATAAAATAGGGGAAGTCTCATCTCTCTGGACCAGCCCCAAACCAGCTCTCAACACAGATGTGTTTTCTCTTCCACTTACTGCCTCTAAAGCCAAACCTGAAGACTGTTAGGAGCAACCTTAGCCAGCTGCTGCTGCTGGGACAAAGCATGCAGGCAGTGACGAAGAACTCAGCCCAAAGTCAGCTAGAAATGCCCTCCCGTGGCACAGGGCACAGTGAGCAGGCCACCACCTGCCACAGATGCTGGCATTTCTCAGCAGTTTCCGAGGCTGCCCCATATCAAGTGCATTGCAGCAGTCAAGTCTGGAGGTACCAAAAGAACAGATCCTCTGGGACTGCTCATCAAGATAGGAAAGTTCCTATTATCTGGCTGCCTGGGGCAACCAAAACCCCACTTAATTACTGCCCTTCAGACAAGGTGGAGACCTGCATTTAAAAACTGTATGTGCACTGATGGAGCAGCACATAAAGCTGAAATGGAAAACTGGCTCACTGCCTCAGAGTTCCCAAGTACATGTCCTTGAAGAGCAGAAAACTATCAGGGGAGGCTGCCATCCTGCCTGCTTTTTTTCCTAAGTTTGTCCTCTTGATGCAGACAGCCAGTCACCACTGAGACTCCATTTCAGAAAGTGGGGATATGGCTGGCTCCCCAAAATATGAGCCGTTCATATCTTCCTCTCCAAGAACAAATCTCTGGTCCATAATATTTTTGAACAAAGCAAAATGCTTCATTTTCTCTTAAGCCATTATAATTGTATCTGTATGACTTGATCTTTTGGCAAAGTATTTTAAGCCAGCACTAGGCAGCCTGTGCTTTCCTGAGGTAAAGGAACTATAATGTGATGTCACAGCAACTTGTCAATCAGTCAGGAATGCAAAGTTATTGTCAGTACAGCAACAGTATTATTTGCAAGGAGTATTAATTTTGACCTATATATGTACCTTATTGTCAATAGCCCAAATGTCTTTTTCAACTAAAAAGAAAATATCAGTTTTCAGAATGTGTTTTTGCACAACAAATTAAAAGCTTCTTTCTGTACTAACATATTGACTGTATAATTTCCTGTATTGCTGCTTCTTCACAGATGGATTGATTGACAACAAAAAAGAAATGTCAGGATGATTCTAAGATTCCTGTCATGGTATTTCGCTGCCCAGACCCCTGCACCTCCATTGCAGGCTGGAGAAGGTAAGGAGGTATGGATAGAGCTGTGCAAGCCGATGGGTTAGGAACAGACTCACACAGAGAAAATTCTCATCTGACAACGCCCTTCTTTATTACTTTGTCTCATTAGGATAATAAACCCATATTCGCATTTGGTGCTTAGTAATCCCCTGCATGCCTTCTCAACCCCAAGACTCCTGGTTAAAACAGTATTAGTTTCCAAAAGTCAGGGTTTGATCTGAGTTGTACAGGGGTCCAATTATCTAGTATAGTCTGACACAAAAGCTCTTCATCCTCAAAGCTGCAGCTATGAGCCTTAGTGTCTTGCTCTGGGCATGTGGGGCTGTTTGTAATGATGGCAATTGGTAATGCTGGATTTCGAAACTTGAGTGACACCAGTATGAATCTGGAGAGAAAAAAAAAGGGAAAAGGGCATCCATCAAGGTACAGCATGGTTACACTGTCCACTTCCTCTTTGTTAATTTAGAGACTGTCTTAAATTATTAAAGTTAATCTCTCTTTTCTCTTATGAAACAATGACTTTTGTGTAATACTGCTGAATTCCACATTAACATTTTTGACGGTTCACAGTTGGTTTTAAGAGGAAAGGCTTTGACTGAGACAAATATAAGAAGATACTCATCAGAAAAAACTGTCTTTGCCATGGAAGGTAAGTGTTTAAACATATACAACAAACAGACATATAAATTAATTTTGGGAACAGAAATTGTGATGTACAGTTCCACCTGATATATTCAGAAAACACTGTTATTATGTATGTGATGCAGACCCCTCACAAATATGAGATGCGATGTTTTGGAAGGGATGTTTTGATGTATTATAAAGTGGGATTCACATTTTTACAATGCTTCCAGCATCCAAGACTTGCAAAACAGCTTTTCTCGGTCCACAAAAAACAAACATCCCCTCCACCTAAATAATTAGTGACATTTGAAAGAGAGGACGAGTTGTCAAAACTGCTCTATTCTTTGAGAAGAGCATAGGAAGACATTTATTTACCTCCCAACTACACAGTTGGTTTTCTGTGCAATTTGAGATTGCAGTGATATTGCTTTAGTTATCCCCTACAAACTAGCATTAATTATTCCTCACTCTTCTGATTTAACATTGCTTCTCCACGTGTACCACAAAAAGGACAAGCACAGCGGGATTTTACTCTGTCTCTGTTCCCCCTCTGTAGTACATGCATCTCCTTACTGCATGTGCCTACTCCTTGATTTAAATGCTTCTTTTCTTCTCTGTTAAGAGGCACAGGAAAAAAGTCTAAGGTGGTTAGTGACTTCAGCTCAGAATGTGGGCAGCTGAAAGTACATACTGTGGGCCCAATTCTGCAAACTGCTGGGACAGATGTACAGGGAAAGCATGCAGGGTCACTGTGCAGAGGGATTACTTCCATGTTAGCACTTAAGCAGGCTCTCAAAGGCCTCAGTAGAGTACAACTATTATCAGCAGACAATGCTTATGTTAGATGTATCCAGGCTTCTCATGCTGTAATGAACATAGGCTGTTATAAAATCACATCCCCTTCCTTCATTGTTCAAAGAGCATCTACTACCATCCCCTTCTGATAACAAAGAAAGTACCAAAGAAGGAGATGGAGAGATCTGATAAGAAAGACAATTACAATAACTAGAAATCGTTGTGCTAACAAGAAATGAGGCAAGTGTCTCTGTCACATAATAGCACAGAAAAGAAACACTGACCAGCTTTTCAAAATACGTCAGGTTTTATTTTGCTAAGTGAATATGATATAGCAAAAGCTATACTCACTGAAAGATGTGTGGGTTATACTCACTGAAAGGGGAGGTTCTCTCTCTTTCCACCTACTGCTTGCACTGACTACATGTCTGGGATTCATCCCGCCAGACATGGGCTGCCTCAAGCCAGATGTCCCAGGACAGTGTCCTAGGGGTAAAACTGTGGAGCACAGGGTGGGTCTGACATGTGGCTCCTCTCCTCTGAATCATAGAATCCTTAAGCTTGGAAACAGCCTTCAAGATCTTCGAGTCAAATCTTTTGCCAGCATATCAACTTAGTATCACTAAGTGACACTTCCGCTTTGTTCCTTGAACTGTTCAAGGGAGGGTGACTCCACCACTTCCCCAAGCAGCCCATTCCAATGCTTAACCACTCTTTCAGTGAAGAAATTCTTCCCAACGCAAACATGCACAGCAGCACGCATGAACTGCAGCTTAGGAATGTGTATTCCTAGCACTGATGTGCTTACATGTAGGCATCCACTGTTGGCATCTTTACATTAAATGTATTCAGTAGCTCTAGTTTTTCAACCTGGCAAAAATGAGAATTCATAATTACTGTTTTTAAATCAAAAGTCCTTGTGGGCTTGGCTATTTTTTTGTGAAGAGTGCCATGACTGAAGTTGGGCCGTTTGTAGTCTTTTTTTTCAATGCACGGTATGTAACAATGTTACAACAAAAGATCACAGCAAGCGAGCTTCAGAAATTAGTTGCAATTACAGCACATGCAAAGGATATCTAATAGTCTGACAAAAGACAGGTGATTTACTATATTTCCTTGAGTTATTGATAACCTTTAACTCATCAATAATGAGTGTGAGAAATGATGTATTCAGAGAACGACTTCTATGCTCTGTTTATGCAACAGTGTTTGATGATGAATGTGTTACAAGGAGGAACGTCTGGGCATTCAGAGCTAGGGAAGTTTCTGTGAAGGACTTTGCGGTCATCAGGAGGGAATAATACCATCCTACACACCCTTTTTTAACAGAATCTCTCCTGATTGTGTCAAGTTTTGACTGCCAGTGAGTGACAAATAAACCTCACAGAAATTATCTGAAACTATAGAATTGGAGCAGTATAGGAGTGTTCCCTGGCATGGTGAAAATGTGTTTTGCTTTGAAAAACACTTGTATTTTGGTTCTGACCATTTATTTCTTCCCTTGTCCTGGCTAATATAGTTGGAAGTACAACGAAGACAAAAAAAACCTCCCCTGTTAGAAGAGTTTTCTTTAATAAAGAACTTGTTGGTTGAGACAAGAAAACCCTCAACTATCCCTCCCAACCCCCAAAACCTTTCCTAGAAGTGAGCTAATTAAAGCACTTCCTTCAGCAGAGCAAAATCACTTCATTTTGATCTCTATAATTTTGACTTTCAAATTATATGTTTCCATAGAATTTCAGACTGCATTTTCCTGAGTGTCTGATTTCCTAGGAAATTATTTAAATTCCATCTTTTCATTTGAATTGGAAAGAGAAGGGAAATGAAATATAGTAATTCCTTACAGGATAATTCTGTAATTTCAACTATTACTAATCACTGGCAGAACTTCTTAGGAATTAGATTAGAAAGTGTTTTAGGAGAAAGATATATTTCTAGTGAGGGGAAGATCTAGAAATAATAACATTTATTTGGAATACATTTTTTAATTGATGAGGAAATAATGATCATTAAAGGATTTTTCTCTGCTGCTTTTTACGACCTTGTTTCAACAGAGCACTTGCATTCATGCTGGGCATCCTCTTGGAGCATTTTAAATTAAGACTATGTACAATACTTTAACTAAATAAAGTTCCTTCTATCTGAAGTGTTTTCTTATGTTCTTGATAGCATAAACACAATATCATAGAATTCCTTTTGTAGAAATATCTAAGGAAAGAAAACAGCTAACCTAGCAAAACAAAAATTAGTAAGACTGAAGCCATTTTAGAGAAAAGTATAGGGCTATGGAAGTAGTCCCACGTGACAAGTTGCCTTTAGAAATTAAAATGTGAACACTATATGGATGTTTCCACAATAATATCAACAGTCTGTGTAAAAAGAGAAATGTTGTGTCTAGCACTGTGATTTTAATAGAAATATGGGTAAATTTAATACTATGAATTGTATATAATCTCATATCATTGTGCGCAGATCATTAAGTACTTGAGGAGAATGTGTGATTTGAGGCTCAGGACACTTAAATCTCAGCAGAGAGGGGGAATCAATAACCATCTACTTCTCACAGCTGGCATGCAACAGATGAAATCCTTCAGCTGTGTGTGCTTCGTGTCAGGCAGTCCCTCAGAACTGGAGGACTGGGCCGTTTGATTTTGTAAGGAGCTCCATACTTCTGCTTGGACCTAGGTGCTACCCCTATGACCCATCACAGAAAAGCTTGAGAAAGAGCTGCACCCCCAGGCACTGTTATTCATGAGGGGAAAACTGTCATTTTTCAGTTTTTATAAATGTAACATTAGGCTCTTTTCACAACTTTTAGTGTCCTGTAGTAAAGGAACAGTGAGAAAAGATTTCAGAGTTTTGAAATAGTAGGAATGAGGCAGCTAAGAAATGAGAAAAGACCAAACAAGGCAGAACGTTCTTAATTTCTCCAGCCTCCTTAAAAAGTGAAAATCTCTTTTGTCTGAATTTTGAGAACCAGTGCCATCTTTGGTTATTTTTCCAAACAGTCTCACATAGAATTAAAAATAAATGGAAAGTTAGAAAAAAACAGATCCCTAAAATCCCAGTGATTATAAATCACTGAAGGATTAAAATGACTTTCCCCTATTGTGGCTTGCAGCCTAGAAACAGGATATACAGTAAGTGCTGCCACCGTTAGCTAATGGAGATTCTGCTTTAGCTCAAGCGGTAGCGCTGTTGCTTTGGGATAGGAAGGTTGTGATGTCTTGCCTAAAGGGATATAAGTGTTGCAATTCAGGTCCCAAATGAGAAAAATTCTTCACATTGGTGCCCAATTAGTGATCTGATTCCTGGTGTTAAGTCTAATGCAATTTAGCTCGCACCTGCTGAATAGCCTGCATGCCAAATACCGACCCCACTGCTCCGGCTCTTTGTCTTTGTTCACAGAGTTGAATGTTTTGTTGCAGGGTAGGGAGCAAAGCATAGGAGCAAGGGGTTTTTGAGAACATTTGAGAAAACAAAATCTGCAGATTTGCCTCAGCAATGTTTCAGAGCTGCTCACGTTTGCTCTGCAGCAAACAGATGTGGATATTCACCGAGAGCATGACCTGAGTATATAAAACTTATATTAACAAGCAGGCAATATCTTACTATCCCAAGTGGGGATAATCTGACCTATTGACCTAAAAGACACCAAAAGAGACAGTTCCTGCCCTGACTTTATGGTCTGAAATATAGAGAAGAGAGGGCCCTGCAGATACCCTAGCCTATCTTATTTTATTGTTATGATTCTTTATTTCTTGTGGTCACTGCAGAAGAATGCAAAGTTTGGAAAGAATTTAAATGAGAACTGAACACAGGCTTTTACCAACACGTAAGCTTGTAGTGAGTTGACACGGTTTTCTAAGGGTGGCCACAATTACTTTGTTTAGATTAAAATAATTAAAAAGGTGTCTGTCTAAGGACCTGAACTCCTTCACATACCATTAATAATACAATAAAATCCTGGAAGAATGAAAATAAACATACCAACAGGAACTCAGCCAAGCAGCATCCTACAGAGACTCCTTTCCAACCTTTTATCATTGTGGGAAATATACCTTCAACCCTGTTAAAGAATGCTATTAAACAAGTGTCATTTGGAGATAACTGTAAGGAGTTATTTTCTGCCAAAAAGGGGGCTGAAGTATTAGAGTCTCAGGGACACCCTGAAAGTATCAAATTACCCCTCCATGGTGGAATAAGTGAGAATTCAATTTGGGCATCAACTGCTGTGCAGACATAGCAACCCTAGTACACAAAGAAAAAAAAAAAATCATATTCAAGGTAGTTTCCAATTCTGAAGGCTTGGCAATTTTTAAGTTCAGCTATGGAGGTCTGTGGAAGACTGTTCAATTCCAGGGTGCTGATAAAATTAGTAAGAAGTTCTACCCAAAAATCTAGCTGCTACATTTTGTCTCCAAAGCTGCCTTAACTTTAGCCTTCATGCTACTTTAGTGTAATTCAGTGTAAACCAGACAGCAGCAACAGCTCTCAGAGCATCCAAAGCTCAGATAGTAATTTCCAGAGTAATCAGTCAAAAGGAAAAGTTGCAGTCTCTTAGTTAGACATAGTTGACAAGAAGGATCGACAAATTTTTCTATACACAGTGATTTTCAAAAATTGGTGGGGGATCCAACCAACCACTTAAATTTGGATTCTACATGGAAGCAAGTTCTTGTAAAGATTCTAATTGTTCCTTTCCCCTTCTTGAGTGTACCATCATTATTTACATCTTATCTGATTTGGCAAGACCTTGGTGGTAGTTCCTTTTTCCCCAAGATACTATTCTAGATGTTTGCTCACATAATCTGAATTAGGAAGAAAAGCAGTCAAGTATCATATGTTTCTAAACAAAATTATGGAGTATAGCAAAATATCCAAGTGGCTTATGAGATAGGCACCAGTTTAAAATTAAGAACATGCACATTTTTATGGTCTTTTAGCAATAATTGCTTAATGAGAATAGATCTGGGTTAAAATTGGAGCATACATTGCATTAATTAAAGCATGTTGCTGTTTTAGGAAGTGCAGGTAAGAGCTTAGGCTTCTTTGAACTCTAATATATGATCCAGCAGAAGGAATTTCAGGTTGGAAATGGAAGTCTGGAAGGTGCTAGCTCTGGTCCAGCACCTCGAATGGCTCTGATGGCAGTTTCCTCCTTGTCTGCAGCAGTTCCAGAGTGCTACTTGAAGGCTGAAGTTTCAGATTCCACTCAGAAGACAAAGAAGACTGAGGAGGCACTCCAGTTAGTTGCCTAAAAAGGAGCAAACTCTCAGAGCTCCCAATAGCTCTTGCCATTCCACAAAGTAACACTAAGGTTTGGGTCAACAGCAGTTCAAAGTGAAAAAGATTAATAGTTTTAGTAGCAACTATTTTGAAAAGTTACTAAGGGACTTGTGAAATTGTGAAACAACGGAAGTCTTCCTTGCCTTCCTGGAAGATATGTTTAATCAATGGAATTTGGATGTGCTGAATAAAATACAGTAGGCTGAGACATGAAAGAATTCAAAGTAGATTATTTTAGTTATTTAAAAGATTTATTGTGATGTTTAAACCCATGAAGAATAGGGATATACTATCTAACAATCTAATGTCTATGACTTAATTAATAAAATCTTTGATTCTATACAGCATTGTCACACGGCCAGATGTGTACACCTGCGTATTCTTTTTTGAACGTCAGCCAGTAGGACTCAAAACTGCTGAAAACACTGACTCTTCATGCCACAGCTGAGAACTCATCTTCTGTGCTTTCATAAGTAAAGCAAATAATATCTGCAGTCCACCCCCTGCAATACAACTAGGACAAATGTCTTTACTATTGCTTTTACATGCCCACTGGTTTCCACACAGAAAAAGGCCACGCTAATTAGCTGTGCAAAATTCAGCACACTCCCTCTGAGAAAAAGCAACTTTTTCTTTTAATTTCTGGCCATCTTTTGATGAGCCACCCAGTACTGACTCAGCGGTGCTGGACCTTCACTGGGGGCCCAGAACTCTGCAGCTGCTCTAGCTCTGCATTTGCCTAGAGCAATGTGCCAGCTGTCTCCGACTGTATTACACCACAGTAATGCGAACAACTGGAAGCAATAATGTGTCTCCCCATTTGCCTAACAATACCAACATGAACAATAATTCAGAAGACTGAAGATTTGTGCTGTAATTTAATAAACCCCATGCACATTTCTACAATTGAGTATCACATCTGTGCAATGGATCCTAGAAGTGTAATATTCTTTTATAAGGGACCATTAACCAATCTTAAGTTTATAGGTTTCCTTAAATCTTTTTCATCAGCTGTTAAACTACAGTAAAGAGAAAATTGCCTCTTATGAGACAAGGGATAGTAAAATACAAAGACTGTGATTAAACGTCAATCAATTAAGGATTATAATATAATAAAAATGCTGACTGATGATTAAAATGAGTACTTTCTGGCAGAATTTTATAAGCAATATTAAGAATTGTTTTTAAAAGTCAATAGAATAAACCCCTTATATCTTATTATGTATCAGGGACACTGTCTATTTAGAGGAGAGGAGAAAAAAAGTATTGTTATTCTGACAAAAATACCTAAGAAGCAATTGGTTGTCAATCTTTACATTAAATAGGATACATTTCTTTCTGTCATTTATTTTATTATACCCCTGACTCCTCCATTTTAAATCCATTAATGAAGTAAATAATGTTATGTATTTTTGTTACAGCTGGCATTTGGCAAGTTCATGCAACTAGGCTACCTTTCATGAAAGCAGGTAACAGATCATGCAGTAAACATTATAAATAAGCAACATGCAAAATATTATTTCATGTAACAGACCTAAGAGAGTAGCTCACCTGAGGGCAGGAGAGCAGTAAATGCAATGTTGGCATGTGTCTCTTTACTGAAGATATCTTAGTAATGTTTCAAGGAAAAATCCTATGAAATTTAGGATTAAACTGAATGAATTCTATAGAAACTCTTACAAAGAAAGAACACTAATAGCAAATAAGAAGCTTTTATAGTCCATATGAAATATCCAGCAAAATGCTGTAGCAGGAATATAGTTTTCTATTAAATTCTACAGTCTGTTTCAAGAAAGCAATAGAAATGTTTTCATTTCCATAAGGAAATCTCCTGCTGTCCTGCTCCCACACTGCTGAGTGGCTGTGACAAAACCCACATCACCATTCAGTATCTCAAGTCACAGTTCTTGTTTGCTGTTTGATCTTGTCTTTAGCAGGCCACATCCATCTGCAAGCAGAACTTTCTCTTCCTTTTGAATGTCCCACCATAACTTTAATTTAGGTTTGGCAAGAAAACATTATTTGCCAAACGTCCTCCATCACTGTTGATAGCACTAACAATTTGCAGGTTACCAGGACTTATCAGTAGTCTCTTTGACTTTTTAAGCCATAGTCACTACAGTAAAGAAGAGCAGAAATTTGGTGAGATATCTATGTAATCCAAGTAATTTGCAGTAACTTTCCAGTTGGTCACATCAAGGCAGTATTCAAATCATTCACCTTTGAACATATATTGCAGGAGTTATTTCTAAGCTCATCACTTCATCTCCTTACCTTAGATTCATTTTATGGTCAAAGCATAGGGAAGGATTTCTAGAATAATGATTTTTTGCAAAAGATATTAAGTATTTTCTCTTAAAGACCATCACAGTGGGTCAGCCTCTTGAACTGACACACTGCAGCCACATGTTCACCAGACCCGGTATCACAGAAAGGAAGAGAAGAACCTATGGCTGATGATAGAGGATGGGACAAAGCACACTTTCCCTTCTTAGCAGAAAGTCATTTCATCATTTAAGCTTTCTGGTCAAACCCTGCTCTAACTGGACACTGATTATGAGCTGAACAACATGCTCTGAAGGTTCTCAGAACCTCTTACATGTGGAACATAATCACAGGGATTTAGGAGTATACTCATGGTCATGGGACATCACGAATGTGTTCATGTTACAACATAATGTCATGTGGACATTAATTTAGATTTTAATAGAAACCACTACACAAATAAGATTCAGGTCAGCTGTTCCAAGCTGTATTTTTCAGCTCTGGAAATATTTTAGTCTATAAAATCATGTCTGCTCCACATAAATTCTTTAGAGTTTACATCATTTATTTGAAAGGAGTCCTGCTCTTAGGAGTTATGAAGAAACAGGTCCCTGTATGTATAAGTTAAAAAAACAACTACATTTGACCAATGAGTCATAGACACCTGGTTTAGAAAGGTATTCTAATGTTAAAAATACAATAACACCTGTGTGAAATTTGACTATTCCTTGCCCCAAACCTTTTGTAGTGGCAGAGTAAAAGCAGCTCTGAGCCTAACCTGAACAAAAATCCCTCCAGCTGACCTTTTCTATTATGTGTCTTTTTCAGTTTTGGCATCTCATGACAGTAATAACATGAAAATTATCTTCATCTCCTGCCACTTCTTGACAAGCATCCTAGAACATCTCCCAAGAGATGCTGTAAGTTCACTGATGAATAATAGTAGTAATGATGATCTAATAAAGGAAAACCACTCAGGTCACTAGTGTATGTGTATGTTGGTGTCCTAGACGAGTGACAATTAGTTGAATGACTGTCCTAAAACTGCAAAGGATCTGTACTTACATTTCTTTTTTATCCAAAAATAGACTTTAATGTAAATATTGATTGTGCAAGAGTGAAGAAAATAGTGTATTAGAATACATCTATTTAAAAATATGAGCTTATTCTTTATAGCTTTAAGCAGTCACTTAAAACATTGGAATTTGACATGCCTACTTTGTGTCTTGAAAGTCAACCACAGATCATGTGTCAGTTGTGTAGTATTTTTTGACAGGTGGAAGTGGAGGGGTTCAAAAACCCTCTTTAAAGAAAATAATTTTCTTTGTTTTTCAGTAAAAGTAATCACACAAAATTAAATAAGGACCATACTTAAAAATAATGAGCAATATCTTTCTTGAAAGTATTTCTTTAAAAAGTCTAATAATATTTGGGATAGCCTTTCTGAAATAGAATTAATCATTAAGTTCTCTTTGCCATGTATCTTTCGTAGTAAATAGGATGGTGGGTTGTTTCCCCTTCACATACTATCATAATAAAAGAATTCTTTACAGTTTTATTAATTTTATTATTCATGTGCTGGACTGAGTTTAAATTAAGATAGAGGTGATCTGAAATGAGAAAAAAACTCTCAGGTTACAAACTGAACCATTCTCTCCTTCCTTGCCAGGTAGTCATTTTTTGCTGATGCAAGACATGTTATCCAGCTATCAGAGCCTTTCCCACTAAAGACTGATAACTGAAAATGCTGCACTAGTTGTTATCCATCAGGTATGCCTATGGATGACCACGGCCTTGTCTCTGATCCGTTCTTATCCTAATTAAGCTTGTATCTCTGCCAGCTACAGATTCTTGTTTTGCCACTCGGAGAGAATCAAAGAACCCAAATGATTTCCTGATTATTATAGATTATTGAACCCCTTCCAACCTACTCATGTTGAAGGCTGTACTTGAAAAAGACAACTTGGAAGCCAAAAGCAAATGAGATACAGCAGGAACTGTTCTTTACAGAACTGTGCAATTTTACCGAGAGCCAAGCAATATTGTTTTGATTTATAATGTAGGCTACAGAGCTGGTTCAGAAAACCACCTTTAAAGAAGCAAATAGTCATACTATAAAAGTGTCTTTTCCTGAAACTTTTTTTCTATAAATTTGCTTCTTCAGCCTACCAAGCCAATACTCTTAAGATGCATGAAACTCAAATTTCAAATACTCATAAGTCTCTAGCCAGTTAATGGTTAGTAACAATAAAATTTTAAGACACAGAAAGATTTTTCCCCCCTTGGTTTCCTCAGTTTACTGTTCCTTATGCATTATTATTTGCAGTCATTTATCAAATATGTCAAATATAGTTGTTCATCCCAAGAAAAGACAGACATTTAGAAGAATGTACTAAGTAGGAGTTAATGAGCAAGATTAAGGACTTCAGGTTTCTTATTGGTCCTACAGTGACTTGGATATAAAAGCATGATTGAATTTGTTGCCTTACTTCCAGTAAGTCCATGCTATTCTTTACCATAGATTTGATTGTCATTTACATTACCTTGACTGTGCAAAGGGATCTAGGCAGAAGTGAAAAGCGCACCCCAAACTGCTAAGTGCCTGCTTTGGGATGTCATATGAGGCGGAGTCTAGATACCTATGCAGAAAAAGATTAAAAAATCCAGATAGTACTAAAAGTCTGGAGAAAGCAGTGAAATGTAAACAGCAGTGAAATTATTTCTCAGTTTTCAGACAGTGTGGATGTTGGGGTGTCCAGAACGGGGTTGTCAGAAACCTCTTGCTCCCAACCAGTTATTCAAGGGAACAGTATCCTGCATCGAACCATGGATCTGATTGGCATTCCATTATGAATTAGGAAGGAATTTTTCCTGTTGAGCTAAACTAGCAGTAGAAATCTGTCGTGTTCCTTAGCCAACGAAACTCGTGTGCACATACTGTGTGCCTGCATCTGTCCTATCTCTGGCTTTTACAATTTTGGGCCAATTTTTAATCACTTTGGCAGCAGTAGCGAGGTCTCAAATTTCTTTAAGTTTGGGCAGCTGAGTAGAGGAGACACAACATGAAGCAAAAGGCTGTCTCACAGAAGTATACTGTCAAGATATAGGTTGACAAACTCCACTAGTTTCTCACATTTCCCATGACTTCGGGATGCTTGAATCCAGACAATGGTAATATCTTTTTCTCAGATTAATAACAGGTCCCTTAAAATATTAGCTGTTAGCTGTTTGCAGCTGTGAAAGATTGAAAGAGCTATTTCCAGAAGGTGAAGTGCATTTTGGAAAAAGGATACACAAGGTTGAATGTACTTTACAAAATTAGAACCAAAATAAAAATGCTCACATCTAGGTATGAATATGTTCAGAGATTTCAATTCAGCTGCACAAACACAGACACAACATTACTATTTCAGATGTACCTGAATATCTGAAACAACTATGTGAATTTAACAGATCTTGAACAGGACCTAGAAGAGAGAAACATAGTCTGGGAAGTCATCTGATGGCCAAGAGACACACTAGAGCTTCTGTAAAGCAGTAGACACACATATTTTGGCAATTTAATAGTGTTAGTGGGCTGATCTACTGACTTTACATGGGTGTATTTTGGGTGAGCCAAAAAGCTTCTTTAACTCCATTGACTGCGTTGACTAAATTGCCATTGATATCAGTGGGAACTTAGACACCTAGACAGTCAGATACACAGACACCTACATGATAGACCTTAGGTGACTTAATCTGTGAGCTGGATCCTACCCTTCAAGCATCTCTATTTCCTAACTCTTTAAACAAAGGCCAAGTGATCAGCAATGAAGCAAAGACTGTCTAACCAAATGGCAGAGTTAACCCATGCTGGGTGTGTTAAATGCTTGAAATGAGAGGAGTGGGCATGAATTTTGAATTAATGAAATGGTGACCTGATGCTTAGAATCTACCCATTGCAGATCATGTTCAGGTAACAGTCCATCTAGTTTGTTGTGGTCACTTCTTGTGTGAGAAACCACTGCTTCATGCTATATCCTCATTGGAAGTGTTCTACATGGACAAAATAAAATGGGGACATCTGGTCTTCTAGCTTTCTCTCCCCTTAACTGTTCTCTCTTCTGTCCCATCCTCCCAGGCTCCTTCTGCCGTGTTTCACTGTAGAACTACGCGACACAATAGGTGTAAAGAGGCAATAAGGAAGAAAGAAAAATGCTTTCCTTACTGAGAAAGTATGTGAGAGCTGGATTGTGGATTCACAAATTCATGACTGATATCAAACAAGAGTAAGCAGCTAATCAGATCCAATCCTTGGATGATCACTATTCCCATGCAGGTACTAATAAATACAAGACTTTGACTGTCTCAGAAAGTCAGCTCTTCAGTTCTTTTCTAGACTTCTGCATAGAAAAATATTTTTTCTAGTGCAATATAGGTACAGTCAATATTCTTGTTTAACTGTTGTTGCACATATTCTATCTTGGGTTTCCATAATCATGGAATCCTAGAATTGTTGACTGGCTTGGGCTGGAAGGGACCTTAAAAATCATCTAGTTGCAAACTCATAGCATGGACAGGGACATCTTCCACTAGACCAGGTTGGTCAGAGCTCCATCTAGAATGAAAATACTTTTTTTAAGAGTTGCACATGTGATCTTTGATTTCATATAAAAGTAGGTTTTGAAAACACAGACTAAATTTGTCATTGTTAAATAAGAAAGAATGTATGATAAATGGCTTTTTTCCTCTGTGAAAGAAGTAAGGTCCATGGAAGACAATTTTATTTACACATGCAAGTACATGTTAAGAAGTCTAACACCTAAGACATTGGAGATTTTTGTTAGATTCCAGAAAAAAAAAAAAATCTTTCCTGGTCCCTACTTTCTGAGATTAATTATGACACTGTTGTGCATCTTTTCACTTTATTGTAGTAGGAAGCAGTACTTTTCCACTATTTTTTTCTGCTGTGTTAGTCTTGAAGACTGAGGCAAAACCCACTAATTCTCTTCCTGGTTGAATCAAGCTATTATGAAATACTTTCTCGGTGATTCAAATAAGTCTTAAAGGAAAAGACAGTAAAGGAAATTTCAGGCATGCATCCTTTAATTTCTTGTTTCCTGGTACCCTGCAGTAGATCCAAAGTGACTGCAGCACTGCCCACAGGGTAGGACCCTTAAATAAAACATCATAGTCGTTTAAAACTGAAAGTTTTGTGCAGGGAGGGGACAGAATCATATGAAGGACCAATGGAATAAAAGATGCAACAGTCAGACCACTGTTCTGATTTTTTAAAAAATATTTCAAAAGGTCTTCACAGCCTTGTTTTGGAATGGTAGATTGCATTGTTGTAAAACACACATGGATGGATGGCTGAAGCTGTGGTCTGCATACACTAGGTGAAATGTATCTATTGACTTACAAGCTGGCTGCATGTGTCAAAATGCAATCCGGTATTTTTGTAATAATAGCTAGCAGTCATAGTTGTAAATTATTTATGGAGACTATTCAGTGCAAACAGGTTAGTGCACACATCCTCTTCAGCTTGACTGCCCTGGTTTTAGATCACTCAGACATTCAACTCCTCAGAGATCTGCTCTCATCATTGCAAACCCTAAAAAGGTACCAAAACTGCAGTCATTTCAGCAACTCAAGGCAGCTCAGCCATTTGCTAAAGTTCTACCTCAAGGTTCAGTGAATAAACACCATATCTGCCCACCTCTTTCACACCCACCCTGGCCCTGGCGATGTAAGTTAATACCAGACATGAAGAGAAATCGATCTCTGGAGCTGAGACTGGTGTGCTTCACTGTCTTTGTGCAGAAACATGGAAGAATGTACATAGCAAAGGCCACCGACGAGCTTAACACAAAGTGACATTTCACTAATGCGGTGTTTCAGAAGACACTGAAATGACAGCCACCCAAAGAGTACTTTGGTTAGATTTAAATGAGGACAGCACCCTACTGCAATGCATTACACTGATTTTCCTGTACACCAGGGTATTCAACTGCATTAGAATTTTGTCCTCACCAGTCCATTTCAAGAAGCTGCACCTACTCTACACAATCAAAAGATTAGGGGTTACAGCATCTTGAATTTAAACAACTCAGTGCCAGACAGAACTAATCCATCACATACAGGAAAAGCCTAGGACTTGACTGCTCTGACAGATACTGTATGTCGAAATATTTACTGTTTATTAGTCACTCTCAAGGAAGAGTTCAGTTAGAAAGAGCTTTATAGTGACTGGTTTTACCACAAAATATTTCTGATGGCTCTGAACTTGAGACACTTTAGCTCTGCTCAGCCATTAATTTGTAAACGGAATAATGTACTGTAATAGTTTATAACACATTAATAGCACTGACCTCTACAAGTTATGGGCAAATTTTCTAGTGGACAATTTGTCAACTTCCATCTTGTTCCTCATCCTCAGGAATTTGGATTTTGGCCTTTACCATCCATGACAATAGGCAAAGAGAAGATCCTAACTGTCTAGGTTGCAGAAAGAGAAAAAGGGGACAGAAAACCTGTACAGAGACAACAGACATCACTTCTCGTCAGGCCTTTAGCCTCCTTGGCTGGCTCTTGTGCAGCTTATACCACCACCAATTGCTCCAGCGTGGGTCCCCTTGGGCCAAGGAGAAAGCTCCTGTCCACATATAAGCAGCTGCTTACAGACTAGCCAAAAGTAACTCCAAGGCATATTCTCAATGAGAAACTTGCCCGGGGCTGAGGAGATTAAGCAACTGAAATCAGCTCTTCCTACTCACTCACATCTCAGAGCTCTTCTTGTCACACAGCTAGTCTCTGGGGGAGGGTACAGGGCTGCTAATGCTCATCCTCCCCGGGGAATTTGTCTCCAAACCTCACGTAATTTCCAATGTAGATAGGGAAAAAAAGCGCTTTGTCAAAACGTGGTGTGAACCCACGAAGGATGGAAGCGTGTCCAATTAAATATGCACGGTAAACACACTGTGGCAAGTGGCTCTGTCTGCAAGAAGGAGAGTTAGCACAGCACAGTGCAGCAGGAGTGTGACATGCAGCAGTGCCTGTTAAAATGTGATATTGAATTACCATCTCCTGTGGCATGATAACGGTCTGGGTTTCAAACGGACCCCATATCAGGAGGTCAAAGCCTATGCATGCCAGAAACTATCATTACATTCACTCTTTCCTTTTTTTCCTCTTTTTTTTCCTGGTCCTAACAATAAAACTAGATCACTGAGAATATCAGACAGAAATTCTGGCTGGAAATGCACAGTTAACTCTAACTTCCCTCTCTATTACAGATTTAATAAAGGTGTGACAAGGCAAAAGACCTAAAAGCAAAATCAGAAAAAAATCCCCACAGAAATAGATATATTTAAAAAGTTATCTATTTTAAATTTATAATTACAGAAATAGAATTATGTAATTGTTCAGTTAATGACAGCTGAAAAGTAAACCTAATGCCCTGAATACATTTTGTAGGAGTCTAGGAAGGATTCCACAAATCAGAGGCAATTTCTGGGGCAGATTTCAGGCATAATTACAGAATCACAGAATAGCTGAGGTTGGAAGGGACCACAGTGGGTCATCTGGTCCAGCCTCCTTGCTCAAGCAGGGTCATCCCAAAGCACATTGCACAGGATTGGAACCAAACAGGTCTTGAATATCTCCAGGGAGGAACACTCCACAACTTCTCTAGGCAATCTATTCCAGTGCATTGTCATCCTTACAATGCAGTTCTTTCTCATATCAAAACTGGAACAAGTAATAAAGATCAGAAATAAAGAAGTGTTTTTCCTCATTCCTACACTGTTCTGGCTTTCACTACCAAACCAAACATACTGAATCTGTATTTCCAGTTAAGCATACGATTCCCACTGCATGAGTGTGTGTTTATAGCTCTGTGTCAGACCCAAAACATCTCAGCAAGGGGAAAAAGCTCAGTACAGGATTGTGTGAATTCAGATTATACTGCACAAATCCTTATTGCGAGTATATCCACCCCATGGATCTCAGTGCTAAATTATCTGCAATCCTTCTTTAGAAAATGGAGAGACACCAGCATCTTCTGAGGGACATTTATAGCACCTGAGAAAGTAGCAGAAATGAATTTCCTTCTGAGGGCGTCAGAGGGCAATTTGGTCCGCATATGATCTGGAATTGCTTTTGGAGCTGCCCACATTTCTCTGTCCCTACAGTAGGATATTTCAGTGACTAACATAAACTGGAATTGTTAAAGGCTAAAGTTAGATATGAACATTTCATCCTGGTGATTCAATGTGCATGAATGGAAATACTTTATTTCAACAGAGATGGGCCATTTTGTTCCTGTTCCAGTTTTGAATTTATCTCATGTATTTTTATTTTAAAGTGAATTCCTTTCCAATTGCAAAATTAAAGATACTTAAACTGTTTGGAAGATCAACTTCATCTTTTATATGAGAATCCCTAAAAATTTCATTGTAGCTTCTTTAGACTATAGTACTTTATTATTTTTTAATTTTTACAATACATGATACTGAAATGGAGTATAACTTTTTAACTGAATTTCAGTGTTTTTAAATACAACAATTTTCTGCAAAATTAATGGCCTGCTCTTGCTGATATCTAACAAAATACCAACAAACAGAGACACCTAAATAATTTCCTTACACTGAATGTTTAGGCTGGCTTTATAAACTCTAGAACATATTGGATATTTATGAGGCAGATGCTTAGCAATATTTAAAAATGGTACCCTGAAAGGAAAGTGTTCTTCATATGGGATTTTTAAAATTAGATAGTTGATAAGTTTAAGTAGTGCTGAGAAGCTTTATTAGTAATCTCATAGTGAAGGTATAATATATGCTCACCTAATTGTAATATCCAGAAACCAGTTTAAGAAAAAGAAAAAAAAATCACAAAACACTGACAAAAATGTGGAAAATTTAAGACGGCTCAAATGTAATCTCCATGGGCTACTTTCAGCCTAAGTACTCAGCCCCTCATGTTCAATAGCATTTTCTGGATATAAAAACGTATGTGCATATATACATGTGCACCAGTACTCATGTATGAAGGCCTAGGCTCATATATGATAATTAAACCTTTTGATTGCTTTTCTCTTTAGCACAAGGAATTTATATTACATTGAAGCAAGACCTTACAGCAATGCTAATGCAGAAAGCTAAAGAGGTTAATATCCTCAGCAGACAGTATCATTTCATCAATAAGAGAACTATTCAATGACCCTGTATTGGAGTGAACTCAGCATAATCAATTAGCTTTGTCAAGTAAACAGATCTGTCCCTTTGGCTGCTGTGTAACTTGATATTTCTTCCTGTTCTTAGCGACTCTGTGAATGGGGAAATAAAATACCCTGAAATTATACCAGCCCTGGCTGAGGGAAGAGAGCTATTTAAAAAACTGTTTCACTGAAAGTGTCTGTCATTCTTAATCAGAGGTTTTTGTCTTCCAGCAGAGAAGGGCGGTAGGACAGGTCTTAGCCCAGCACCACAGAATGCTTAAACAAAAACAGTATTTTCCATGTTTAGTTGAATTAGATGCAAATCAGTTGGCAAGCAAAATAAAATAAATAATGTGCCCTGCACCACTTGACATAGCCGACTTGAGTAATTATCTTCACAATTTGCCATCCTTTGCTTGCCTTACCATTTTTCTTTCTCTTGTTCTTGTTTTGGTTTTTAAAGAAATAATAATGTAATTACTATAACACTAATTTGAAAGTAATGATTTCTCTACACTTAGCAGGCTCTGAGACACAATCTATGATAGGTCATGAAACAACGGTCTCAGACTGGACTCGTGTAGTTTGCATTACGAAAAAAAGGATGGGAAGGAGAGATCATTACTCTGCATAATTAGCAGGCTTAATTAAAAAATGGCTCGAGATATCAGCTGTAGCATCAGCTCAACAAACCCCCTAGGGCTTGTTCATAGATTCTGCTGCACTCTGATTATACCAGTGTGAATCTAGAAATAGCCACTTGGAATCACTCTCTCAGATGGCCATTTGCTAAGTGCTCATACACTGTTATTAAATCGGTTTGTTTGGCACAATTTTGTAAAATGATACAGGCTTTTAGACCTTTAGCAATTTGAAAAGAAAGCACGGCCAGCAAGGTGCAGTAATTCACTCTGTGGCCTTTCAGTGTTCCTCCTTTCTATTAAATGAAGGCCTTCAGAAATGTATTTGTCCAAATTTCTCAAGTTCTATAAACCCTAATCCGTTTGGGTTTGTCAAACAAACCCAACTATGAAAGCTTTAAAAATTTAAATCACCTCAGGTTTGAATATCTACAATTCAAATAAAAGTGGACTGCAATTTGAATTTCTTTGTACACCTTCAATTTGTGATAGTCACATAAAACCATATTTAAAGCTTAACACCTCTCTTCTGGTTTTATTTTTGCCCATGATGGACAACACATAATGCTTCCTTGAGAGGTACAGTAAAACCTTTCTAGCACAAAACCCCTGACCATGTAAACAGGCCATTTATGTGAGACAGGAAACAGTTTTTGCAGAATAAAGTGGTGGATAGATAGCAGTTAGGAACATAAAGAGACATGTTAAGGATGCAAGATTTTCCCGTGTCATTAAATTAAACACCAGTTTGATCTGGTCAGCACATAATTGTCCAAAGTGGAAGGTCACTAGAGCACAAGAACTAGTGACCTTATCCAGTGGAAGGTGTCCCTACCCACGTCAGGGGGGTTGGAATTAGATGGTCTTTAAGGTCCCTTCCAGACCAAACCGTTTTATGAGGATTCTATGACCCTGCAATGATTAAAATACAAGTCCCCTTTGACAGGTACATGCTGGCTGTTAAAAAGCAAATTTGGGACCATATAAGAAAGGCAGACAGATAATGCACCTTTTCAAAGGACTTTTGTAGGCTGATCGTGGGGGATCGTTATTTTATCATTATTTCTGTTATTTTTACCTATTTTATAAAGCTCACTACTGTAAGCTTACTACTCCAACCCATGACAGAGGGAAACCAGAGATACTGTTTATATAACAGTAAAGACAACTTTGAGTTCTTTCCTGCAAAATGTCTGGGGCTATGAACACGCAAGAAATAGGTTCAAATCCCTCAGATCTAGCCCATGACAGGGGGCACTCTGTGACACCCCACTGGAAATGGGAGAACCTCCATCACCCTGGAGCAGGTCGGACACATCACCTCTCCGTGAGGCTGCCTGTCAGCCCTGGAGGTAGGGCACTCCCAATAGCACTGCTCTCACACATCAGGAACCTCTCCTCTCTAGAGGCCCATCTAAGTACAAATCCTATTAAGATATTTAGATAATATGGTAAGATGCTTCTTTTTATGCTGAGCCCTTCGAGGTGATTAGACAGGGAAATCCTTGCTATCTATTCAAGAAGGTTTCTGGCATGTTTAATGTCTTGGGAACATATTTTTGTGTTTCTTTAGGTTACAGATATCCTCCTAGGAACTTATCTATCAGAAGAAGGAGTAACTAAGGAGCATATGTGTCTGTGGGGAACAGACAAAAGTTTCTATTCCATGAGAGAATACTGAACCAACAAAGTCCTGAAAGGGAACGAAATATCTCATGATCTCATGTGATATATTCTTTACTGCTGAGTACAAATAGTGTGCTTTTCATCTGGAATGGCAGAGAGATTCCCTATTCCTAACTGAAAGGCATGAAGGAAAAGTAAAAATCACCAAGAAAAATGACTGAAGAATAAATCAATATGAGGTGAAAGGTCAACAAGCAGCCCGCTGGTAGTCTGCCAAACAGTATTTAATACATCCATTTGATATTATTCACATTTTTTAAAAAATTATGTCAGACAGAGAGAGAGATGCAGTGATACAGCATTTTTGTCTTGGTGAGAGGAAAGGCTTTGCTGAGAAACATACACTGATCTAAAAGTAGTGTTTATCCCTAGAGCATCGACACCCCTTGAGGGTTAGCCATTATTGCAAATGCAATGACAATCTTTCAATACAGACAAATTAGCTGTTTTCTAGAGAGCTAATTCAGTTCTTCAAGTTACATTAATTTATCACAGTTTAATTACCGCTAAAATTACACTAATTCAAATTAGAGGTGGCAGTCATGTAACACATGTTGTTGGATACCTCGTGTGAATTCTTGAAAAATAACATTTGTTCTGTTAGAAGAGGATGTAGTAATTTCCAACTACAAGGATGCGCTCATTTGATAAAGATTTTTAACAGCTCCTAACTAAAGTAGTTTCTGTAGTTTTCTGTCTTCACCCCACTATTCAGACTTTTTCAAAAGCTGAGGTTTAGCCTTTTTCTCTGGGACAGAGAGTGTTTCTTGGCATTTTTAAACTTGTGTTTAAAACTGTTAGGCTTTCTTTAATTAAAACACTGCTCTAATTACAAGGCAAAGAAATCACAAAGAAAAATTAATAAAACTAAAAACACTTCAAAAATATTTCATTAATTCAGATACATCTATATTTCCCAACTGGGACAGGATCAGTATTCTAAATGTAAAAGGCTGGACTTAAAAAAAAAAAGGCAGATAAGAAAAGCATGGAAACTAACCATTAAATGCTAGGAGAGTAAACAGCTGACACATATGTAAGCTCAATTTAGAAGGATAAAAAACGAGTAGGAGAGGAATAGACCTCCTGGGTCAGCACAGATACTTGTGTTACGAGCCTTTTGATAAGTGGATCAAGTTTCTGTTTTATAGCTACTGAGGCTTTCCCCGCCAGTATTCGTGCTGAAAAGATGTGCCATTGTCCTGCTTTAATGTGTGAACTGTCTCTAAATTCCAGCTAAGTTCAGTCTGAGCGACTCTCAGTTCACATTTTCTTTAGAAAACACTGTCCTTTGCATCAAACAGGTTTCCCTTACCAGTCCTCCTAATACTCCCAGAACAATACTTTCCTCTTTCATCTTGCTAGTCTTTGTTAATATTTGCTTTCTTTATTCCCCTGATTGCACTAACAGACTGACTTGCTCTTGTAACTGGCTGAATTCTTCTTTCTCAAAACTGGGGGAACCAGAATTACATTTGATATTTCATTACTCTCACAAGTACCTTGTATAGATGACCCAACAGTTCTTTTTTCCCTTTGGGGAATGTCTCTGCCACACACTTGCTTGGCTTTGTCCCAGGGAGGGCCAGCTGGTGACTTGCAGACACTGAGCAATCAGTCAGCAGATCTTTATTCTCAGTCTCTCCCATGTGGTGAACTCACAGCTTGTAGTTGAAGTTCTTCTTATCAGCCCCCCATGAATCACTCTGTTTTGCTGCATTGAACTGAAGAACTCTGAAACTTAAATGCAACGGTTTTAACCTGTGTGTTTCAGGATAGAGATTAAAATACACATTTAATAAGGAAATTAGTGGGGTCTCTGATGAGCTTATCTGATCTAAAGCCTAACGATTTCCAGGTGCTCAGATGCTGGCTTTCATAAAGAAAAAATATCCAACTCTCTTTACTCTTGAAGTCATAATTTAGAATTCTGTCCTCTAAACTCAAGTACAACGTACAGCCATTTTCTTCACCATTTGGAACATTGCTTATCTTTATTCCTTCAGATGTCTGCTTTCTAAATCATAAGAAAAAATCTGCATAAGAAACCTCTAGAAAGTTCCAGAAGCAATCTGTTTTTCATTGTATCTGTCTGAGATGAGCTGACCTGCATACATTCTTAATTTAACAGAATAAATCCAAAGACTTGGGATTTGAAGTAACTAGGTTAAGAAGAGCAATGGTTGAAAACAAAGTTATCAGAAAAAAAATGCCTAGTTTTGGTTCAGATTTTTTTCTTAGTACATCCCCAAATAAGTCACAAATATCTTGTGTGATTCATCTCATCTAACTTTAGCCACTTAAAACCTACTCATGTTATCCTAGATGGTTTTCTAGGCTGCTTCTATAACCAATGGAGAGAGACTTCTTTGTCCTTCCAGCCAAAAATAGGTGTTTAAGACAGATAGCATTTAATGTTTTATGATTCATTTTTCCTATCTTTAGATTGTCTAGAAGTTCATATCTTTTTCTTCATTGGCTATAAAAGGAGTGTGTCCAATTAGTACAGACCTTCATGAGTAACTTGGGGACAGGCAAGATAGACAAGATGAACTTCAATCTTTGATCTAATCCATTATTTGAAATAAGATTGGTAATTAAGGTCTGTGTTGGTGCTTTTGAAAAATCCAACCTTCCCCTTTAATGAAGCAAAATAGCTTGAAATGAAACAAAGAAAAATGAGCTAAAATAGCAGTCTCTTCAAATGGCCAAGGAAGAGAGTCTTGGAAAATGGTGAGCCATTTTGAGAAGGCAAATCTATAAATCACGCACTCAGAATTCAGTAAGTGTGAATATACATGCAAAAAACAAATGTTAACAATTTGAAAGTCAGAGACAACTTCCCTTAGTGAGAAAAATCATCAGACCTTTAACTGAAAATTACAGCTCTGCAGGATCTGGGGGCCTCAAAGTGAAACCTAGATCTATTACAGGGAAACCTAGGATGTTTCTTTAAAGACCAAGTATGAGAGGAATTTGGTACAGGAAGGATAGGTTGTTCTGTGGGGCAAGTATTTGTTGCTCCTGATGAGTCACTGGGAGCTATCAATGCTTGTTTGAAAGTGTTTAAGTCATAGGGGCAGATGCTGGCAGGGTATTCACCTTGACCCGAATTTAGCCTTCCAGAAGTCATCAGTTTTAGGCTAAACTGTGTCTACTTCCATGAGAGAGAGGGAGAAGGAGAGAAAGATTCAATCACTTCCAAAAAAACTTACTACCTATTTAATGTAAAGATTTGAGGGGATCACAAGTGTAAGATTCAAATACAACCAGTTTTGTCTCTGTCATGAATGTTTTAGGTTGCTTAAAAGAACTGACTAAAACCAAAACAGAGACCATAGTGCAGCCTGAGGAGGGTGGTGCACCACCAGTCTCAAACCCACATGATTAACTGACTGAATCCCATTAAATTTGATGAGCTTCTGAGCCCCTTCAAGCATGGGAACCACACCTCCTAACTCACTGTTGTAGGCACTATTCAAGATCATAAGCCACCGAGGAACTTTTGAAAAAAATTATGACTTTAGTTTTAGAAATTCCCCTGATTGTGATCATAAATTTCTTCCAAAGGATCATTTTTTGGAGTTTACTTTTGCCTGTGCTACTTATTTTGAGAAGTTTTATTAGAGGATAAAATCATTTATTTCAAACAGAACAATCTTTCTGGTAATAACAACAATAGCAGTATCAACAAATACAATGGAGATGAATATAGTAATATTAGTGTCTGATTTCAGCTACACTAAAGATATTGGTAAACTTCCAACTAAACGAGAGAAAAAAAAAAAAAAGATTCATTAAGATTTTACATCCAGACTCTTCCTCTGGTTTGAGTCTCACAGTCCAGCCATACCTGTGAACAGCAAGGAAATATTTTGTTTCATAGGATGAGCCATCACCTCTGCATCCTGCAGCCAGTGTATTCTGATGCTCCTGATGTTGCTGCAATTCCATCAATCTCCAGTGCCTCTGCACAGTGTCAAGTTAGCAGATGTGTCAAGGGGCACACGCCAGAGCTCTGTATGCCACAATTAGGGAAATTTATTGCACTCTACAAAAATTGAGCCACTGCCACACAAGGTCACCACATACTAATAACAGCAACTTTGTGCCTCTGGAATTTGTAAGGAAAAATCTTCCTCAGAAATACTTGGATGGAAATCAGTAACTTGTATTCCATTACTACCATCGATAACGTAAAGATATTAAAGTAACTGCATTTACAAGAATGGTCTTTTTGTTTGCTACAATGTGTTCATGCATGAAAATCTTGAAGCAAAAATTAATGCACAAGACAATTTTTTTGTTACTAACACACCTCCTGTGGAAACCTTGAAGAATCAAATTCTCAAGTACCCATAAATGGGTATGAGAAACTTCATTTCAAGTCCTGTTTCTGACTAGTTTTCAGTTTCCTGGTAAAATAAGTGGCATTTTTTCCTCTTTGGAAACCCAGGATTTGCAATACTAAATTAGTCCACAGGTACATTATATCCTGTTGTCTTCCCACAGTGATGTTGTTAGAAAAAGCAAAGATTTCCGTAACGGGCACTGAGATCATTACACAATGCGGGTTAATTTAAAAAAAATTTTTGTGTTTTCCTCAGACAAAGTTTGTCTTTTAACATGAGTAAGAAGCACTCTTTATTTTGAAGACTTCTTGACATTTGGTCTGTTTTATGCTTACAATAGTCATTTATTGCTCTGTCGTGCTGAGAACATGTCACAATCCTCACTATGGCTTATGGTACCTTGGTGATCTGTTATCTCTCTTATGTGTAATTATTTCCTCATTCCTTTCTGCAGTGGGAAAGATTTCGCAAATTATTTACATACATATGTGTATCTATTATTTATATTTGTATATTTTTAGATTAATGGATTTTTTACTACACAAGGGACCATTGTAATCATCTAATGTGACCTCTCGCACAACACAGTGGGTCCTTCAGGAAACCCAGCAAGCTAAACTGTAGCTCATTTTTTAGGAAGACATCTACTCTTGTTCTGAAGACTGCATGCAAGAATATGTCACTTTCCTAGGTAAATATGCTGTACTGTGTGTATTTATTTTAAAAAGAAAGATTTTTTTTTTTTTAATTGTATTTGGAACTGAAAGCTAAAAATGGAAACTGCTAGACTTTTGCACAGAAGTTTGTAGACAACCCCAACTATTGCCAAGCAGTGCAATAGAAACTTCTTACTGCCGTTTAAGTGTGAAATACTTGTTGTCAGAGCATTAAAAACTTTGCAAATGAGAAACAAAAGCATGAATATAAACATTACTCTTCAGAAGGGCAAGCATAGCATGAGGCAGGCAGGACTTACTTTATTAGAGAGGGGTCTACATCTCTGAGGTTATATGTTATTGTACTTGACACCAGTGGAAACTTCTTCAAGGCACAGAATTTTCTAACCACTTGAACTGTTCAAACACATTTTAAAACAGAAAAAATCCACAACATGTTGTGAAAATCATATCCTCTGCACATATGGAGTCCAATCTCCTGGCCAGTTTGAGTTCAGAGTGTGCAGTGTGAACACTGCAAAGTGACTTTTCCCATTTGTGGGTACAGACATTTCATCAACTGACAACATCTCTAAGGAAACGTCTTAAAATATTAAAGTTCTCCAGTCTTTTTATATGCCATTTTAGTCTGGTTTTCTTCATCCAGTTCTGTGGTAACTGTGTCCTTGAACTTCAAGACGCAGCAGAGGAGAGGGAGTCTTTGTGTGGACAGGCTCTTCTGCAGACCCTTTCATATTTTCACAAAGTGAGAATAGCCTAATCCTTGCTCTTGGCTTGGTCTGCATAGATATATGAATTGTTCTTGTGACAGTACTTCACTTTTCTCCAACACATGAGCTCTAAGGAGATAAAAAGCTAGCTATGGCAAGTTGCTGTAAGCCACAGGGTACAAGTGTGTTCAGAAAGACAGTGATGAGCACAGCCCTTTGGCTTTACATACTGGATTGTGATGCTCTGCAGAAGTTCAACTGAGTAAGCTCTGAGATATCTAGCAGTGAAGTAATTGTAAAGGAATTATCCGTTGCAAAAGAAGTAAGATCGATCTTTCTAACCACAATTTTCTAAAATTACTACTCTTTTTTTTAGCCCAAGTAGAAATGTCAGATAAGTGCAATGTGCATCTCCACTGTAGGACTTCTGAAATTCCACTCCACTGATATTTTGATTGAAAAAAAAAAAAACAAAAAAAAAATTCAGCACCTACAGCTGTGGAGAATAAGAAAAATGCCTTCATTTTAAAAGAAATTTATGCTCTGCTAGATATCCTTCTCCAAGTACAGAAATCAAACTGCAGGAACCCAAGGAATTCCAGTATCAACCAGTATTATCCTAAAGTTGAAAGCAAAATCAAAATAAGGACAAATTTTGACTTCTGAGGACAATAATAATCTTAGCAATAAAAATAACAGCAGCTAGACTATTATGCTGAAGATCATATCCTACAACTGTATCAACTCCATG
The DNA here is from genome assembly GCA_013397915.1 of Daphoenositta chrysoptera. Taxonomy (NCBI): domain Eukaryota; kingdom Metazoa; phylum Chordata; class Aves; order Passeriformes; genus Daphoenositta; species Daphoenositta chrysoptera. Next base: position 340,572 of record VZRO01001441.1, on the reverse strand, counting down.
GTTACTTGAAAGGTAAATTAAAGAGATAGTGACCACTAATTTCTGGTGATCCTAGACAGATCTAGATCTAGACAGATCTAGATCCTAGATAGATCTCAATGTAGACAGATAAATTTTGTTTCTTCTAAAAGTAAAGAGAAGATTTTATGACGGCCAAATGTACATTTAATCTGGAACCTACAAGTTCAACTCTGGTACTTGGGATTTTGAATCTGAATTGCTAATAGGGAGAGAGGAAAGCTGTTTAAACTATTTTTATTCAGTGAATTAAACCAATACATCTCAGAGACTACATAGATTGCAAGACTCTACTGAGAAAATATTATGCAGAAAATTTCAAGAACTGTAACAAACATTGAAAAATCTTAATATTCTCACCAGGCCTCAAAGCCTTTGAAATTCACCTGAGGGCATTCTATGCCTAAGACCGTGCTTCTGCTTTAAGATTTTTTAAATATAGGAAAATAAAAAATAAACACACATGCTCAATCTGATTAGATCTTCCCTGTCAAATTAAGTCCAGCATTCCTGTGTAACTAAGTTTTCTCCCTAAAATAATTAACCAAAGTGAAAGCCACCACATTTTTGAGTCTTCAGCTCTAATACACTAAATTCAATTTTTTTT